>VZSC01007543.1:0-20051 GCA_013398225.1 Steatornis caripensis
TTAATAGTAAGACCAGTTGTTCTCTGGGTACCCAGGCTCCATGAGCTGGGAGACAGCACCAGGAAGCAGAATCAAGACCCCATAATCCAAGGATAAATGGTTAGCAACCTGTCACACCACTTAGAGATACACAAGTCTATGGAGCCAAACAGGATCCACCCAAGAGTACTGAGGGAGCTGGTGGAAGTGCTTACCAAGAATCCCCATCATTTATCAGCAGTCTTGGCTGAACGAGGAGGTCCCAGTTGACTGGAGGTTAGCAACATGATGCCAATCTACAAGAAGGGATGGAAGGAGGATCTGAGGAACTACAAGCCTGTCATTCTGACCTCGGTGCTGGGGAAGGTTATGGAGCAGATCAGCTCGAATGCCATCAAGTGGCACATACAGGACAACAGGTGATCAGGCCATTAGCATGGGTTTATGAAAGGTAGGTCCTGCTTGACTAACCTGATCTTCTATGACAAGGTGACCTGCTTAGTGGAGGAGGGAAAGGCAGTGGATGTTGTCTATCCTGAATTTAGTAAAGCCTTAGACACCGTTTCCCACAGCATTCTCCTGGAGAAACTGGTTGCTCATGGCTTGGGCGGGTGTACACTTTGCTGGGTAAAAAACTGTCTGGATGGCTGGGCCCAAAGAGTGATGGTGAATGGAGTTAAATCCAGTTGGCAGCTGGTCACAAATGGTGTTCCCCAGGGCTCAGTATTGAGGCCAGTTCTGTTTAATATCTTTATCGATGATCTGGACAAGGGGATCATGTGTATCCTCAGTAAGTTTGCAAATGACACCAAGTTGGGCAGAAGTCTTGATCTGTTTGAGGGTAGGGAGATTCTACAAAGGGATCTGGACAGGCTGGATTGATGGGCTGAGGCCAACAGTACGAATTTCAACAGGGCTGAGTGCTGGATCCTGAACTTGGGTCACAACAACCCCATGCAATGCTACATGCTTGGGGAAGAGTGGCTAGAAAGCTGCGCATTGGAAAATAACCTTGGGGTATTGGTCTACAGCCAGCGGAATATGAGCTGGCAGTGTGCCCAAATGGCCAAGAAGGCCAACAGCATCCTGGCTTTTATCAGAAATAGCGTGGCCAGCAGAATCAGAGAAGCGATTGTCCCCCTGTACTCATCACTGGTGGGACCATACCTTGAATACTGCATTCAGTTTTGTTCCCCTCACTACAAGAAAGACATTGAGGTTCTTGACCATGTCCAAAGAAGGGCAACAAAGCTGGGGAAGGGTCTAGAGCGCAAGTCTGCTGAGGAGTGGCTGAGGGAACTGGGGTTGTTTAGCCTGGAGAAAAGGAGGCTGAGGGGAGACCTTATTGCTCTCTACAACTACCTGAAAGGAGGTTGTAGTGAGGTGAGTGTTGGTCTCTTCTCCCAACTAACCAGTGATAGGACAAGAGGAAACAGCCTCAGGTTGTGCCAGGGGGAGTTTAGCGTGGATATTAGGTAAAATTTATTCACTGAAAGGGTTGTAAAGCCTTGGAACAGGCTGCCCAGAGAAGTGGTAGAGTCACCATCCCTGGAGGTATTTAAAATACATGTAGATGTGGTGGTTACAGACCTGGTTTAGTGCTAGAGTTGGCAGTGTTAGGTTAATGGTTGGACTTCATAATCTTTAAGGTCTTTTCCAATCTAAACACTTCTATGATTCACTATTTAGACTGAGCTCATGGACTTGCTTTTAGTCAAAGGACAGAATCCAGAGTCGTTTGTCTGGAAAAATACAGTTGCAGTCAACTAGCAAACAAGCTAATTTAGCCAGAATAATTACAAGACAGAAAAAACCACATTAATTACATTTATCTGAGATCTTCGTGATCACTTAAGGGGATGTTTGACTGACCTACTACATTCCAAGCAATGGCAGCTAGAGTATGAGAGAGAAAAAAGAAAATTGCCCCAAGATTACCTGCTCAGTGTTCATGGTCCATCCTTCACATGATGGAAGAATATAATCGTCAGTTAATTTGTTTCCTCTCTAAATTAAGGAGTCTCTGTTCATAGAACTCACATGTCGTCTTGCCTCCATCATGACCTCCTTTGGAGGTCTTTACTGTCAAAGGTTTAAAAAGGGGTGGGTTTTCAATGGTGCCCAGCAACAGGACAAGGGGCAACGGGCACAAACTGGAGCACAGGCAGTTCCATCTGAACATGACGAAGAACTTCTTTGCTGTGAGGGTAACAGAGCACTGGAACAGGCTGCCCAGAGAAGTTGTGGAGTCTCCCTCTCTGGAGATATTCGGAATCTGCCGGGATGCGTTCCTGTGCAACCTGCTCTAGGCACACCTGCTTTAGTAGTGGGTTTGGACTAGATGATCTCCAGAGGTCCCTTACAACCCCTACCATTCTATGATACTGTGATTCTGTAATCCATGTTAGAACAAGGAAATCAGAAACATATCGTCCTTTTGCGAACAAAAAGACAGTTTACTAAATTTCCTTTCTAATGATATGTGTAAGACCTTCCAGATAGACAGTGGATGAAGAATCACACTTTGGAGCTGTCTCCAGTAAAGCAGGGATGCTAAGATACAGCAGATTTTCTGAGGAAGGCACAAGAAATCTGGAGCTGCTATGAATATTTCAGGCTTTCTGCTGATTTTATCGAATTCATTTTAATGTCTGGTATACAAGAGAGTTCAAACATGAGATCACAATCAATTTCCTTGACCATGTTCTCAGAAGCAGTATCTGTCCCCCCCAAAAGAATTTTGATTTTTTTTGTTCACCTTCATATCTCAAAACTGGTTTGGAAAACAAATTATCAGAAGTAGCAACATGTGACTTCATGTGGGGGTGAAAACTGATAGGTGTGTAGTACGTGAGCTGTAGGTATGTGACAATTATGGCTCTGGAGCAATAAAGTGACCTATCACTTCTGATTTTGATATAGAGAAGAGCCTATGCTTCAGCACTCAGTCAAATTCTCTTCTTGTTTACACCTGACAAAAAAACTCCCAAAAAACTTCATTGTCAGATGGAGGTTGCTACATTCACAGATGTGTACTGCACTTCCCTGTGCAGATTGTTGAATGGGTGTTAGTGAAGGCAATGTGATTTAAATTATGAAAGATTTCTAAAGATGTCATAATTCAGGAGACCATTCATAGCAGAATTCAGTCCAGCAGCTGTAATGAAACGAGTCAGATGCGTAAGCTGAACTTACCATGAATTGCAATGCATACAACAGCACTAAAACAGCACTAGCAGCACTAAAGCAAGTTAATAGATATTAGCCAATCCTGAACTAGTTACTTTCATGCTTATAACTATACTTATTTCAATAACCATGCTGTATAACACCCAGATTATTTTGCTTCTGACAACAGTAATTTGACAAAGGAGGCGGAGAAATATATACCTGTATTGCACATCCTAAGAAGAAAATACAAAAAATATTTTTTTTAAATTTAGATTTGCCTTTCTATTTTAACTGATCTCTTACTAACAAACTTAAATCTTACAGTATAGTGCAGCGATACAAAACACCAGTCTCTCATTCCAGTATGTTTATTTCCATGCGGGAGGTTAGAAGAGTATTAGATTTGTAACAGCAGTGAAGGAAACACTTGGTCTCCTAGCTGCCATAATTATTATCAGCTGCAAACTTACTGGGTTTCCTCTTATTAATGTTATCACTTGGCACAGAATTATGATGCATGTTTAGCCAGTTATTTAGTCATCTGTGAAGTGGCTTAACTCTGTAAGGNGCGGGAGGTTAGAAGAGTATTAGATTTGTAACAGCAATGCTATAAGGAAACACTTGGTCTCCTAGCTGCCATAATTATTATCAGCTGCAAACTTACTGGGTTTCCTCTTATTAATGTTATCACTTGGCACAGAAATATGATGCATGTTTAGCCAGTTATTTAGTCATCTGTGAAGTGGCTTAACTCTGTAAGGCATGGTATTAAACAAAATTCATATTAGTTTTGAGAAATACACAGTTTGTTGTGTTGTCTGCAATTCAGTTAAATAAAAATGAAGTCAGTTGGGAAATTGCTATATTTGGACTAATTATATATAATAGCATATGAAAATATGGGGATTATAGATGAAAATACATCCTTCAATAAAGCCTTCTTATGCTAGATGCCTTTTGGATTCCCTTCCTTTCCTTACCCTGCAATAAACTATGAAAAAACTGAATCTCTTGCTAAATTATTTTCCTTTAATTAGTCAAAATTCAAATAGAATATTTTTCATTCCTTGTCTTCATTTCCTGGCAGAGAGCAGAACAAATAAATTAATTCCATTAAGAGCCATTAGAGGCACAATATAGAATACTAAGTCTGGTCAATAATAAACTGACCTATTGAATCATACTGTAGTAAATTAAAAATCATTTTAACAGCCCACAGGCTAAAGTATCAAAACCAACATCAAAGCCCTTTTGTTGTCATGTGTAAGAATTAAAGGAACCAACGGGCTGGAGTCTAAACACCGAGTTCTCTGCTTATTTATTTCCATGATCCCACCAGAAACTTCAGGCTTTGTATCAACCACAGGTACACACAAATAAAGTCAAGACTCACATTCCTTTAAACCGGCAGAATAAGTGTATCCATCTGCACCAATCTAAGTTGCTGGAGATGCAATTTTCTGAGTAATACAGCAGAAAAATCAGGATGTGCAGAAACCCAGTACTGACATTAGTATGGAGAAACTTGAAAACAAAGTTATTTATGTTGCCACTCTTCTTCCCTGAGAAGCCAGCATATTGTTTTCATCATGTTTGACAGGAGCTAGATGAGATTTAAAAGAAAACCCAAACCTTCTTTTTATACAAAGTATGCTTTTTTTTAAAATAATATATCTTCCTCAATAGAAAACTTGTTTAAAAATGGTATCCAAAATTAAGAGCAGTTTCTTATTAACACAGCAAAGAATCATTGAACCTTGTGATGATTGACACACAACTAAAATTTAGGAGACATACTTATTTTGTCAAGGAATAAAATAATTCCCATTTTCCACGTCTTTCCTTGTTTACTGGATGGATGTGAATGTTCACAAATTTTATGTTCTTATTTGAGTTTTATACAGATGAGTATGTATACACATGTATACATACATATGTATACAAATAAAATTCCCACCAGGCAGTGTATAGTCTTCAAGGATACTGAAGGTTATTGTAAAAAGAAACAGAATAATCTGTTCATGTCCATGGTGGATGGGATGAGAAAGAGTGGGTTTAACACCATGAAGGAAGATTCAGATTAATCTTTATTAGAAAGGTTTGTAAAGTGGAAGCAACAACCAAGAGGGAACAAACTAAAAAAAGATTATGTGGGAGGTGATAGAGTCTCCATTTTTGCAGGTCTTTACAAGAAATCTGGAAAATACCAGAAAAAGATGCTGATAGTCTTACATTAGGGGAAGAAAGCAGATTAGGTGATCTCTTGAGACCCCAAGACACCCAAAGCAGAGTTATGTATGTCCTTCTGGAGGCCAAAGACTTGAACATAAACTTAGGTGTTTAAGAGTGCATTACATGATCGTTCTAGTTTGGCTCAGGAAGATGTTTTCCAAGTGAATTTTGCAATTGTTCTCATTCACTGCACCTTGGTTTGCATAGCTGAGTGGTCTCAGGAGGCATGAACTCGGTTCCCTTTAGGTAAAATTGAACTGGAAGATGCACTCTGGGATCGCAGTTAATAAATTTTAGCTGCTAATTGGCAATCAGTTCATGGGGTCAAATTAAATTTGTCTGGAGGAATGTGACTATAGTGCAGACAAAGTTCCTCATACCATCTGTTTTGCTTTACAGAACCTCTCCTCTTAAACTATTTTTCTTGCTATTGTAGACATGACTTAAGGCTTTTACTGGTTAAAAGGAACTGATGCGGCCAGGACCTGTTGTACTTCTGAGTCCTGTACCACAGATACAAGGAAAATCAAGCAGAAGAAAGTAAAAGAAGAGACAGAACTTAAGCTCATTTTAGTCCCTTTTCAAAGCAGGAATAATTTTATTAGACCAGATCTATACCATATATTAGATCATCTATATACATCTCTAAAGATATGAAAATACATTCACAACACTCAGTCAGTTGAAGGCAGGTCAGCAGACACCAGGAATCTGCTCAGGTAGCACTATTCTTTATCTTTTCTGAATATACTTTCCAAAGTGAACGTTTCTAATACAGATTGCAAATGAAATACAAAGCTTTTTGCCAGAAGATGATGCCTTTTATGCTTTTTCTTGATTCATACGTGACCAATTCTTTATCTGAGAAAGAAACTATGTTTTAAAAATAGGAAGTCATTGACAGAATATAAATTAGTAGATCACCTCAGAATATGATGTTCTCTGCTCTCATGGCTCCCCATGGCTTTCAGCCATCTTGCGGATACCAACAAGTAAGTGCAATGGACTGGGATATAAAAAACTGTGGACCTGGAGAAAAGGCCTAGGACCAACTTCAGGTTTCTCAAACACTAAAAGCTCTTTCTGTTAGGCCACAGGCATGTTTTCAAATGCTTGAATGGGTCTTGTCTCTGAAGTTCCTCAGAGCATTTCACACCACACTGAAACCCACAGAGAAGCAGGACCATGGCCAAGCACATTTCCCGTGTGTGACAGATGTTTTCTAGCTAGGAGAACTTGTTTATAACGGGGAAAAACTGGTCTGTGGCCAGTAGCAGACGCAGAGAAACTGAGAGGTTAAAAGTACAGGAATGGGTCCGTTTTCAGACCTTTTTCCTTATGGTTGCAAACTGTAGAGAACTGCTGGAGGTACTGGGTGAGAGAGGGCAATGTGCTACATACCAGTAAGCAAATATTAGCCAGGGAGTGTTGTGTTCAAGTCAGATGTTATATTCAAAATCGAGCTATCCTTTTATGTTTTATTACTTAAGCAAAAGATAGAGTTAACAGGTTTGGTGAAGCTTATGTCTAACTTTTGAAATGGAATGTTTCTGGAAAGAATTAAATGGTAAACCAGAATATCCGCACCTTTGCTGAAACATTAAGGGAATGTGCAAGGAGATTGTAGAAGTTTAGGAACAGCTTTATTCATTTTGATGCAAAAAAAAAAAAAATTGGCCTACAGATCACCTGTCTCCTAGGCATCCCTCACAGAGGTGTGAAATTCTCCTCTGAAATAGGCATATTAAGGCTGGAGGATAAATGCAGAGCCAAAACAATATATTATCTTGATATCATGACAATATGGGAATTTCTGTACATATGTACAGCAAATATGCATCTTTGAGACACATACACTCACACGTATATATATACACACATAGTAATTGCTAGTAAGTTAGCAACAAGATCTAATAATAATTTGTAAGAAAAAATGACCAAAAAATGAAATGGTGGTTGTCTAAAATGCAAGAAGCGGCTTCTCTGGGCAATTGCATAATGATGAGATAAGGTTCACAAATTGCAGTCTGCAGGCTTTTTATGATCCAGCTACAAGGTGCAGCAGATCTGTCCTCCCCTAGATCCTCTCATCTGGGAGGAACTTCAAAGTAGCTTAGACACCTGAAAGAAGAGGACTGTGGACTATTACTGAGGACGCATATATTCAGGAAATCCTGAACTCTTAACAACTTGCCAATAATTGTCTCTCTGTATTACAAAGCCATTTTTTTTTCTCCTAACAGAATGTTGCTTCTACTAGCTCTTTTAAACACACACTGAGCACTGGGAGGCTGTAGTATTTCACTAAAGACTGAGGCTAGTCTGAAGATATCACAACCAGCAAGGAAGAAGATAAAAAGAGCAGAGCATTCCTATGTGAAATGTTATATCCAGATCGTCTCAGAATCAGACACCAACTTCCACCTCATGCACAAGTGCAAGCAGGCGCCCGACAGCACCGCGGGGTATCATTTCCTCCTGTCCAAAGCCAACGTGGCAAGATTTTGAAATTGCACGGGAGTTTAACTCTCCCACTGACACATGGTCCAGTCTCACCAGCTGCTTACAAGCAAGCACCTGTACTGCTGAACAGCATGTCACAGTTTAAAGCTGGGCTGGCTGTTAAATGAACGACAGATGCTCTTTGTTAACTCCCTCCCTTCCCAAAATGGAGGGGAAAGAGAAAAGGGAAAGAGACTTATGGGTTGGAAAGGTTAAAACCAGCTTTAATCTAACTACAAGAATTGTGTATTATAATAATGGAAAAATATGCACAAACCCAATATCAAGCTCCCCCCACCACCAATGACAAACACATTACCCAGACACTGCGGGGCACACCCCAGGAAAGTCCCAGACTGTACTCAGTGGCAAGCAGGAGCTGGATTCAGGATCAAAAGCAGAATAATCAGGTAGAGGCCTCCTCGGCAGGTAGATTTGGAGAGCAGCACCCTGCAACATCACCGGCCCCCACTAACAGCCCCATACTGGGCTTAAATAGGCTCCTGGGCCCTAGGTGTGGGCAGAAGCACTTGGTGAGGCTGCTCAGGGCCCTTAGAGCCCATCAGTGCCCTGGCCATAAAGGGAGAGGGAGTGACCCTTGTGATCCTTCGCTTTTATTCCAGGCATGATGTGTATGGGATGGAGTACTGCATTGGGGTCAAACCAGGACAACAGCAGCAAATGTCTAGGAAACAGTTAAGTCCCAGTGCCTTCCTGTGGAGCTGCCCATGCCCAGTGCTACCTATTCTCTCCCTACAGGCCCTGACCTTGAGGTCCATATATGCAAAGTTTAAGAAGATTCAGCATCCAGCCAGCTTTCTTCCGCAGAAAACGTTAGCCTTTGGGACTGATATTTTTGGGGAGGAACAGATTTCTAGCTCTGACCATTGGATAATAAAACCCACTTCCTACAAACAACAAAGAAACCTTTATTAAGGCATAAGCCAGTGATCTTGACTGTGTTGTATAAAATGGCATTAATTTCATAATCGGTGTCCTTTTTCTGCAGTAAGAATGAATGACTCTTCAATCAGGAACTTATCTTAAAGATACAAAGCCCTGTTCTTTTTACAGTCCGTATCCACACTAATCTTTGAAACTAAAAAATTAATTATTTTGCTCTCATATTTCACACTAGTATTGATTGGAATACAAATTTACTTTGACACATGCAGTTTTACTCATTTGTTTAGGGAAATGTGAGCACAGTATTTAAAGCAAACATGACAAAGGAATGATCCCTTATTGCCTACTTAGGCGTTTCCAGGTATCGCATCTCCTGAATTTTTTAGGAAGAGGACGCAAGGAAAATGAATGTTGTGCAGCTGGCATGTAATTATCCCTTTGGATATTGCCCATGACAGCTGGCTCGCATACAAGAACAGGTGAATTCCTCACAGTCATGTAAGTGTTTGAGGAAGTTGACAATTGCTGCGATAACTAACGAATACATAGTTCAGGTTAGAAATGTGCACCAGGAGACAAGGGTACAGATGTTTTCCGTAAGGTAGAAAACAAACGGCCAGTTATTTAACTGCTCCAAATTGTGGAGGACAGGAGAGCCTGTCAGTTTTGTGTCTCTGTGATCCTATGTGGCTTCTCAAGGGAGCAATTTTTTAAAACAGAAAAGCTCAAATCAGCTCACTAACAGCAATCCAGAATTCAAGAAAGATTTTTCCTTGCTCCTACAGTAAACTGAAGCATCCTTTGCGCTGCTGAGGCGAATTTTCGATTAGTGTTATTGGCATAGTCTCTAACAACAGCAGTCTCTACAGCTTCACATTAACCGTAAAGTTTTTCATGCAAATGTGCTTGGTAGTTCTCGTGAGCAGAGACTGTAGGAGGGTTTGGGTTTTTTTAAATAAGGTAATTACTGTATGTCACCCATGAGGTCATTGGAGAGTGCCGCACAACGGGACTTTGTTCTCTGCTTCGCTGGGCAATCCTGACAACAGAGCTACTTATGCAACAGCGCAGTTGCAGTCCTCCCTTTAGAAAATCATCATGAGAGAAGTTTTTATTTTTAAATGTATTGGATATTCTTACAAAAAATACATGCAGCGTGTATTATGTTCCACTGTTACAAAGCTACACTCTAAAAAGCAAATTCTCTTTGATTTCCAAAAAAAGGGAAATGAACTGACAAGTAAAACCAATCTAAATAATGAATCAAACTCCTAGAAATGATGGGCTTAAAAATATTTTATATTTTTCTTTTTTTTTTCCTTCATGTAATAGAATTGTCTCTATCACCTTGTTTTGAAACCTGTAAGGTTCATTCGGGTTACATTTCTAAGCTTTTCTCTGCAACTGCAGGGAAATTTTCCTCTTAGCTGAAAGTTGAGATTGGCATGGGCCCAGGATTTGTGTCTAAAAGGAAAACATTAGATATCACAAGATTCATTACGATATCATACTAAAGTCACCTCGAAGATCCTGGTAGTGCGTCCCAAGTTGGTCCCAGGAACAGCTGGCATGAGATGACTGAGTATCTGAGTTGCCAGTCTCAGGGTTCCTATCATGAAAAAGGGACCTGGGACAATATACTTCTAACATCACAAAGATAGTAGGGTATGTGCTCAGACACAAAGTTACCTCATTATGTCTGTAACCCTTGTAAGGCAACGAATCCTTGGTGAGAGTACAATGCTGTCCTGGTCCTTCTTCCCCTTCCTCTGCCATCCTTCTGCCCTCTTCCCACCCTTGTCTGAGTGCAATACACAGCTTAGGTCCTTTGGCATCCACTTTTTTGCAGAAATCACCCCAATGCATTTTTTCTAACTTTATTTATTCAGGAAAAATGTATATCCTGTTTATTTTGCCATGAGTCATGTTTTGCATGTCTCTTTTCCTTCTACCCTTGCACCTTCCCAGTCCTCAAACTCAGACGCTGTGCAATGCAGCAAGTGTGTAGCCTGTACTAGAACTAGAATATCAGCTTCACTGAAAGACCAGTGAAAAATAACATGAAAAGTTCACCTCTGTGGCAAAGTGCCCCTGCACCTTTCTCATGGGGGAATATAAGGCTTCTGCTGACTTTGCAGAGCAATTCAAAAACAGAGCGATTTCAATCTAGGCTTCTCCTTTCCTTAAGATGCCAGAGACTAATGCCCTTACATAAGATGAAATGTAAGAAAGTCAACATATCATATCATCTGGATTAAGGGAACTATCTGCAGGCTATGATATCCTCAGTCATGGAGTGATCGTGCTTAGAAAGGGTAATTTTTAATCATTATCAGCCTCATCTTCATGAACCCAGATTCATGTTTGCTGCATAACTGAATCCAAAGCAGCACCATCATCTTATTGGCATTCCTACTGGAGCTGCTGAGAATAAAACAATGACAAGACTCCCAGATTTTTCTCATCTGATTTCTAAATGGAGATGTATGCCCTTCAACACATAAAAGGACTACTTGTTAATTTCCATTTTAATGGAATTTCTTACAGGTTGCTTATATTTTACTTCAAAATACAAAAGGAGAGGCAATTCCCACTGCTGGGAATAAAAAGAGAGAAGTGATGGTTTGAAAATTATTCTACCAAAAATATGCCGAAAGATTCTCTTGGAAGTGGCTTTGATTAAAAAATTAAAAAATGCATTAAAGTAATTTTAAATAACATTAATAAAGAAAGTGAGCATATCATGAGGATAGATTTTAGTGGACAGGTTATTATTTACCCTGAAAAACAACTTCATGACTTGAATGAGTCAGCAGGATGTGTGGGAGAAGGGCTGGTGGAAGGCATCTCAGCGGTGGAAGGCACCTCAGCAGTCAAAATAAAACTGAATTATTCTACCTCAATGAAAATGATAAAATAAGGTAGCTCTTGCTGGCAAGGTATCTGTTCTCCTTTTTCCTTCTTTTCACTTCATCTTCGTCTCCTCATCTCTCATTGCAGTAGCTGCTTCCCAGACTCTTTGGCCAGGTGCTTGGAAAGGAGGGTTTCGTACTCTGCAGCTTCTTGTCGCAGGGTAAAGTGGACAAGGCAGAATACTGCAGTCGTTTTTTGGGATACCTGCTGTCCTCCAGTGCTCCGCCTGGCAATGAAAAGGCCTGTTTTGCCCACACCTGCAATGACAAGAGTCAGACCTTCCAACTTGATCCATCTAACTGATTTAAGCAGATTTCCTTCCGTATACTAAAGAGCAAGACAAGTCAAAATCCCTGTGCTAGGCTGCTTTAGAGTAACCTGTCTCTGCATTAACTATCTAGAAAAACTGCCCTCCCTAGACATCTAGCGCAGGTCTCTAGAACTAAATTTCCTATGTCATTGCATTATTATGCAAACACACTGTTATTCAAATTTCCTTTCTGAAGGAACTGTCACTCACAAGAAAAGAGTTAGGTCTCTAGAAATGACCAGAAAACTGGTAATTTGTACTAGTTATTCCGGTATATTTTGGTCTTACTTAGACTGAAATTTAAATTTTAAATCTAATTCTAGTGATTCACAGAAGAATCTGGTGAACTGGTAGAAAATTTCATGTGAAATCTAAAGACATGACTGAAGCTGCAACTTTTGCAAGTACCCTCAAGTGTTCCAGAGAAACAATAAGTATTGATTTTTCTTTATTAGAGGATGAAAGCTGATGTGTAGTCTTGCTTATCTGCATGCGTATGTTATTGGCAGAAGTACAGGGGTGCTGAAAAGTGTATGTTCAAAAACAAAGTATTGGATTAACTTCAGAGGAAGTTTAAATGCTCCATTCCTTCTTCAATAATATATTTTATGTAATTTGATTTATTTTTCAGTCAGATCCAAACAAGCAAAGGCTAAAAAATACAACATATTTCATGTCTCTGGTTGGCCAAGTCACCTCTTTCAATCCCTAAGATACTAACTCTATGTGCATATTAGAAATTACCTTGTATCTGCAGTTCAAACCTCCACTCATATCTGAGTCTGTCATACTTTTTTTTTTCCTTAGGACCTTAAATCCTGGAACTGCCAAACTTGACTCAGCTACAAAAAAATTACATGATTTTTAACGCTGTAAAAATCAAATGTGGGATATTTAAGTGAACATAGAATTCAAAGTTAAAATTAAACTTGTGTAGCTATATCTGGACTGCATTGCTATTTGTACTGATTCTCAGGCATTGCGTATTAAGGGAAATTTGGTGGGGGGAGGAAAATTACTTGTGAAGTCTATAGCATCAAGTATGAAAACTGAAAAGAAGACAGAAGATTTCATATCTCATTTCAAGTACTTTCATGTCTGAATGTTCCCCTTTTGGTCACCTTGCAGCATACCTAGAATACAGCCAAACCCAAAGTTACATCAAAGGGATACTGATTTGAATAAGCTTCAATAAACATACACAAAACACCTCACTCCCCCCTACAGAAAAATCAGAGCATCTTACTCTGATTTAAGTAAAAGCTGTCTTTGTTGAAGGAAAAGAAGTAACTTTACCAAAATAACAGAAACTGATGTGATACTTTCAATAGAATAAGGTCCTGCAGTGTAAATGGACACATTTGGAGTATAAAATACCACTGTTAACCAAAGTAATAATCTTCATGTTTTGGAAAGAAATAGTCACACTACGTGAAATATTATAACATTTTATGTTTTACAACAGAAAAGAAAAAATTGTATATGTGAAGATTTTCCTTATACCTACAAAAAAACCTGACAATACATTTTCTACCTGTTAAATGGCTGCCTTCCAAAGAGTTCTTGCTATCAAATCAAGCTTCATAAACTCTTCAAATGCATTTTCTATTGAGAGCTCAGTGATGTATGAGGATTTTGTAAGAAGTTGTTCTGTCATCTTTATATTCTTTGAGGATTTACACTCACTAGAAAACATGAGCATTAATTTCTGCAGGACACCATCCTAGCCATAGCAATAATGGAGAAATTTATTTCTGAAGCTTTAAGTGGCTGTTCAAATTTTTATGGGAAATCCTTGTATGAAGAGTCTAAACATCAGCTTATCTTCATAAACCTGTATTATAACAAAAAAAAATAAGTAGAGCTTTAAATAAAAGAATTTGTGGATGTGCTTTTCAGGTAATTTCATATAGAATACTTCCACCATAAACATATTTTGTATAATGAGTGCTGCAAGGAGCAGGAGACAGCATCAGTCTCCCTTCCAAAGCGAAGAGTTTATTACCCTAGCTGTCAGAGCTGAATGGATTTAGCATGTGGCGTTTATAACAACTCATTAGCTGTTATGTGCTTGACATGTGGCAACAGCTTAAAACCATTTGGAAGCAGAGGCTAAAGCACTCTGCACAGTGAGGGATGACATTGCTGGAGCAAACACTACTGCACCTATGAGGATAGCCTACAGCCACTGCCTTTCAGATGCTGGTTTCCATCCTGCTGTGAGAAATCTGCCTGCATGGTGTGAGCCTACATTTTGGAAAGGCTGCCTGCTCATCTGCAAGGCAGTTGATGGAAAAACAACCTGTGCTTTCCCGGATCCCATCAGCCTGAAAACACGTGCCTTTGAAAGGAAAGGAGTCAAGTTCATTCTCACTTGAGATGTCACCGATGGTTGCAACAAAAAATTATTATGACATAAAGTATGGTAATATAGAGCAAAACCAGCAAGAGACTTGGCACTCCATTCATCTGGACTAAGACACCAAGTGCCAGGACTCTGCTTTGGAAGTAACAAAGCAGTGCGCTTACCATGGCAGTCAGGCTGTGTCCTTTCTTCTACATAGCTGCAGTTTTGAAGCAAGAATTACTGGGACAATTCCACTAGTGCACGTAATGCAAAAGGCCCGAAATATTTATTTGATGGCCTTTTCTGGCCTTAAATTCTATGAATAATAGGCATAAACAGCCATAAAATTAGCGCTAAGCTCATCTTCCTCTCCTACAGTTACTACTGCCCAAACTCTTTCCCAGTTTTTTTAAAATGCCTGAGGAAAACTTGTGCATTGTTATCAACAGATTTGGGCTTCCCAAGGAGGGAAATTAATTCCAGGTCCTCAGCTCTCTCTCGGGTCATGCTGGTTTCCTCTTGTGTTGTACCAGCTCTGCACCCGCTCATCCACCTCCTGCATTCTCAGCTGGGGAAAATAGCACAAAGGGGGAGTCTTGTGGTCTTCAGATATCTTTGCAAAGACAGTAGAGCTAGACAGACGCACATTTATCCACATTTTATACTGTTATAAAGGAAGCTTTACCCTGTAATTCTTATACAACAGCTATGTAGTAGACGTGATCTAATCTAAGATTAGCCAGGGAAACAATAAATTCCTCTCCACTTAACTCTCAGATTGTCAGATATCTGTCCAAGAGCTGTTGCTCTTTATCAATGATCAATAGTTTCATTTTTCGTGAAATATTCATGTAGGCTTATTTTCATGGTGTGTAAGCATCATTTATTTAAAATACATATTTAAGGAGTATTTCAGTAAGGTGGAGAAAGACCCCTTTCGGGGTGTTACGAATAGAGGTAAATGGCCTGGTCCAAGCAAGGACATATGTCTTTCTTTCAAAAGATGAGTATGTACCCATGCATTTTCTTCTTTCAAGCTAGCAAATAATTGGAGAACTCCAGCAAGACATGGGAGACATGGCTAGAAAATTATATTCAGGCCTAGAGACTTCTCAGGAGTGACTCTTAGTGCTAGACTGTCAGCTGTTTAAGGAATGAGGGTAGTTCTCCAATCTCAGCAGGGAAATTTTCACCTTTGAATGGCATACTTTCAGATTTATGACCTGGGGAAGTAAGAGAGATTGCACGGATCCTTAGCAGCTCCATAAGATGGGAAAGAATGGAATTTCCATTCCTGTTTGCATGGTTCCTATGTATCGCTATCCTCTGGTAAGGTGAAGAAAAAGTGTCGCAAGAGCCTCCCATGCACTCCCTGCAGGGCATGGCCGTTAGACTGCAGTGCTGTTCTCTCCCTAGTTTTTGCTTTCTGGCTTAATGACTCTTTAAATACTGCATGCGAATTGAAACATTTCAACAAAAAGGAGTGAAAGTTCCTCATTCTCCATCTCAGCATATATTCAACTAAGGACATGAAGAATTTATACTGAATATCCTTGAAAGAATTTTCAGCCTCTTAGTCCATCTCTTGCATGCTCTAACAATGGACACTTCAGAGTGTCACTTCAGAGGTTTCACTTTCCAGTGGACACTGCACAAAAAAAAAAATTGTTTTATAAGTCACTTACTTACACTCTACGCAGAGGTGTAAAGTAATTTGGGATTGTGCAGAGCTTCAGGCTGATACAGTGCTTGAAGCCACTGAGCTTCTGGTGAACGCTGAGCACAAGCAATACCACAACAGCTTAGGGAAATAAGTACCTTCAGTGTTGGGCATCATCTTGGAGGAGTTTTTAAACCTTCTTTATATTGGAGCCAAATGCTTAAATTCGAACACTTAGTCTAAAAAGAGATTTGCCAAACCCCTGAGGAAGGGTAGAATAAAGCATTTAATCCAAGTCCCGGACTGGGGTTAACACCTGCAACAGTGATTAATACAGCAAGAAACAGCAATTCAGGAGCAGAGAGAAATGGCATTTGTGAGTAAGGAAGACAAACTATGCCCATCATAGTCCCTTCTGATTTCACAAATCTATGAAAGAGATAAAGCCTCTGTAGCTATTAACCAATTTTACCATATAGGTTGCTGACACACAAACAGCTCTCCAGTGTTGTCATCATCCCTCACTATTTCTTCTGTTCCTTTTATTTGTTTGCTAACCCAAATCACCACTCTTCACCTTTAAAGAGCAGGCAAATCCCTCAGGGCAGAGACTGCCTCTTACTCTGTTTGCACAGAGCACAGCATGATCTTGACAGGAGCTGCAGGTGCACACAAGCTTAACTTCATTCATCAAATACTCCTAAAAGCAAGGAGTATTTTTTAGGGAACAAATAGATTCTAGTGATCCTGGGGAAGTACAGACTGGGGATTTATTTTGTTGGTGCCTTTTTTGTTGGTTTTCTCCCCCACAAGAATTGTCCTCTCAGCGCTGTGCTATACCAATGCTGCTTTTACCCTGGCACTCCAGCACCGTAAGTGGGTCACTCTTGGTTTGCTCCCAGGACCTCCAGAGACTGAATTCTGAGACTGGATTTTTATTTTCTTCTCAATTCAAGGTTTTGTTATCTAAACATACATTACCTAGTTCTTCTACTTTGAGGTTCTCTGAGCATGTTCTCAGGGTGTAAAACGTTTCTCCCTAAGAGCTAAGGAGCGAGCACCTGCTGGCCACAAATTCCACCTCCTCCTCAGGTTGCTATCACAGTTCAATATATTATTTTACAGAATGCTAGAGAAGGTGCAAGTCCTCACTCATTAAGACATTGTTCACAGAATACCCCATCATCTACTTTACGGTGAAGTTTAGGAGATTAAGTCTGCTCTTTCCCTTAAAAGACAAAGCCCTTACTGAAAAATGATATAACGATTTTTGAAAGTAAAGCTTATTTCTATCTTATTAAGTAACTGTGAAAACAGCCCCTCTTCAGCTTCAGCTGCTAAAAATGATTGAAGAAAGAGTGACTATTGTCTCTTTCTTACAACTTTCCAAATCTACATTAAAGCTATTTGGAAAAATCACCTTTCAGCTAGCTCAGGGAGTTGCAGACTGGTTACCAAACCACATAGCTTTGCTGTTGAAGCAATGGTCTCTCTTGTTACATCTCTGGGTAGTGTATCCTACACAACTATCTTCAGGGAAAGACCAGCTCAGATACAGCAGTCTCTTCTTGACAGCTTACTAGAATTTCAGCCCTAGAAGAATGTGAAAAAGCAACAACAAAGCAAGCAACAGCAAAAAGCTGCATGTCCAACATGGAACTTGGAGGTTCCCGGGAGCTGTGTCTGTACCCAGCATTTCTGAGTTAGAGACACCACTCTCATTTGCCACTGCCCTCTTACTCTGACTGCTGCAGTTCAGCAGAGAAACTGAGTTGATGTGCTTGCCAGCCACCGGGTTTCTGGAAACTCATGAATAGCTACAGCAACATAAGTTACCTTTATTCTCTGAATAAGTCAGTCAGCTTGGAAGTAATCTGCTGTCATTATAGTTTTTTTCCTTAGTTTACTCTTTTGTCACTTCTTACTGTCCTTGTATTACTGGAAACCAGGGGACGGAGGACAGGGAATTCACACACTCCTCCTGCAAGTCGTCTTTCCCTAACTGAGTGGGAGCTGAACTAGATGGTTCATTTCTTTCGCATCCTTTTTGACACCCCACAAACGCAAAGACAGATTATAACAATTCATCTGGACAGCTGGTGAAACTTTTATGGATTTGTCCAGAAACTAGCAGCCTAATACAACCATGGCATTCAACAAGCAGCTCGTGTGCGAATCCTGTTTGCCAGCACTATGAGACAAATGACATTATCAAGTATCACTTTTTAAAAACGGTACATAGCTTCTGGGGTTTTTTTTATTTCATTCTAGAAGGAACTTTACTGAGCATCAATTTTCCTGTAACTGTAGAAGATAATAAATGAACTCAAATCTAAAGAAAATAATATTGTAAGTGGAACAAGGCTGTGATGCTTTCTGACTGCTACACAATTTCTCATGTTGAGTGCAAACAAGGTGTAGAAAGTTAAACTCTTCATCACGGTTCTGCAGAGTAAACAGCTTCTTGCTCTTAAGACTAATTTTATGAATGTTGGGGACTGTTTCCCCTCTATACAAAATCCAAGTAACTGGAAATAAAGAAATCCAAACACACAGCACCAAAGTTTTTGCCAGAACCAGTAGGCTTGACATAAAATACATGAAGAACCAACTTTGGTTAACGAAACGCAGCACGAACTGTGCTCACTTCAGCACTTACGATCTACTCCCGCAAGAACGTGCTGCCAATGTTACGCTAAGATCCCTCTCCCAGCAAACCAGGCTTCCTGAATCTCTGGGGAAACTGTAAGTTGATCAGCAGAGGTGAGTTTCAGATAAATCCAGTAGTTCACCCCGCCGTAAATCCTCAAATGAAGCCTGCTGATAAAATCCAAAGTATTTTCACAAGAGCTAGTGATTATACTGTTACAGTAAATCAAGTATTGCTTTTCAATTAGATTATGGTGTACTCAGCCCTGAAAGTCAGCAGGAATGTTAGAAAAGTCATCCTGTCCTGAATTAATCTAGAAGTGTTTGTGATGCTGTATGTCAAGTCAGTCTAAAGATGAACTGATATAACATACTTATTTTCAAAAAGCTGTGAAGAGGATATAAATTAAAGCAATCTTTCGGCTCACTTGAATTGCTACCTGAAGTTTTCCCTTGTACTTTTGTGTTCTTAACACTTCCACCAAGACATTGCAAAAACCTCTGCTTCACTTTGTTCCTGTCTGCTGAGACAGAAGACTGTCCAAAATTGTGTTTGTCTTGTATGAACAACAACAAAAAGTACTGTAAACCAAGATGAAGTTGTTAGGCAGGTTTCTACTTTTACAGACATTATTACTCCTTTACAAGCTGTGGCTTGCTAATGGTAAGTACTAAAACTTCCTCT
The DNA here is from genome assembly GCA_013398225.1 of Steatornis caripensis. Lineage (NCBI taxonomy): Eukaryota > Metazoa > Chordata > Aves > Caprimulgiformes > Steatornithidae > Steatornis > Steatornis caripensis. The sequence goes on from VZSC01007543.1 coordinate 19,355, forward strand.
TACTAAGAATTTTGTGGGGTTTTGTTATAATTTACAAGGTAAATCACAGTTATAACTACCACCTGACTGACAAAGCTTCTTAAGAAGACCTCACTCGGATGAGAATTCCCTTATCCTATTAATGATTTACATTTGTCACAGAACATGCAAGAAAAGGAAAAACATTTTAGCAATAGACTGGGAACAGTCTCACGCCTAAATGAATAAATACTGTGTTATTTATTTCTTGCCTCTTCAGCCAGGAGGAAAGCAGGGAATATACTGGGACAATATCTATGTGAACAGGTATTAACTGCATTTCTCCCCAAAATTTTCAAGTTTTGAAGACGTCTAAAGACATCCAGAAAAAAGGGATGGCAATATCAATAAGGCTTCACAGCTCTACGGAGGCTGCTGGTAAGTTTGTGCTTAAAATTACCAGAACAAACAAAATTCCCACAATCTTCACTCAGGGTCTGGGGCTGAGGCTTTTGCACTTGCATCAGGACTCTGGTCCCTGCACATAAATTTCTACTGCAGGAAAACAGTATCTCCTTAGCTCTTCATGCAAGTGTATCCCACCAAAGCTTTAAATTAGGGCAGTTTTTGGATACCTGATGTATGAAGGCTATCGCCTTTCACTTTCATGAATGCTGTCTCCTTACTTCTGTATGTACCTTTGCCTGCATTGATTCTTTTCTCCTAGATTCTTGGCGGG
>VZSC01007543.1:20171-41287 GCA_013398225.1 Steatornis caripensis
GGGGGGGGGGGGGTGTGCATTAGGAATGGGAAAAGAAAAACAAAAGGAGAACGTTTATGTGCTGATGGTAAATGGGGTTGATGCAGGGGGTTCTGGTTACTAAAGGGCAAAGAAAATATCGCATGTGTGAGGAAGCTGCCAGGAGAAGTGACTTTGAAAAATCTCTCTGTTTATAAAACTGAAGATATATTAAAATGGTGAAGCATTAAATGATCTGTCTCTATTTTTCAGTCTTAGGTGATTTGAAAATGGGTGTTTTAGGAGTACTTTGTCCAGTAGTTCTGGATATACTTATACTAGCGTTGCCAGAGAACGTTGCTTGGGCAGCGAGAATCAATCATCTGTATTCTAAAACTGTGGGGATGTGCCTGGCCTGGTGTGGACCCAGGCTAAGGAGCGGTGCCCCTCCTGTCTCTGGAGCAGTCCGGCTGTCAGCCTGGGCCAAGGACAGAGGCTGGAAGTGGCTGCCCTGTTCTGGAGGGAAAGGGCATTTCACAGGAGAGATACGGGTGCTCTCGTACCTGTTGGTCTCTGCGCCAACTCGGGTGTGCTGGCCACATGAATTTTTAATACAGTTGTAGTGTAAACTTCCTGAAAAACTGAAAAGAAGGTGGTGATTTCTTACTTTCACTTTGAGTTTCATTTATCTCACTTGTAACTCTGGTAGATTTTTAGGGACACTCCAGCTCCGTAGCAGCACAAACTTCCACATAATAAACATAAACAGATAAATACATAAATCTCAGCAGGCTAAAACAGCCTGGTACAGACTTCTGGCTGTATATTATGCTTATCCACACATTTCATCAACTAATTTAGTGTCCCTCTGTTCACGATTAACTTGTGATAAAAAATATCCTTTTCCAGAGCATAAAAGCAATATTTATCTGTTCAGTTATAGTTGACTACATAGTTCTCGTTCACTAGCAAATTGCAGTGTCCACTTTATTGGCACAATTTAATTTTATTTACCAGGAAGCAAAATTCTTCAACCAGAATAACTGGTTGTGGCTTTTATTTTTCTAAGTTACAATGAAGCAGACTTTCAGAGAACAAAGCAAATATTGAATTTGTAACAAGTTATATAAAGCAATTACCTCTATAGGAAGTTCACTTTCCCCTTCTTTATGTAAAAGACTCATTGTTTCCAAAGAGGAATTTTGCCAGAATAATGACTGTATGACAGACACACTTACATTAAAAGAGAGAATGTCATCTACCAGTAGTGATCATAAGTAATACATAGCCATTATTGCTTTCTCTTTTGGCAAATGTCTCCCAGAGTATCCAACGCATACTAAAGAGACCTGTTTGCACACCACATAAGACTTTCTGTGTTATAATGGTTTATTGCATTGAAATCTCAGAAATATGCATGTATTTGTGTAAACTGGCATTTTTACTAGCTGATTAATTCAGAAAGTGTCAACATGTTATTACTCTAAATGACTGTCCTTAGGGCTGGCGTTACAGAATAGGCAAAAAAAATTAAATGAGACCTATCCCGATTTCTTGTTTTGCCTGGATAATTTTTCTGCTGCCCACTGTGCCCCTCATGTCTTTCATGGGGGAATCCCTGTTCTACCTACAGCACAGCCCACAGCATCCTCTTCTGACAGTGACACGAAAGCTACCACAGCTTTCTCCCTCTCTGTGGCTACTTCCATAAGCAATGCAGAGCACTTACGGGTAATTAAGAGCCATTAACTACTGAAATAGCCTCGCTGGGCTCGAGTTACTCTTTGTGAAGCTCTACTCAGTCAACGACCCATCACAGATAACTTTGCTGTCCAGAGATTGCAACAGTCAGGAAGGGCCTTCTTACACGAATGTCATAAGCACTGCGAAAAGAGGATGGAGTCACGTAAAGGACTCTAAAAGCTCAGTATTTACATAAGAGAAGCGCTCTCATTCCACTAGCTGAGGAAAACAGTGAGAAATTGCCTCATGAATTTGTTTGGAAGAGTCATTGGGGACCTTTGACATGGGATGTTTCTCAGAGAGGACAACTGGAATGGCGCTGTGCTCCGGATTGACACAGAGGCTCATAGGGCAGAGCAGGACGAGCTGACATCATGCAGGCAGCTGTCGAGGAAGTCTGTGCCATAGGCCTGCTGGTCCAGGGAGTTGCCCATGAAATGATTTTTCCTCATCTCCGGTCACTTTGGATACGAGTTCTGCACATTGACTCTCAAAGGTGCTGGCCACAACTCCGTAACAGCTTCAACGAGGAAGCAAGCCCCATCATTTACTGTGTCTAGACTAATGGCTACACAGACTCAAGCAAGCAAGTGCTGGATCCTTGTTTGTCTATTTTCATTTGTCTTCACTGTTAGGGGACACTGAAAGTACAAAATATAAATCCACACTGGGGTGCTCTTACCCATGTAATCTCTTCCACTACGTGTTTTTTTCTTAGCAATCTCTAGGACACTGACCTCCCCCAAAGAATCAGATACGGCACTGGCTCTTTTCAGTAACCCTTACTTTAACAGTCTTGAGTGAGTTAGGCAGAATATCGACAATTTCTTCATAGTAGCATGAGATAAAGTCCACTGAAGAGCTATCCTGTAAGTGTTGAATCCACAGCTGATTTACAGAGAGCTACCCATGCTTAAAATTAAGCACTAACTGAAGGATTTGGATGGCTGGGTACCAAAATTCTTAGTGTCTTGGAGTATCAGACCCTTCATCAGTGTATGTGGCACTGATAAGCTTGGTAGAATTGAGGAAATATTACACTACAGATGAATGCCATTATGTTTATTAAAGTTCTGGGTTTAATTATGAAAATATTTCACTGTTTTATCCTAATAGTTACCCTAACTATACAGATAAGTCTATAATGTTGTGTTATAAACCCTCTTTAGTCCTTCCAGTCTCAAAGACATGAAAAATCATACTCAGATTTTGAGGTTTAAAAAGTTAACTTGAGATATCCGAAAAAGGGAAAACAGTTTGGTTTTTTTTTTTTCCTTTTGTCTACTAAAGCGTTCTGGTTTTGAATTCAAATATTTTAGGATTGTGAGTGCCAGGGGTGATTTTCTGGAAACACAGGGACGGCTTTGATACTGGCGTTTGGAGTCAAATTAAATGCACACAAAAGATCTGTTTTGTGATTCCATAGAAATATTGTTTGTTTGTTTAATTGGCCAGAGGGCACAGTAAGAGGGATAACAGTTGTCTCTACTGGCAGTGTTGCTCTTTGCCTTTTCAGCGGTGTTCTCATGTTTAATGCGTCTCTTATGATATAGAGCACCCTGGAAGTGTGAAAGCACTATCATTTACACTGGGGCTGAGTGGTAGCACCATAGTTTATTTTTGTAGTCTTTCACTAACAAGGTATAACAAAACACCTTTATTCCCACCTACTCCGAAGTATAAAATATTGTATGTATTTTCTGCTTCAGAAGTTCTGTCAAACTACATGAGACTGGTAACTGATTAGCTGTGAGAATTGTCAGCTGATACAGAATAGACAAAAGCTCAAATCTTGCTTTTGGAAGTAAATAAAATCACAGTAACAAATACCATCGTTTTAATCCATCTTTATCAAAAGAACATGTTATAACAAACTTCTCTGTACATTGGAGCTCATTCATCATTTCAAAATGAGCACCATTTCAATGAAGGAAGAGCAACACGAGTTAAATACAACCAAATGCCAGAGTTAAAGAGCTATCAGGAGACACAACCAAACACCGCTTAGGAAATACTTGTATAAAAATTGAGCTGATAAAATAGTAGGTCCATTTCAATGCTCCAAGTTTCATACTCTCACAGGCAAGAGGAGACAAAAATCGCCCTTGATTCACCCCATTCCCATCCAGATTTGACTGAGATTAGTAGCCACAGTATATGTTTTAGCGTAAAATGTTCAATATCCTGACCTGTTCTACTTCCAAGCCTTTTTAAGAAGGCTGTGTCTCAACCCAGTGCCTTACTGTCAGGAAACTTTCCTCAACGCTAAAGGTACACTTTGCTGCCTTGAGTTTATCAAGATGCACACTACTGATTCTTCCTGCTTGAACATCTTTCTCTTCTATTATTGTCAAGCATTTAATTCTCAGGCAAGCTATACAAAATGCAGCTCTCAGTTTTCAAATTCAAACAATCTCTCCAGATACTTTATTCTCCAATATATCTCTTAAAGGCTAAAAATTGTGTGTTTGGGGTTTTATCTGTTATGTTCAGAACAGCAAACAATAATCTATGCGTTTACTGAACTGAACTCATACTCTGAATCCCCACATGAACCTCAAACTAAATGTCTCCAAACCAGTTTGTAGTCAAATGTGCCCTGAATGGCAGCCTGCACTTCATTCTCACTTGCATTATCATAGAACTACTTTCACATCTTTTCTTCACTTTACGCTTCACATTTTACTGAAAACTTTTTTGAAGTTTTGTTCCGTAATACAGTAACATTCTTCAAGACTTACCAAGACATATTATTTATCTGTATTTCTAATCTCCCCAAACCTTTTCTCTTCTGTCCTTGTCCTTCTCTGTTTTTAACTCTGTGGTGGGCTGACCCTGGCTGGATGCCAGATGCCCACCAAAGCCGCTCTGTCACTGCCCTCCTCAGCTGGACAGGGGAGAGAAAACACAATGAAAGTCTCATGGGTCGTGACAAGGACAGGGAGAGATCACTCAGCAATTACCATCACAGTCAAAACAGGCTCGGCTTCAGAAAATTAATTTAATTTATTATCAATCAAAATAAGAATAGGATAATGAGAAAATAACAAAAAAAACCCCCAAACTTAAAACACCTTCGCCTCACTCCTCTCTTCTTCCCAGGCTCAACTTCACTCCTGAATTCTCTACCTCCTCCCCCAGAGAAGTGCAGGGTGATGGGGAATGTGGATTGTGGTCAGTTCACCACATGCTATCTCTGCCTCTCCTTTCTCCTCAGGGGAAGAAGGCTCCTCACACTCTTCCCCTGCTCCAGCTTCCCATGGCAGAGAGTCAGTCCTCCATGAAATTCTCCAACACGAGTCCTTCCCAGTGGCTGCAGTTCTTCACAAACTGCTCCAGCGTGGGTCCGTCCCATGGGGTGCAGTCCTTCAGGCACGGACTGCTCCAGTGTGAGTGCCCCACAGGGTCACAAGACCCGCCACAAAAACTGCTCCAGTGTGGACTGCTCTCTTCATGGGTCCACAGGTCCTGCCAGGAGCCTGCTCCATCATGGCCTTCCCGAGGGGGTCATGGTCTCCTTTGGTCATCCACCTGCTCCAGCGTGGGTTCCTCCATGGGCTGCAGGTAGAGNTCAAAACAGGCTCGGCTTCAGAAAATTAATTTAATTTATTATCAATCAAAATAAGAATAGGATAATGAGAAAATAACAAAAAAAAACCCCAAACTTAAAACACCTTCGCCTCACTCCTCTCTTCTTCCCAGGCTCAACTTCACTCCTGAATTCTCTACCTCCTCCCCCAGAGAAGTGCAGGGTGATGGGGAATGTGGATTGTGGTCAGTTCACCACATGCTATCTCTGCCTCTCCTTTCTCCTCAGGGGAAGAAGGCTCCTCACACTCTTCCCCTGCTCCAGCTTCCCATGGCAGAGAGTCAGTCCTCCATGAAATTCTCCAACACGAGTCCTTCCCAGTGGCTGCAGTTCTTCACAAACTGCTCCAGCGTGGGTCCGTCCCATGGGGTGCAGTCCTTCAGGCACGGACTGCTCCAGTGTGAGTGCCCCACAGGGTCACAAGACCCGCCACAAAAACTGCTCCAGTGTGGACTGCTCTCTTCATGGGTCCACAGGTCCTGCCAGGAGCCTGCTCCATCATGGCCTTCCCGAGGGGGTCATGGTCTCCTTTGGTCATCCACCTGCTCCAGCGTGGGTTCCTCCATGGGCTGCAGGTAGAGATCTGCTCCAGCGCCTGGAGCACCTCCTCCCCATCCTTCCTTCACTTGGTGTCTGCAGAGTTGCTGCTCTCACATACTCTCCTTTCTCCCAGCTGTTGTTGCACGGCAGGTTTTTCTCCCCTTCTTAACTACATTATCACAGAGGCACTGCCACCGTGGCTGATGAGCTCAGCTCTGGCCAGCAGTAAGTCCGTCTTGGAGCCGGCTGGCATGGTCTCCGTCACACATGGAGGAAGCTTCTAGCAGCTTCTCACCTCTGCAGCCCCCCTCCCTGCTACCAAAACCTTGCCATGCAAACATAATACAAATTCTCATTTTAAATTAATTTATAAATGTTATTGAAGATTTATAATCCTTTTTTTTGAACAATAATGGATATGTTAAAATTAGAAGAGGTATTTATCACTGTAATATCTCTCCACAGCTCAGTAAGTCATCTTTTATTATCTTTTCAGTATATACTCTTTAGGAAGACGTATCATTTCTTGTTTAAGGCAATATGAATTGATAGTGAGGACAGATTATGTTGTCATAAAGCCTGACTATTTCAAGTACTTTATAGCTGCAATGTCTTGTTTAATTAGTTAATATTTCATATTATTACTCACATTCGTATCTTCAGCATAAAATGGCAATTTACTGTAAAATAATTTCTAAAAAATATTCATTTCTGTTTATGGCTTTTTAAATATGAAACAAGCATGGATGTGCAATGTGACTATGTATATTTACTCGTTTGCTTTTGAGTGATGTATAAAGTACATTAAGTAATCAACTTCTGATTTTCAATTTTGGTGTTGCACTTACTTTACTAAAATTGCTTAGATCATCATCAGTTTTCTTCATGACTTTTAAAAATGCTGCTTGGTGGTACAGTAAGTGACATGTTAGCTAACCTTTCTAATGGCCTAGAAGTATCAGGTAACCTGCACGTGTTCCATTTTAAGAACTTTTTTTCCTCTTTGTAAGTTACTTCTTCTGTCTTATTTTGACCCCTCATTCATTTTTTTGGTAATTTAATCTAGTTACCCTCATCTGATAAACGATCTACGTTCTATTTTCCAATACTTTTATCATACATTTATAAGAAAGCTCTTTTTTTCCCTACCATCTCATTAAGTCTCAGCGGACTGTATGTATTAGATATTAATATTAAAATTCTCTGATGAGTTGTTTTATCATTGTTGGAATTTCAGTTTCAGTCATTAGACTGGGACCTGCACGTATGGTTACAGCTCGAACAAACCTGTCTAAGTGGCACCAGGCATGTAGAGGAGCAAACAAGGGAGGAGATTGCACCTCCCAGGAACCCTCCTTGAATGCTTGAATGACACTTGGAAAAAAAGCAACTTCTGCATGAATATGCAGGTAGCACAAGAAAAAAAAGTTTGATTCTACCACTCACCAAGTACACAGCTTTGCTCCAAGCAGAAGACAGAATTTAGATTTCAGCAGAAGTTAACATTTGATAAAGAAGAATAAATAATGGCTCAGATGTAGGAAAAATTCAAAATACAACTGGAAACTGTAAAACTTGTCTGGTTCTGTATATGAGCATGATATATTGGATGTGCTGCTTTCAGATTTGTTAAACATGACAAAACTAGTGAGCATACGAAGGACTAATGTTGAGTTGCTTTTAATGAACAGAAATTGGGGATTAAAATATAAATGAGTGCTGCTTTTTGAAAAAGAAGATAACCACATTCTTTTTTGTTTTCACAATTTCGGCATTGGAATTGATTAAAAATTCCAGTTCTCTAAATACCAAACTCTGGAATAATATTCTTGTGTACCTATATGGTTTCATAGCTTTCTTCCCCCCACTTTTCATATGCAGGTAAAAGCACAGGTAGTCAGTAGGAACAGAATGCCTTCATCAGCTGAACCTGAGCTTCAGCCCATGAAAGGAAATGAGGAGACACTGCTTGCAATATATTGATGAGGAAAGAGCCAAATGTTGAAATATTCTCTACCATAATTGGGTGATTCGCACCAGATGGAACTGAAGAAGGGACATCAACAACCTGATCATCTCACTCAAACCTTCATTTCTATTACTGTGGAGTGAACTGGTTTGTGGTGTGTCCTTAATGTCTTACTGGCCATAAAACAGACTGGAAGATACTGTTGTACTCGTGCTTTGCACCAAAACTCTCCTACACATCACAGCCAAGATGATAACCACATTTTTGGGCCTCACTGGAATACAGAAATAAACCCATCTAATGAGTAGTAGTAAAACCTAAAGGATTTAATGCTGGGAATAATTTACAGCATAAGCCAATTAATGTTGCCGAATGTCATATGACTTCCCCAGGGTGTGTGCCTGAGGAACTACAGTAGCTCCAGTATTTTTGCCTACTCCTCCTCTGTCTGAAAAATTCCAGTCTATTCCATATGCTTTCTTCAGGGGTGACCATTTTTGCTCTAAATACAGTGTTGTTTGTAATGCTTAGATTTCATTCCCTGTCTTGGGTTTCAGATGATGTTGACAGATGGCTTTTGATTTCACTGGGCATACGGATGCATGCAGTTACATAATTACCAAGCTTCAGCATAAATACCCCTTAAATATCAGGGCCATTATATGTCTCCAAAACTCTAGACCTCAGGCTTTAGCTAGACACTTTAGAATGTGAATTTTTCAGTCTATTCTAGTACTAATTGGTGAGTATAGCGGCAGAAAAATAGAGACCTTGTAGTGCTGTGCAGGGAGTGAAAGTTCAAACTTGGGACTTGCACTGAAGGGTGTCCCCACATGTGATCTGCATGCCAGGGGGTACCTAACGTTTCACTCTACGGACTCGAGGCAACTGGATGAAGTCTTAGCCATAATGCTGCCTTCTTATTTTATAGAAATAAAGCAGTTTGCAATTTGCAGGCTTCAAAACTCTGTTTTGAATCGTCTATACCTGTTGTGATTTTATTTTTACTGTAAAGGAATTATCTACATTCATGACAAAAATTAGTGAAACCCATTTAGTCAACAGCTGAACAGTGAATCTCTGCACAACCTCGCACCCTTCACCAAGTAATTCAACACCCACCTCGTAACCTGATACCTGATTAAACTCATCCACGTACTTACTTGCCCTCCCAAGAAGTTTGTATAATAGCACTATCTTGGGCCAGATTTCACTTTACAAGCTTCGCATTTCCAGGTGCAACCATTTCATGGTTTTCCCCATTCTTTTCATAGTCGTAGGCAGCTATCCTTTAAATGGCACTCTTCAAGGACCATTTACTTGAAATGGTGGACACTGCTGGCAACGCAGTTTCTATCCAGGAGGGGCGTCTGGATCCGTTCTCTCTTCCCAGGACAATTCATGTGTTTCACATTAAACAGCATAAGAGGCTTTGAAGTGAATCTCTCATCTGGCAAGTAGCGCACGTTCATTTCAGATGGCATACGATGCCAGACAAGCGCTGCACTCAGCTTGCTAATTAGGCTGTTTGTTTTGTCCCCTTGCCTCTCTTCTGGCCCTTTGGAGAAGCAGTTTTTAAAAACAGGCAGGTAAGAACTAAATTACTATTTAGAAAACTTTCCCTGAAAATATTCTTTGCCACCTTCTGTTCGGAGAGACTTGGTTAAAGATAAGATGTGTGCTAAGTAATGATTCAAAAGCTAATGATACGTGAACCTGACTCTGAGGCAGCTGGAGTATTTGGATTAGTATTGGTGCTAACCTCCAGCAAATCTCTGTGGAGGTTCTGCTGTAGTCTCTTGCCTCCCTTTTTTCTTTGTTAAAATGTGTTTTCTTCAGTCATCTTCTTACCGGAAATATTTTCCTGAAACTATGCTGAAGAACTAAAGTGGGTAGCGAAGAAGCATGAAAAAGTGTTGAAAGTTGGGAAAAAAAATATAAGAAATCTCTCTGGTTTACCTCACTCAATTAAGAAGCTAATATACGATCTGCATACACTGCCTGTGGCGTTTCCCAATCCTCTCTTAAAGATTTTGAAGCAAATGACTTTTGAGAAGAGACTTAGAGAGCATGGTTTGGTAAATGTGGAAAAAGTATGGGAGAGGGGAGGGTCTTTTTGCTCTCTTCTGCTACTTAACAAGTAGTCATAGAGAAAGCGGAAAGAGACATTTATTGGAGGTGCATTCTAAAAGTCTGAGAGGCAGCTGGCACATATTCCAGCAAAAACAACATTTCAATTAGATGTAAGAAAAAAAATTCTCAGTGTCGGTCAAACAATTTGCCCAGAGATTTTTCAGGAATCCCCCACTTTGGAGGGATTGTAAACTCAATGGGAAAAGGACATGATTAACACCAACTGACTTTTACTTCAGCCCTGCTTTGGACGGAAGCATTCCCTATGGAAGTATCCATTATAAAGTAAAATAAAAATATTCACAAGAATCAGGAGAAATAATCAGGAAAAAAACTGCCCAAAACTCCAAAAGTTTTGAAAGCTCACTTCACCTGAATGGTTTGCTTCAATATAAATCTTTATCATTCTCAGATCAACCTTATGTGCTCTCCATGGATTAAGAAAGTCTCCTTCCTTACTGCAAGACTCCAGTGGTATGAAGATCAAGGAGCTAACATTCATTATCATACCCAGCCATGGTTACAGTACTTCCAGGTAAAAGTAGGCAGTACCTAATCAGGGAGGGCACATGGCTTTTGTTGTAGTTCTCAGATATTTCCCACTATGACACTCAGTGCTCAACTGCATCTTCATTTCACTAAGACTTTGACTATTTTTAATATTACTTAGTATTTCCATATTGCAGCACTGTCTCAAGTGTAACATTTTTCGGACAATTTCAGATAAAAATCTTTGTCTGTTTTCCAGAACGAAAGTAGACAAAAAATTGTTATTCTTTGTCCTGCAATGAAAAATTCTGGTTAACATTTTTGTATGCAAAAACTGTACAAACACTGCACTCTGGAAAAGAGACTTGCATCCTGTGCCATAATCTGCATGAATCTGTATGAATTTCACAACTTAAAAAATAATCTTTGCTTTCGCATGCTTGAAGAATATAAAACTCCTCAAAGCTCCCATCAGCTTTGGCAGGATCAGATCTCATCCACTGTGAGACCTTTGTGCAGACATTTGGGGTGGGTGCCAGGCTGGGTGTGCATGTTCCCTGCCAGTGGCATGGCCCATTGCCCAGCCCGGGCAGCACAAAGGATATCCTCCATCTCAGAATTTCTTGCAGAGAATAAAAAATCAGTCCCATGATGAGGGGAAAGATATAAATGTGTCTGCTCAGAGAAAAGACAGATGTTAAACTGTAACTTCTGCAATTAAAAATAACACAAGAAGCAAATGCCTATGAATAAAAGGCCTTCACTGACCACCAAGGTATCGTCCCTTAACAGTGCTTATCAATTTTCCCGTGACATAAAATCTAAATTTTATGAGCCTAGATGAACTGCCTCTATATCCTATCTATGTGACTTATAATATTTTCATCATCAAATTACTTGGGACCCCTAAAAACTATTTTGAAGTACAAAGAACCTTGAATTTATTTTTTAACTGCAACTATGCAGCTTTATGCTAGCTAATTGCCAAAGCTTGGTCACCCAGAATTTTCATTTGGTCCTTATATACATTTTAGGATCTTAAAATATGTACCTAACCTAAAATATACCTACATCTATGATATCTAATATAAAAAGAAGCGTCAATGTCTCAAGTTTTTGTTTTTACTGCAAGCACTTTTTTGTAATCATTACATGTTTTTCCCAGTTCACAAAAATTTATGTTGTATACATTCTGCTCCATGTTTGTTTGCTACAAATTAGTTTTCTAACCTGCTGAACCCCAGGTCCTCATTTGCAAGTGGTTGTCAACTCACAGGACTGTAGTGATTTGTTTTATGCAGTAGGTTGGAAGACCATAAGAATATGACAGTTTGCTAACTTTTTTACAGTCTCAAAGCTTTCTCAAACAGTTGCAAGTGAAAAGAAGAATAGCTCTGAAATTGTTAAACCAAAAAAATGAGCTGCAGAAAAAGGTCAAGATTTGTTGCTGAAGTACAAGCGCTTCCTTCTAGAAAACAAGCCAGTTTTGTTCTTGATGGCAAGGTCATGCAGCCAGTTCATTTCATGTAACATTAAGAAACCACTTTTAAAGCATTTAATTTATTAGATTTAGGGCTTTGGGCTGATACAGATTGTTGTAGCATGAGCAAACCTCTGGAGTTAAGTCAGCTTTGGATCTGGTGCTTAAATTTTTATTCTGTGTTTTGCCACATAAATAAAAGTGGTTGTGGCAAAACTTCTCCTAGCAGGATTTTACAGGTCATGGATGGGGTCAGCAGCAACAGGAACTCCCTGTCATATTTTGCAGGTTCTTGTGTAACAGGATATGTTGCTATGTTCTTCCCCCCACAAAAAAAGACAGCAAAACATTCCCAAAGACCACAGAAGATGTGCTATGCATGGCTCTTGAAGGGATCCTGCCTGCCACAGAGATCCAGTATGAACCGGTAAGACATATGTACTTCCCTGTATGCCTCCTCCCAGGGGTGTCTCCTCCCTCCAGGAGGCACAAAACCAATCTGAATGTCCTGTAGGAAAGGATCAGTCCTAAAACTTAGTTCAGCTTCCAAATTTTTGGAAGCAGGCCAAATAATATAAGAAGGCAGCCAAGTCATGGTATGTGCGTGGGGCTCAACGGTACAGCTGTTCTGACTCAAAGCGTGTTGGGAGTGCAGCACCACCGTGGGACCTGGGCTCAGTTTGACCGCAAAAGCGGGTAAGGTGTGAGAAGGTGCTGGTGCTAGAGCCACCTAACTGCAGGTAAGGACTCCCACGGCTGCAGCTGCTCGGGCTGTAACAGCTACCAGCTCAAGGATTCAAGAGCTCTGACACGAAGAAGTAAAAAATGTTAAAAACAAAGGGAAAAAGAGCTTAAAGGGAACCTATAGAGGGTAACTTAGCAAGACCAAGGCTCAGCCCACCCCAGGCTGCAGCAAAGGCTCGCCAGTCCATCCCTGGCTGAGAGCTACCTGCAGAAGTGTTTCATCCAGCCTGAGGAGCGTATTAGTGCTTAGTCCAGCGCTTTCTTGGTCCTGGCCATCCGTTGCACGCGTTACCCGATAAATAACTGTTGCACTCTCTCTCTGTGTTGTGTACAGCCTGCTTACAAAGTCTCTTTGCATATGGTAAAGGTGCCTGAACCAAGGTGACTCATGAGGGAGACTAACGTATGCTATTGGCCTAGAGATTCCTGTTGACTTAACTTCAGTGTTTGCACTTCACTATAAATATTTTAATAGTTGATAAAAGTATGATAAGGAGGAATGGAAGGGGATAATTAATGGGAAGGGACTGAGGAATGAGGGAAAAAGGAGAAAAGCAAAGCAGAAATACTGTCTCTGAACTTTGCTTGAAGCACAGGTCATTAATATGATGTTGTACTTAAGCCAGGAGCGTGTCCATGCATGATCAGAGATCTCCGTCATGAGCAGGAGAATGCTACCGAGGCCTCCATGGTACTCTGCAGGCTGCCCTGCACCCCTACCCATGCAGGGTGGCAATTTGTTCCCAACGGCATGGGGGGCGCACTGACTCCTTCAAATTCACCCTCCCCTGAGGTTCACAACCGGGTTGAGAATGGAGGAGGGAAAACAAGACAAGAGCGGGATATGGGACTGAGAATGAAAAGGACAAAGGAAAGAAAAGCAACCTGCCTGAAAAAGTGAAAGACTTACCCTACTGTGGAGCAGAGGTATGGTAATTTGAATTTTATCACATTTTTCTTGGACTAAGTGTACCTAGCCACAGTTAGATATCGCAGATGAGCTGATTATCATGTAAAATGTTAACCTTCAGTATTCTGTACTCTTAAATGTTGAAATTGGCTGGAAGTAGAAAGTTTCTTTTTTTCCTAAAACTGTGTCATAGATGAAACATTTAATTGTACACTGACCAAAACAAGTCCCCCATGTAATGGATTTCAGTGTATTTTCTTTTACTGCTGGGGAAATTCTGTGTGCAATGTGGCACAAAACAGATCATCCAGTTTCTTCTACTACAAGCCTCCATGGAGCATGGAAAATNCTAGCCACAGTTAGATATTGCAGATGAGCTGATTATCATGTAAAATGTTAACCTTCAGTATTCTGTACTCTTAAATGTTGAAATTGGCTGGAAGTAGAAAGTTTCTTTTTTTCCTAAAACTGTGTCATAGATGAAACATTTAATTGTACACTGACCAAAACAAGTCCCCCATGTAATGGATTTCAGTGTATTTTCTTTTACTGCTGGGGAAATTCTGTGTGCAATGTGGCACAAAACAGATCATCCAGTTTCTTCTACTACAAGCCTCCATGGAGCATGGAAAATCTCAGATACGTCTCATTAGCTTTTCTGCATGTGTGTCTCTAATTATAAAGTGCTATAATTGATCATTTTCCTTTTCAAATTAATTTACAACATAAGAAGATTTGATTGAGGAAATGTACAAAAGGAATACTTTGGTTTGACCTTACAGCTTGTTCTAACTCTTTGCCTGGTGTCCATCAGGATCATTAAAATCAATTAAGGAGTTAAGTACAGGACATCTATTGTTCTGTCATAGAATCAATAGATCCTTTCAAATCTGTAATTTTAGGGATCACAGCAGACAGTTTAAAGAATTACTCTTTTGTAGAATGATAGGTTCTAATCCTGCATACAATTACATTGTTAGGTTTATTTGCCTCTTTAAAGGCAAACATATGCACTTTTGGGGATTGGAAATATAGCATAATCTATAAGAGAGGCATTCAGTCCATATTCCATCTCTGATACCATGGACACGCTGCACGAAATTAAAGTATAGCTGATTTCTTTGCTCCAATCAATTTCATTGAAATTGCTAAGCATGCAGTCCACTAATGGTTGGTCATTTGTAGCTGCAGCTATATTTAGAAAAAGGAAAAAAGAGATATTTGTATTCAAGTAACAAAGATGTGGCTCACGTCACAGCTACATGCCTGTATCAGCCGGTGGCAGTCATTGCAGCAACTGGAATAAGAAATCTGGGGAAAAGCACACTGACACTGTCCTTAAGGCCCAAAAACTACGCTATTGCCATAATAACTTGGAGCCAGAAATAAATTTGACTTGGTTGACGAAATAGGATTATTTCACGTGAAGCATGACTCCATTCAGAAATTGTAAACTCAGAGCTGGGCAGTGTTTGCTGTTGTTTGTGTAGCAGCTCACAAATGGGACCAAGAGTGCCTAGAGGTGTCAGTGCTAATGCTGGGCAAGTGTTAAATGATTCTTGTGCTTTTTATTATTTAGCAGCTATTGCTGAGCTGTGGAGGAGCCAGTGCTAAACATAATTGGTTTCAATCACGGTGAAACATTACAAACCAGATATAGTCATGCTGGAAACTAGGGATGAATGGAGAATAATACCACGCACCTTATTTATGACAAAGTTTAATACATATGAAGGAGAAATGAACAAGGAGAGGGAAGTCCCTAAAGTCAATACCTACAGTTACACTCAGATCTTATTTATGGGCACGTACACCTTACATAAAAAAAACTAAGAGTATATTGCTCATATAATCAAAATTGACAAAGTCGAATCATTTTTAGTCCACATCTAGTTGTTACAGAAAAAGAAAGAATAATAATAAAATTAGCAACGGTGTACGCACACATCTTAGTTTTTACCCCTTTCCTGGGGTTATGCTCTCCATTTCCCTGCTCTGGCAGTGGGGAGTGTTATGGCAAGCTCTCAGCATCTAGAGTCTTTCACCAGGAGGAACACCATGTTCGTGTTGCTGGTTTCACCTCACTTGGCATCCTTCTTACATTTGCTAACAGGCTTTCATACCTTGCTCTTTCTTCATTGGTTTGCAGTTGCATGTTACATCCAAACTTATTACATATGGTATCTTTTTCCTGTGATGGATACTACTTCTTTGTTCCCTTTTCCACTCACAGGTCTGCATTTCATTGACCAACGATGACTGAGTGCTTTATAGCCTTGGGGCCTCCAGTACCAGCCTCTGCCCTGTCTCCCCACTCAGCTGCATTTGGTGCCTTCACTTCTCAAGGCTGCTATATCTCACCAGCCCGTGCTTTTGAAAGTGACATCATTAGGGTAGAGTCATCAAATCATGGTGCTACCTTACAAAGGTAGAACAAAGGAAAACAAATTAGCTGTAGACACCTGGCAATTAGGAAAAACGTTACAGCTACAACACATTGAAGTAAAGCTGCTGTAAAAGTAAAAGTTCAGACAAAGCAGGCATGACAATCCTCACACTTGAGGCCTTGCAAACTCATTACAACATTTATGGCCACTTGCTATCAATACCAACACCATACTGTAGGGCTACAGTGTAATGCTATTAGCAACATGTAAGTTCAGCTGTATATCCTGTAAAATTAATATTTTCTTCATCTGACAAGATGATTAGCTCAACATTAATATGTTGTCTGCCTGCAGTGAGAGATAATAGTTCATTTTTTTCCACAGAAAAGCTAATTTAAATATATTTCCATATCCAGTGGGAGGACTTCTAAGCACCAATTACTACATAATCTGTAATAAACTGTCATAGAAGGTGTCTACATTAAAAAATTAGTAAAATATCAGTGATGTAACTTCACTTTATAACGAGGATTCCAGCTTAAGTGAGAATAAGAGTAAACACAAGCATAGTACATCTCACAGTCCATTATACCACATATATTTGTTCTCATCCACAATATAAAGCAGTTTCTTTCTTAATTTAGGAAGATGCCCTCAATTTCTACAATGGCATGTGAAAACATTAAAAATTATGTTGTTGTTTTTCTTAAATTAGCAGGCTATCTCTGTTCCTCTTTGCTGCTCAAGTTCTCAAGCAAACACCCCATCAGGCTGCAATTAGCTGTGCTGCCATCCGGGCAGTGAAGGAAACGAGTGTCCCTTCCACCTGGGGATGCCCAGCGAAGCAGGGACTGGAGGGAGACCCAGGAAAGGGCAACAGGAAGGGACAACGGCAGGGCACCCCCTCCATAGCGACCACCCTCTGGGGGTGGCAGAGAGAGCTCTGCTCTCCCTCGGTCGTGGGTAAAGGTGCAACTGCTTCCTGGGTAACAGGCTCAGATAGAGGACAGCAGGGTACCTCGGAGGATCCCTACCGTGGCCCCTGTGAAGAAGTGGCGCCAAGGACTCCATGTCCCCTTGTGCCATGCCTCCAGGTCTGCCTGCCCGTCTGAGGGCTTCTCCACCCTTTCCTGACAAGCAGCTTTAACCGCCTCTCTTGCATAGGTGGGTATCATCAGGTACATTTCTAAAAATGGAGTGTGACTGTCAAAGTGAGAGGCAGGAGTTAAGCACCCTGCCGCTCCTTGGCTTGCCCTAGCAGCTAGCTAGGAAGCTGCAAAATGCTGACAGCTGAAAATTCATCATTAAAATGTTCTTCAGCGTCAGTCTTTCCCCTATCATCAGCAAGCCCCCAACATCAAGGCAAACAGGGTGACCCTGACAAAGAGCTGACTATTGGCTTGTGTGTGCCAGCTATCAGGTTTTACTACCGCTGTTTTCTGTCTTAGCAGAGCTATTCCTAATTGTGTGTCAAGAACATTTCCTGTCTCAGAAGGCAATAATCTTTATCAGTAGAGAAATAAACCACCTAAGGCGTCTCCATGAGCCAGAGCGTCTTTCTTCCCTAGCAGTACTTTGAGGGCTCAGTACCCTACTTTGGGCGGTGTCTGGGCAAGCGCCAAATCCCCAAATAGCAGGAAATCAAAAAAGGGGAAAACAATATTTGCCGAGGGGCTTAAATACTTCAGAGTCAGCAGAAACTGCAGGGTTCCCCGTGTAGCCTTCGTTTGACACACTTGACGCCGTAAATGGCAGGATACAAGCAAACATACCTGAGGAACAGAGGAGCTTTGGTAGGACAATGCTCTGTTAGTACTTGTGAATTTAGATCATTTACGTGCAGTCTGCAAAGCAGCACTATTGAAAAATAAAATGCTGCATAGATTTCTTCTTTGCTATGAGGCAAATATTATAAGGACTGGTCTGCAGTTTGTGATATACTGCCTGGTGTTTCTTCAACTCCAACATTTTGATGTTTCAGATTGTACCATATTTCCCTCATGGAATCCATGGGAAAAACATTTGCAATTCAGAACCCATGTTGAGAAGAACACCTGCATATCTATTATATTAACATATTCCTAACAAAAGCAAAAGGATGCTTCAGAATGCCATCAGTTTATACTTCTTTTTTTTTTTTTTTTTTGAGCAGGTTGCAATTTTCTAAGAAAGCCTGAGATTCTGGTTTTCTATCACACAATTGCCACACCTGAACTGAATGACTGAACTGAACTGAATTCTGAATTTTTTCTTTGGCAACTGTTATCTGTCTATACCTGGAAGATACATACTTTTGTAGATCTAAGAAAGTGGCCATTATGTTGTTCAGTGTTACAGACTGGCTTTTTCTGCTTCTTCGTTATGTTTTTAAGCTTAAATTCCTTTCAGCCCTTTTTAATTTTCTTGAGAAGGTAGACATATAGCATCTTATGTTACTACTATAGATCATAAGTTTTGTCCTTAAGATTTTGTCTTTCATGCAGTCTGCATTACGTTATTCGACGCAAACCACTAAGTCCTCCAATTTCTGCGTATATCTTAACTCTCAGAAATACGTATCATCATTTTTATTTTCAATGTTTATTACCTTTGGGAAAAAAAAAGCTGTTTATTGTTTTAATTAGCCATCAGTAATTTAAACTTTTTTTCTTTTATATTACACAGACTACAAGTCCTGAGAAAAAATCTATTGGGTAATAAAATGTCTTTTAAATAACTGAACCATACAAATTTAATGTAGTATACACGTATTTCTAAGCGGCATCTGTTGCAGGTAAAAAGGATAATGTACAAGTTCCTTATTTTTCAATTACTATTGTTGCATTCAGAAAAAAAAAAACAAACCTTTAAACTTATCAGAATGAAAGCAGAATGAAAATTTCCTCATTTAACTCCAGTTCCTCTCCTGATGATATTTTTTCCTGAAAAATACTTCAACAAAGGCACGCCAGAGTATTTTATGCAAAAATTAAACACCTGAAAGACAATGATATATGATAGCAAACTTACACATTGGGTTTGACTACTCTGCAGCAACTAGAGGAAAAAGTTACATAACCCCAATGGAGAACATCTTTCTCTTATGTGAGTTTTCTATTTGCTGGATTAAAAAAAGTCATGTTGTAGCTACATAGAAAGAATAGTTTGATTTTTCTTTTTTTTCTCTTGTATATGTAACTGTCCCCTAAATAAAATGTGAACAGCTGCTTATTACATCCTCTCAACTTTTTCAGTATGAAAAGGTATATTGAATATTTAATTCCGTATGGGAGGGAAACCAGCCTCTTAAATGATTTTGAACTGGAACTTTGAATGCAAATTACCTTCCCGCATAAATTAAAAAGAAGAAAAAAGAAACAATCGAAACTGCTTGTTTAGATCTAAGTCAAAAGGAATAAGTATTTTTTTCAGAATTAGTACCCAAATATGGTATCAACAAAAGCTTTGTTTACAGAAATTTCTATAATCATTTAAATTCAGGTCTCCTTCCTCACCTTTCTTTCATAATGAAGTTTAGCCAGTGCAATAGAGTGTGGCTGAATGGAGCACAGTCAAAGTGCAAGAGGCTTTTACCAATGGAAGCAACTGTCTTGCGCTTCATCACTGTGCTTGTATTTGCACTTTCTTACTGCAGCTCCTTATCCATGTGAAGAGTTAAATTACATTTCAGCTATATCCCATTTTCTTATTCTACTCTGCCATTAGTACAGGATCTGAGTGCAGGCAACCCTTATATATAGCCCAGGCAGCGCAAACAGATGGTTTGTTTGCATTATGCTGTCATCGCTATGATTTATCGCAACCACTCCCAGAGTAAGACATTAAATTTACCTTATTGTCCCTCAAGGACCAAGTTTTAGAGCTTATAGCGGAGAGCAGAGTAGAGCAGATGAAGACACTAAGGCTTCCCACAGTCACCAAATTGATTTTTTATGTCCCTGTGGTGCTGAACCACAGATTCATAAAGTTAGGTCGAAAGCAAGGTTTTCATGAGGACGTTTCAAAAGCTCTGGTACACAGTGCTATGTCCTCCTTTGTAAGACACAAAAATGCCAAATGCTAAGTACTTGCTACCCGAAGACTCTGGCACCCTGCTGATACAGTAACACAGGAGCTTTGTTAACTATTATTTTCCTTGTCATATAAACCACAATGGTGAATCAATTCAGAGTCAGAATATTAGCACAGTGGTCATGTTGCCAAGAGTAACTGCAGGTCTTCCTTCACCTGCACAAAGAAAACAGCTAGAGGAAATGCTTATTTTAAATGTTTCTGGATTACCTTTACTTTCTTTCAAAAATTTCTTACAGGAAAAGTTTTCGTTTATCCTGCTATGTAACCACGTGTCTGTCATCTGCTTCAGCGAAGTGCAGTCTGCTGAGACGTTCCTGCCTGGTGCTGGGAGAGTAGAGTGACTGAGTCAGAGAGAGGCAGCCACCTATGTCCACACCTATGATAGGATCGTTCTTATCCTAAGAAAACAACACAATATGATCCAAACAAACAAACTGGTCATTCACTAGCTTTGCTAAAGGAGGCATGACAGTCCGCCGTTGTTTCACTTGTAATGTTTTGGGTTGTGTGTCCATTTCATCACAGTTTAATACTTTTTTCACATGGAGGTATGCGATAAAGCTGTGAGCTAGCAGAGGTTCTTAGGCACACCACACAAAACCTCTGCAGAAGCAAGCAGATGAAACATGAGTCGCCTTAGAACAACACAAAGCTCTGTGATTTTGCCTTTCTTTCGTATTGCCCGTGCCCTTAGCTGCATGTCTCTTTCCCACTAGAGAAGCCAAACTCAATTTGCTGTGCTGCGCTTGCCTTTTTTATGATATTTTTCATCTACCTACAAGAGGTTGCCAACCTCTGGACCTACAGGTTAAGTATGTTTTGAAGTTAGATACACCTGACCCAATAAACCTGCAAATCAAGCCAAACTTCAGCACATAATGGATGCTAAAGGAATCAAAAAATCCACTTTTTACTGTGAGTGGGTTTTTCTGACACAATCGGGTTGCTCTGAGTAATAATAGCACCTTATGAATTTAAGAAACACTGAACTAAAATTTCTTGCCATCTCCATTTTTAAAAACATTTTTTTTTAATACTAACAAAACTAAAACGTAAGCAAGTAACTCAGACGAATATTCATCCTTTATCATAGAATCATA
>VZSC01007543.1:42003-53971 GCA_013398225.1 Steatornis caripensis
TTCCAGAATGAGCCGTTCCATCACCTTTCCAGGGATGGAGGTGAGACTGACTGGCCTGTAGTTTCCCGGGTCCTCCTTCTTGCCCTTTTTGAAGATTGGAGTGACATTGGCTTTCCTCCAATCCTCAGGCACCTCTCCTGTTCTCCACGACTTTTCAAAGATGATGGAGAGTGGCCTAGCAATTACCTCCGCCAGCTCCCTCAGCGCTTGTGGGTGCATCCCATTGGGACCCATTGATTTGTGGGTGTTCAGTTTGCCTAGCTGCTCTCTAACCCAATCCTCATTGACCAATGAGGATTTAGAGCATTACGCTTCAGTTTAGAGCATTACGCTTCAGTTTTGGTTGACTTACCATATAAAGGTACTTAAGAGGTACTTCATATTGAAACTGGATAACGTAGGAAGTTATAGGAGAACAAAAGAGCAGGACGTGCTGGAGATTTTAGCTATAAGGAAAGACTGTAGAAGCAGATGTCTAAATCTTATATTTGTGGCCACAATAGGCTGTGAATATGAATTAAGTGACAAAAGAAGATAAAGATAGGAAAGATATAGACAACCAGCACAGAGCACAATGGTACAAAGTAATGAAGAGCAGCAGCTACTCCCTTGCAAAGACTCACGGAAATCTGTAGTCTGAGAAAGTAATTTTACAAAGACAGTCACACAATGTTAGGCCATCCCTACGCTCTCCTGTTTGACATACGTAAGAACAAACTTTCTGCGAGCTCTTAGCTTACCAAGTCTGTCAGCACTGGCCTGTTAGATGTTAGCAATGTACGTGCACACAGTGGATTCCTTTCACTGCTAACAAAGATGTATCGTCCTGCAAAGAAGCAGAAACGCTCCGTCTCCATCAATCATCTCACCGCTAGTATCAAGCCATGACACATAGACCATGAAAATTTGGGCCAAAGATCTAACGTATATTTGCTCAATCAGATCTTAACCTAGGGACAGACTATTCCTGCTCTGAGACACAGGACACATACTGGACACCATTACTTTGGTCATGCCATCTGAAAACAGCATCTCGGCCACACAGAACATGTCACCTGAGGCAAGATGTCTCCCCCTGTCAGCCCTAAGGATGGGGCTTTGTTGTCCCCACTGTCTTGAGTTAGGAAGTACTTTCACTTGTTTGTTAGCTCCAACAAGAGCGCGTCTGGAGATGGCATAGGATGCTCCAGAAAAAAACTCCTGCGGAGCAAGACTCTGCTGTGCTGGTAAGGAGCCTAGCAGGGTAGAAAGCTGGGAACATGGATAATTCAGAGGTCATGAGGAGCAAATGAAAACAGTGGTAGAATGGCCTGCCCCTGGAACTTGCAGGAGAAAACCCTAGGAAACCTGGACTGAGAAGAACTTAAATACGGCAGAGAAACAGCAAACCAACAACTGAAAGGAACTGAGCAGGGAAATGGGTTCCCTATGGGTAATGTTAAGGCTAACAAGTCTCCAGCTTGATATGCAGATCTGTGTGATGCTGGGTGATCGCTTGGAAGAGAAAAGCTGATCACAAAGTTGGTAGACCAGAGGATATAATATTGCAAACAACACAGACATACAAACATAATTTAACATGTTCACTGGAGATATATGCAGGTGGATTCAAGTTACCTTCTATTTATTAAAGAGCTGTCTGTATTCTTCATCCCGTAAATAGCAGGATAACTTCCAAAACATGTTACGAGTTCTGGAAGACGGGCATTTAAAAAAAAATAGATAAAATCCCTCTTAAGTGTTAACAATCATATAAACTTGGCCATATGTCCATGACAATGAGAATATGATAATGTTATCTGCCTTATGAACTTCTGATTTCCTCCAGTATGTATCTGGATAGCATGCAGCAATTTCAACAGTTTTATTACTCAGAAAACATCTACTTAAAAAAAGAAATAAGGATATTTGCTCCTGAAAGGTTTTATACTTTATAATAGGAAAGCCTTTCTGACTCATACACTTAAACTGAATAAGGGAAAACTTATTCTTCCCCATGGGACTCTGTGTATTAAATCTTGTGTGTTACAATGTCTACACTGAAAATGGTAAGTCAGTCAAAACAGAGAATTATCATCCTCAGCCATTTTTCAACTGGTTTTGTACTTCTGTTTTCTTCCAAACCTGTATAATACATGAAAATAAGCCTTTTAATACTCTCAAGCTATTTTTGCAGTTTCTCTTTTAGTGGCTTTTACATATCAAGATGACAAATATTTTTCAAATTGTATCTTTAACTTGTTTCAGAACATCATTTTTCCTTTAACAATTACAATTATTAAGATCACATCTAATACTAGTGTGGAACAATAATTTAAAAAATCAAATAAGATGACAATATGGATTGTCTAAGAGGTTTCATAGCTTAACTCATCAACAATATTGAGTTCAAAACTACATATCATGATGAAGAAAAAACCAAGCTAGACCCTATGCATGCATTCAAAACTGTCCTAACAGTCTTTGAAAAACAGACATGGAAAGACATAACACAGGAAAAGCATCAGAATCCTGTAAGCATCCAAACCTGTCGTGCTAAATATAGAGGAAAACATTTACACTTCAAATGAAACATAAACAAATTAGTCCCAAAGAATAATGCTCCCAAAACCCTCCACACCTTCAACACAAATTGTGAAGATTCTCTACTCTTATAGCACAACTCTGAAACTGCTTTTAGGAGTATCTGCTACTAGCAGACTGACTGTTGTTACACTGCACTAAATTTCCCCAAGTGAGTGAGAGGATACAAAGATTCATTTTGAAATATTTTCATATCTAAATATTGAGATAACATCCTGTTCTCATGGGGTTAGGCTGCTCCCTGTTCAATACCACTTCTAAAAAAGGTTAATAAATTCAGTAAATGTCATGAATTTCTTGTTGATGTTCTTTGTTTTCATATTTCAAAAGCTTATGGCATCCAGTCAGGAAATATAAACAGCACCATGTGCCAGTGGAAGCATTCATGTCCTGCACCTCTCAAATTTTGAATTCTCTGCTTCACCAGTGTTTTTGGACCATTCACTAACCCACCCATAAACTGCAGAAGTGGCTTATGTACATGATTTGAGCCTTGAAATCTATACACCTTCTTCCTACTCGTTGCAACATTTAAACTGAGCCTACAATGATATGTGCACACATACCATTTGCTTACCCAAAGTGGACTGAGGCAAATGCCTACACTCTTTGCCAAACTCAAGCCTTTGCTAGTGTTAATGGATTCATGCATATGTTAGCTGAGATGAAGCCCATGTAACTACGTAAGTAGATGATTGCATGAACAGAAGAATGGTTAAAATCCTAGATAATTCTTACAGAGTGCTGCCAAAGAAAAGTCTTCAGGAAGAATGAAATAATTAATCAAGACTGTACTATTAGCAATCCGCATATATTCCACTTCCAGTGTTCAGATAGTCCCCTTTAGAACTTTCTGTCCTCAACCTCATCATGCAGCACTCACGAGGAAAAACAAAAAAGCACTTGCTTCTAGATTTAGCAATTTGTGACTTACATAAAGACACACTGATAGATGGATGTCTGGACTCATTAATTGAACTGGACACTGTTTTGTAGGAAGTGGCAGCTGGTCTTAAATAACTGCTTTGAAAAAGCTCTCTGTGCTGCTTTTCCTAGCAAGCAGCTAATACATTGCTGTAGACAGGAACCATGCTTACATTAACATATTAGGCAAGATCCAGCTCTACCAGCGGTTGCCGTATTTGTGTTTGCTTCTGTTATAATAAATTACTATTTAGTTCAGGATAAAGCTGAACACCAAAGCCTCTTTATGGGTCTATCTGTTTAACACTGGCAGGCAACTCTCAAGTAGCTGCACAGTATCTCCACGGAAGGAGACCAGTGACCTGGAAACTGCTAGTGAAGAACCTCATGTCAGTGTTTTCACAGTGATACTAACTGAGGCAAAACAAAAGGCCCATAATTCTTTGAAAACCAAATATAGGGATCATGGAGAGACAAGCGTATTCAGGGAAATGTTTATTTCACCAAACTTCTGCAAGTCAGATTTGGTAGCTAACTTGAATTTACTTGTCACTGTTTCATTTTACACTTGTGCCCTGGCAGAGATGCAACAAAAACCATCTACCATGGCACAAAGCCTCACTTTGCAGGTAAAACGGTGAAGAGGCCGCTCTGCCCAGAATGTATTTACAGATCTTAAATCAGGGACAGAAGTAAAATTTGGTTACAATGTATAAACAGGTCATTAGCACTTTCAGCCAATGTTAATTTTCCTAAATGAATATTAACTTTTAACCAAGCAGAAAAAATAATCTTAACAAAATATTCCTTGTGCAAAGAGAAATAATAGTCCTTTGCTCTTAAAGGCTTTGTGCCAAATAGTATCTAGAACCATTTAGTGTCACGCCATCAAAAGTATTTAGAGGACCAACTCTCACAGTGATTTTAAATTTGAGTCAAATTTNAATCTTAACAAAATATTCCTGGTGCAAAGAGAAATAATAGTCCTTTGCTCTTAAAGGCTTTGTGCCAAATAGTATCTAGAACCATTTAGTGTCACGCCATCAAAAGTATTTAGAGGACCAACTCTCACAGTGATTTTAAATTTGAGTCAAATTTTCATGAGAATTGTCAGCAACTGCTAATTTTTAAAGGCAAACTTTTGTCACATGGCTTTATAATGAATTCTGTGGAACATATATACAGATGACAAGTAACAGCTGTTCTAAAAATATTCCCTGATTTTTTCCCTGTCCAATAGTTTTAGACTATCTTCAAAAATTGAAAATTATTGCTGCTATCCAAAAAAAGGAAAGGAAAGGAAAGGAAAGGAAGGAAAAAGAGAAAAGCAAAGAAAATAAAAGAAAATAAAGGAAAAGAAAGGAAAAAAAAGAAAAGAAAAGAAAAGAAAAGAAAAGAAAAGAAAAGAAAAGAAAAGAAAAGAAAAGAAAAGAAAAGAAAAGAAAAGAGAAAAGAAAAGAAAAAAGAAAAAAGAAAAGAGAAAGGAAGAAAAAGAAAAAAGAGAAAAGAAAAGACAAAAGAGGAAAAAGAAAAAAGAAGAAAAAAGCATACTGGCATAGGGAATTAGGAATGTCATGTCATTTGGACTGAACGTTTCTGATGTGCTGTATATGCTCTACACATCAGCACTAAGTGTAAATATAAAATAAAAAGTGTCATGTTTCATGGAAACCTTTTATTTTAAAGCTGCTCAATTCATACGATCAAACTCCAAGCCCTGTTCCTCATTTGTGACACTGTAACAGGCCTTTACAACTCTGTGAGAGTCTCAATTTAATTCTTTAATGTATTTCTAAAGGCTTCTGTGCAGAAGGACTGTGGAGAGAGGCTTAGGAATTTGAGCCAATTGTAAATCAAAGCTAGAAACCTGAGGAAAAGAATACAAAATATTGTATCTACATCCTTTCATTTTGTTTTGTTTTGTTTTTTAAAGCCAAAACCCAACCCTATGCCACTTTTGATGAAACCAGGAAAGTTGGTGCAGGTCTCTTGACCAAGGTTTTAGTATTACATACATCTATCTGCATAACAAGGACGAGCCCAAATTGTCATATCACAACTGCATTGCATACATCCAAGCCCCTTCTCAGACACAGGCTTAACAAAACATTCAAATTGTTAAGAAAAGGTGCTATACTCTGTGCATTTCTGAGCACAGATTTCAGTGAATCTGTTGGTCCCACATGACTCAAAACCTCTTCTCTTAGGTCACATAGCTGCAAGGCTTTCTTGGATAGGAAAAGTTGTTGCTTGCCACCAGAGGAGATAAGACTAAGCTCAAGTGCCCTATGAAACAGTAACGACCAGGTCAGACAAGACAAGCAGAGCAGGGTCAAGGAGCATTCTGGGGCTGATGGCTCTTGTCTGGAGATGTGAAGAGAGTAACAGCATGGTGGCTAAGACCAAAATTGTCTTTGACCTCATTTACAGTGGTGAGTAGCGGATGAGATGAGCAGAACAGAAAAATTGTAGTTTAGGGGTATGCTAGGCCAGAAGTAGATCTTTGTATTTAATAGCCTCAGGGATTTTTTTTTTTCTTTTTAAAATTTTTATAATATATTTATGTAGTTGCTTTTGAAACTACGCAGACATTTTACAACCCCGATACTCTGTGGCAAGAAAGTTCACTTTCACCTTGTGAGAGGAACATCTACGTTTGTTTATTTAGAATCAGATTATGCCAGTGTATTGATGACGGGGAGTGAGCAGTCATTGCCTGTTACATATTCACCTGGCACCAAGGAGTGCAGAAATCCTTACCGCTCACTTTTTTCATTTTGAAATGCAGTCATCTTTTAAATACTTCCTTGTGTGAAGACTATTGCATAACTTTGGTCACCTTTGTCACTCTTCTTCTACACTTCTGTAATTACATTATATTTTTTTTCTGACATGAACCAGGTTTGCAAGCCATCCCCGAAACAGAAGGGTGTCTTGTGGATTAATGCAGTGACAATGTGATGTTTTTCTTGAAAATTCTTAACATCCCTCTTGCTTTTCAAATTGTTTATTTTCCTTCAAATATCACGAGTATTGATGATTGCTCTCAAAAAGTCTGATAAAAATAAGCAAAAGTGTCATGATAATTTCTGTAATTACTAGGCTCGACACTGTTATAAAACCACCTTGAGTTCATGAAAATTGCTGACTACACCATAGGTGGATTTTAGCATTTGTATGTACTTCCAAATGATCTCTGGCAGATTGTCATCACTTCCTGAGGTGTCTGTTAGCATTATAGTAAATTGCACATTATAATTATAGTTTGCTGCTGCCTGCTCCCAAATTGGCTATTAGTATTTCAGGTATGATTGTTACCTTGTTTTTGAAAAAGTAAAAATGTTTGTTGTGGCTGAATATTTTTTGCAGATGATTTTAAAAGCAGTTTTACCTTGATATTCAAGCGACATATCCACTGATGAGGTCTAAGGATGCCATAAAGAATAACTTGTCTTAAATAAGATCCAGTTTTTTGTCATCTGCTAATGAGTAGAAACGTTTCTTGCAAGATTCATTTTAAGCATGCCAGAAACTGGCAGCATGAAAAAAGCAAAAAGCTGAAACAGATATTTTTCCTTTATCAAGCTGAAACAGGTATTTTCTGGTTATGACTTTTAAGTTCGATTGTCAACCTAAAGATTTCCTACAGCAGTGGGAAATAATCTCCGTGGGTAGGGACTAGCACAGCTTCCCTGACAACAAAATAATTGTCTGTCACTGAAGAATGGTTACATTGCTAATGCATACCAAAAGCTGTCCTGGATTACGTGCCTCTCTGCTGCATTCCTAACTCTTCCTACACTTTTTATCAGTAATTGCAGTGCATGCAAAGGACACCTTGATGCAGGCACAGCACTGCAAACAGAACTGTAATCAGAAATAAGGTTTGCATGTGGAAGAACAGCTGGCGCTGGTGGTGGCTCTAAGGATGGCACCGCAAACACAACATCCATCTGGGAGCAGAGCTGGATGAATGTAGCATAATGGGATTTCTGAATCATAGAATCACAGAATCACAGAATGGTAGGGGTTGGAAGGGACCTCTAGAGATCATCTAGTCCAACCCCCCTGCTAAAGCAGGTTAGCCTAGAGCAGGTTGCACAGGAATGCATCCAGGCGGGTTTTGAATATTTTTGTGAAACCTACTGAGCTTTATGCTAGTGTTGTTGAGGGCCCCTATGCCCCTGAACATCAAAACTGGAAAGTTTTCTTTTTATTCACAAAGAAGATCAGCACAGTTGCAATAGTTTAGGGATAATCCGAACGGAATAATAGAGCCTTCCTCTACAAACACGTGTAGAGTGATTTGATGATCACATAATACGTTATGAATATACAATACTCATTGCAATCAGTCACAGGCAACTTACGTGTCTAAACGGGTGGTGTTAGCAGTTCCCCAAAAAATTATGAATAGTAAATGTACAATAATATTTGTGGTTTGGGAAGAGACTATTCATGCACAGACATAGTAACTACATATAGTAATTGGGACAGAGTCCAAATACGGTTCATTCTCAGATTGGTTACCACTGGCTTTGGAGCCTATGAACTTGAAGACCACAAATCCTATGCAGACCTCATAGCCACAACTTCTTAGTCAACCGTAAGAGAAGCCTACAGAGGACAAAACTTCAAAAAATCAAATTCTGCCTCTTTGATGGCTACTCTCTGTCATTAGACTGGCTCACCTTTGAGAACTCTGCAAGGACGTATCATATATCTCCATTAGTATCTGACACTTTTTCCCATGACAGTCTCCAAGGCAATGTAAAAACATATGGTGGACAAGAACACCAGTAAGTGGAAAAGCAGTGTTAAATGAGTGGTTACGAGTGGGTCATTATCAAAGTAGAAGCTGGGTGTTGTTACGGTCAAGACTTCCATTCATTGTGTCAGAAGTGCAATAATCATATTCTTTCCATTTTTCAAATGAAATGGAGGAGCAGAGGTTGTGGAGGACATGACTAACACAATATCTTTAGACACCATTTTCCTAAACTATGTCTCTGTATGCTTCAGCTTGGTTCAGATCCAGACATCACTACTTAGCAGTACCTTTCTGGAAAGGATTTCAATTGAAATAATACCCAAATTAGTTTAAAACACGTTTTATTCAATAGGGTTGAATACAGGTTATTATATTTTGGGCTAGAGAACTGATGGACTGCAAGTTCTGCAAGTAACTATGACCATGATCATGGTTCATAAATTAGACACGTATCAACAGTGGTGCCTATTTTGATAAAAAGCAAAGCATTTCACTGGATGCGTAAGCAAGACACATATGAGACATGAAGTAATCCTCTGTTTTTACTCAGCTGTACTTCAAGGACCAACTTTATAACCCACTTTTAAAAGAGGTTCTGAACAGCTGAGACAGTATCCAAACAGTAAAAGTTGCCAGAAGTTTAGAAAAAACAACCTTGAAAGAGGGGAATGGGGTTATTCAGCATACCAAACAAAAAGTCAAAGTGAAAGACATAGTAAACATTTTATCATGTAAAAAACAGCTACAAAGAGGAAGGAAATAAACTCTTTTGCCATAGGCAAAGAAGTTGTAGGCTTGAATTACAGAAAGTGCAGCTGAAATTGGGCTGGAAAAAACTTTCTAATAGCAAAGATTATGAGGTATGGAAACAGAATGTTGCGGAATCTCCTGCTGATAGGTTTGTACTACCAAATAAATTAAACAAGAACCTGGTACAAACAGTTGGGGCACCATCTGGGCAATGGAATACATGAGTTCTTACCTGAACTTGTTTTCTGTGATCCTACACTCCTTTTGCGGAAAGAAACCAACCTATTTGTTTTGGTAACGTAAAATAAAAAACCCAAACCCTGCTTCTGTTAAGCAAAACACATGGAAATATGCATGTTGATATTAATGGAGTAACATCATATCAGTGATGTTCTTCAACTCTATTTCTAGGTATATTGACTTTATGACAGAACCTGCTTTGATTCATCCTGATGATTAGCAGAGTGGAGCAAACTTAAACCTGATGGAAGTTTACTTTCTTGACGGCAGTGGATCCAGATTCATGTACGTTGGCACTAAAATTGGCACTGAGAGCATGAGTACTTTGACTTTGTTAATTTAAAAAAATCATTGCTAGTTCCATGGGGACAAACCTACCCATTCATTGTTCTTAGGGTTAACACACCCATCCATTCTCCTTTCTGATCTCATTTGTTCTATTTTAACTTCCTTATCTTCTGTATTTCCTTCTTGAATTCTAATATTTATTTTAAACTATAAAAGCTAATAAGATCTGCCAGAAACTTAAAATTCAAAACTAGAGATTAAAGGTGATTATAATGTTATCTGAATTGCTATCTAACTTTTGGCAGGTACTCCACAGTTACTACTGAAAACACCAGTAACTGAATTTATTAAGACTATAAGCAAAATTACTAAGTTTAAAATGAAAACATTACAAATTTTTATACTGAATAATGAATTACTGCTGATATTTTAATAAGATGTAAAATGAAAGTGAACATCTCACATTGGAATACCTTTTCTTTATTACATAGAAATAATTGGTTATACACTTGCTCATGTATTTCTAAATGTAGTAAATGCTAAAGAATGCAACAGAATGGCAGATTAAATGCCATTATTGATAACTACGTTGCATACAAAAATAATAAAACACACATTCACCAGATTTTAGTCTCCTGAGCATGCTCCATCTGCTGTGTCTTAGGAAGACTAACAGTTCCAACAGAGCCGCCCTAGCTGAATTGACTGTATTGCACAATTTATAGTATACCATGTCTTTGGTGAGTAAGCTATTTTTCTGATACAAGAAAACACAATTTATTCATCACTTGTAAGGTACTAAGAGCATGCATACGGTCAGCTTTGATGGCTTATCTAACAAGCAATAATTTTATTGCTTGCAATCGTTCTTTTTTATCCTAAGATAAATACCAGGTATACTCACTTCTGCAGCTCAAGCTGGAGCTATAGACAATGTTATATTCGTGTCTAACAGAATTTGATACACACTCACTGAGCTCAAAAAATGATTTCACTAGTGCAGGACATCAACCAATGAATGCTGAGATTCAAGGAATGTGAAGCTTCTTGCAAAGACAGTTCTGAACCTCCCTAGGACACTGTCATTACAGAGATCATCATCATGAGAGGCTGACCAAAATACCACGGACCCTAAGAGATTCCTGTTCTCCATTCCTTGGTCAAAGATCTCTCTCTTTCCTTCAATGACAACAGTTTGCAAATTTGGACAATCATAATCAATACCATCATCTTTTAAAGAAAGTGTCAGCATGACATGAACAAAGCCAGTTGGATGTGATTTAATAATGAATTTTAAAAGAATCCCCATATGTAGCAGAGAAAGGCATCGGATTTTAAACTTGAGCTTATGGATCTACTTTTTCTACTGTGTAAGCCTTCTGGCCTGTTAATCAGCATAAATAATATTTAGAACATTGCATTCCTAATGGTTTTCTGTATCTCTCATGGTATCTGAGGAACCATTTACTCTAAATATAGGAAAATGCCATCAGCAGCATCCTTTTAGAAGAATCATAAAATTGTTGGATTTCGTAATGGCAACCACTGTCATTTTGTTACTGACAATTATAAAGCATTAATATGATCAGGCAGTTATAAAGTGTGATGCTATATTTCCTCACATAAATGTAGCAGATGTACAACATAATTTTAAAACAATGCCAGTAGAATCCCTCCACACTGCACCAATTGGTTGTGCTCACTGTTGCACTCCAGGGTTACACTGCCACCTCGCACACAGATTAATGTTTTAATTATGGCCCTTTACGGAGATTCTTTCACAGAGGGCTCCTGCTGTTGCTGAGGACTATATATATGTTTTTCTGAATCATCAAATTAATGTAGGAGACTGAGTCCTGGTCTGAAAAGGGACTTTTGAATTTTGGGCCCAGATTCCACCTACGGGATCTTGTATAGGATGGGCTTTGGAGAAAAAGGAGAGAAATGAGATAGGAAGAAGAGGCAGGAGTTGGAAGATTGCAAGTCATGATAGCAGAATTGCTAGAACATAGTCTACTAAGGCAGAAAAAATAATAGTTTGAAACACTGTGAAAGTGTAAGTAAGTCGACAGTACCTGTAACGACTTACAAATATCTACCAAGAACCATGGTAATGCGGTAATGAGAGGCAAATAGCTTCTCTTTCAGTTCTCTTTACACCTTGATCCAAAATGTCACTATGCATCATGTAAAATTAATTGCAGTATTTTTTATTAGTTTTAATGTATATATCATGTGCTTTTAAAAACAATAAACATCACTGATATTGTGCAATTTCAGAACTTTCCTTGGAGGAAGCATTTGAAGTGTGTGTGACAAATTAAGGCTTTCCACCAACCACTCATAGTTTCTGCCACTTACTTGGGCCATAGGAATTGTAATTTATAATAATGGTTTGGGCCAGGACAGAAC
>VZSC01007543.1:54056-79523 GCA_013398225.1 Steatornis caripensis
GTTAACAAAGAGCGTCTGTCGTTCGCTTAACAGCCAGCCCAGCTTTAAACCGTGACAGAAATGTTTGCTCCAATCAGCATCTAGTTATCTGTATGAAAATAATGAGATATGCAGACAGACAGACAGACAGAAAGTAACCTAACTGTTTAAACAGAGCAGGACAAGGAGACACAAAAGCCAGATCTTACAAACAAACACCTTCCCCCCACCCCTCCCTCCTTCCTGGGCTCGAGTCCCCTCGCTCCCAATGTCCCTACCTCCTGCACCCGCAGTGGCGCAGGGGGACAGGGAATGCGGGGTGCAGTCAGATCACCAAATACTGTCTCTGCCTCTCCTTCCTCCTCAGGCGGGGAGGGCTCCTCACACACTTCCCCTGCTCCAGTGTGGGGTTTCTCCCACGGCAGACAGTCCCTCAGGAATGCCTCTGATGTGAGTCCTTCCCGCATGGTGCAGTCCCTCAGGAACGCACCAACCCAGCGCGGGCTGCCCACAGAGCTGTAGTCTGCTTCGGGAGTAGGCACCTCCCCTGGCGTGGGGTCCTCCATGGGCTGCAGGTCCCTGCCTGCTCCTCCGTGGCTCTTCACAGGCTGCAGGTCCCTCTCTGCCTTCACGGGTTGCTCCACCGAGATCTTCCATGGGCTGCAAGGGCACAGCCTGCCCTCTCCCTGCGGCCTGCAGGGGAATCTCCGCTCCTGCTGCTTCCTCCGCCTGCTTCCTCAAGGACTCCAGGTACCTGCATAGGTGTTTTCCTCACATCCCCCTCCTCCTTCTGCTGCAGGTCTCAACAACCATTTCTTTGCCATTAAAGAAACCCTCCTTAAATACATTATCGCAGAGGTGCATCCATTGTCCCTAAATGGCCCAGCCTCAGCCTGAGGCAGAGGAGACTTTGGGGCTGGGGGAGCTTCAAGCAGGTTCTGACAGGGGCCACCTGCCCCTGTAGCCCCTTCCCCTGCTACCAAAGCCCCACCACCCAGACCCAACATAACTGTCTATTAAATTAGAGGGCATTTCTCACCGCTCAGGGAGAAGAAAGATCATTATAATCCTGCCATAAACATCTAGGCAAAGGTTTTACTGTTGGACAGGAGTCCCCTGCCTGTGATGTGCTACATGCAGTTGCCTCTCACAACTGTCAGAAGAGACTGCTAAAGAGGGAAAAAGTGTAAGGAAGAGGTTAAGTACTGGTTCCCCATTGACACAGAATCCATAAAGAACCTGGAAAATCTTCTGGACTGCTTTGCTGCATCCTGAAGCCAAGTATCTTCTGTCCCTATGTATAAATAAATCGTAGTAGGCTTCCTGAAATGCATTTAATCCCTACACAGTGCCCTCACTGGAAAAAGGAGATAACGAAGAGCATCCTTTGAAATCCTTGCAACTTGATCTTGATTCTTTTATTACACAGAAGCTAGGGGCATTAGTAAAGAACATTCTTTTCATAGTCTGCTTTTGGAGGAAAAAGAACAAACTGCAATGATACGCACTGCTTGTAATTATCACATGGGACCACTGTTAGGAACATCCTGTAACACAAGAGCATATGACTAGCAGCAAATATATAAAGATATGAGGTTAGTAAGTGATTGGCTTTTCAGTGGAACTGACTCACAAAGGTGTCATTTCTCAGAAGTGCCCGTA
This sequence comes from Steatornis caripensis, assembly GCA_013398225.1. Lineage (NCBI taxonomy): Eukaryota > Metazoa > Chordata > Aves > Caprimulgiformes > Steatornithidae > Steatornis > Steatornis caripensis. Next base: position 55,698 of record VZSC01007543.1, read on the forward strand.
TCCTATTTCAAAAGTGATTGAGGATCTTGGGAGCCAGTATCTTGCTGCACATTAAAACTAACTCTCTTTATACCTTGTGAAAATGTTATTCTGTGTATGTAGCATATTGCTACCCCTTTCCACCAGACTTGTTCATCAAAATTAGTTTCTTTCTATATGGGAGAACTTGATAGTGGGGCCATGTATTTCTTTGCACACATTCTTTGTAAATAAAAAGGATTACGTCAAATTCTGATTCCTCTGAATACAACACCAATCGAACAAGAAGGGAAAGTGTTTACTCCTCATTTTAGTATTTTATAATGTGTATTATTCAAGGAGTCTGCTGAGATCCATTTCAGGTCACACTACAAACTCTTTTTTGGCTGTTGACTGCGTTTTGCTGCTTTTTTTACTGTCTCTGCTGTTCTTCTCAAACACAAGCATGCTGCTACAATTCAATCAATATCTCACCCCACCTCTGTTAGCAAAACTTTAGGACCTCATTATGGCCCATGGCTTAAGTCCTGCTACATACTATCACACATAATCTATTTTGGCAACCCAATCATATTGTTTTGGATTAGTATTCCATGGAAAATATAATTTTCCAATTACTCTGAATAAAATGTTGCCAAATCCAGTTTTCATTATGTTTTTTCACACCTTAACCATGTTTTTATGAACTAAAACATTCTAAGGAATTTATCTGTCTTTAACATTTACTCACTGTAGTCAGAAGACGACTGACTAATTACAAATATCCTACACACTGCTATTTTCAGGAGGTCCTCAGTAAACACATAGTGATAGCTTAACCTGCTGTTTGACTGAAATCATCTACTTTGTCTTCTTGAAAGGATGGTAGTCAGTGCACAGTGGAAGGCGGTGAGAGGGATCCCAGCCATACTAGAAGTCTGTACAGTTCTTCTGAAGTGAATGAAGAAGTCTGAGTAGCTGAAAAAGAAGAACAGGGCTGAGGATTTTGTGTTTCCCTAACTAGGTAAGTTATACTCACGCCTAGAAGTGCAAGGCGTGTTAGGAGCTTCCCTAGTCATATGTGCAGTGGTATAAAGCCTGATACAATTACCTTTTCCAGAAGCATCTCAGGAATTTCAAACTTGAAAATGACCAAGCTGGTAAAAGTATGTGTTCACTAGAATGATACAAAAAAACTACACCAAAAAAAACAACAACAAAAGTTCCCTTTACAGTCAACATCAGCAAAAATCAAATCTTAGCTAATACGGAAATAAATTGGCCTTGAAGGAATTTATTGGATGACACACTGAGAAAAGATCAGACAAATATGTGGGGAATGTTATACTGACATTTAGACTTAAACTCAGCTTAAGCAATTACTTCAGAAGTGATGCTTCTAAACAGGTAATTTATACGTGTCAAATGTATCTGCCTGTCTCTGGCTTAGTATAATCAAAAGTACGATTTTTCACGTCAGAGGAGAAATAACTACACAACACACATAGCAAGGGAATATGAGGAAGAGTGGAATTGCCAAATATAGATTTTATACCTGTTCCTTCTTCATTTGACTTGGATTTAGGAAAAGTTAATGTTTCTTCTCAGATTTCCTAGGAAGAATTGAGCAAATACAAACCCACATTCTTTTCCTAGTGCAACTGCTCAAATTCACATCAAAATTAACAGATTCTATTTACAGCAGCACATAATTTTAGCCCAAATTTTTGCTCAAAATGAGTGCATGCCCTGAGCGGTTCATATCGTATCTTATTTTACTGCAGCAAATATGCTGTGAATCAGTAAGTCGTACCCTGCAAATAAGACGACTCCCACAAAAGTAATTGTCTCTTTTTAGAAAGATGATGTTTTTCAGANAAAAGTAATTGTCTCTTTTTAGAAAGATGATGTTTTACAGATTGTTCCTCATCTTACTGGCATAAAATGTACAAATTCCAGCTCATGAAGTCTTCCATTGTCCACACAGGTTATCCTGGAATGAATTTATTCCTTCTGTCAAGAGCTCACTTCAGAAGGATAACTTCCACTGTGTTGCTCCAGCTATAACAAGGCATCCGCAAAACTGGGGTTTTACTCCATTCTGTCAGAATCTTCCCACTCCCCCTCTAACAGTACCTTTTTTAAGCCATAGTGGTTATGAAAGGATTATGCAGCAATGGAGTTTCCCAGACATGTGTGTGGTTGTATTAATAAATCAAGGTCCGAGTTTTTATAATGCTTTTTTCATCCCCAGTTATGAAATCTCTCCAATGCTTTTAATTTACATTTAAGTCTTGCAAGAACTTGTCGTTTAAAAAAAAAGTCGTGAGGCAGCTTATATTTTAATTCACTATGAAATAATTGCCTTAAAAAGTCATGATGGGAACTGATATTTCATGTATTTAAGATACATATGCTATGTTAAGCATCAAGTGCGTGTTGCTAGTTTGGTGTTAGTCTTGTCTGGAAGACTGCCAGTGAAGCTGAAACTGGCATTTTGACACATTCAGAATCACAGGAAACCACTTAATGAATAATTATTTCTAAAGAATTGTTTATACTCAGAAGTTTTAACCAAATGTAATGCTTGCTTTAAGTAGAACCACATTTGTCTTAGCACACTGTTAAAGTGCATATAAACCATAATTTACTTTTCCTGCATAACCTAATGCAATCTATTAAGGAAATAGGTTTTTTTAATAACAAGACTTCAGGAAACAGAGAGCTCAATCACACGTAAAGAGACAATAAGATTAGTTAATATACTTCTAACCTTTTAATAACTCATTCTGATTAGCACACAGAGCTGAAGGGTCAGTGGTCTTATTCCTACAAGTGCTCTTCATGGACTGACAGTTTTTTCACTCCAGAAAACAAATCCACTGGCCAGAAATGGCCTGGTGTTCAACCTCACTCCCTCGTCCTCTCAGGAGCAGGGCTGGACCCTGAGCACATCACTATGGGTAGCTGCCCGTATGATTCAGTTGGAGACACCAAGCACCATAAGGCTTATTTCAGCAGTGGTGTTTTACTTTGCAAATGGGGCAACTGTAGACAGCTTGCATGGTTGAATCACTTGGAGGTAACTCAGTAAGCTCCTATAATTCAACAATTCAGTCTGAAATACCCCCGAAGATCCTTCTTCTGCCTTTATCTACACTGCTGGTCTCGATGGAAAATGTATTTACTTCTTCCATGCTCATCCCCACATCAGTCTTCATCAAATGTCTCAACTTTTCTGAGAACTTTGACATCCATAGACAATATTTTTTTAATTAACAGAAATATTTTTAAAAGGAAAACATGATGCCATTCCAATATTTATCTGTGATTCCAAATATTCAAGAAAGTATAAAATACAGTAATAATAAATAATGGATGCTTTCAGGGCTTTAAAAAATGACAGAATTTTAGTATCTTGAAAATATTTAATACACCTGGTTTTACTTTACTTTACTTTACTTTACTTTGGAAGCAAATTCCAGTAAAACATCTGTTAATGCAGTGAGACACTAAGCTAATAGAGATACATAGTGTGATGAGGCTATTCTTATTTGGTGCTAAAGTTGAGAAAAGGCATCGTACTTGACAACATAAGAAATCTAAACTTCACACTGAGCTCAAATTGTTTACCCCTGAAGAGTTATAAGGGATTGAAGGTTTGCAGTTGAAGTATTTATTTGTTTTACCACACTCAGGTTTATAACACGCTACTGGCAAGCAGGAGACTGTTCAAAGTTTAAATGATAGATCAATGTGGAAAAATACTGATAACCTCAAGCGATCAGAGCTCTGGCATCTGTACATCGCAGGAAAGAACTTCCTCTTAGTAGTAACAGCGTCTTTCACTTTTGGTCTCCAGCAAGTGGAGATCAGCCACTGGTCCCAGTGCCAACAAGCTGTATCTCTGAGCATTCCTTCACGAAGCCTTAACCACAGATGCAAACACAAGTTGTGTGCATTTATTTCCAACTTTCAGAAAGTTTGGTCTGATCTTTGATGTTAGCAGTGTCCATGGGTGGAAGGAGGATGCTGTTTTTCGCAGGAGTTTGTTAGATTCAGAAGTCCAAGCCACTCCTCACCATATTTCAGTCTTCCACATTCTTTTATTTCACGTTTCAAGCAACTTGGTTAAACCACTGACAGCTCACAGGAAACCTTGAAGTTTGTTTCAGAAGAGCAAATAATTTTCTAATCTCCCTCTGATTTATTATCTGACTGGTTGCTGGCTGCTGAATAGCCAGTAAACACACAGATTAGTATCTCACTAGCAAAATAAAAACAAAACAAAAAGACCCTTTTGACATCTGAGGGAGACATATGCAGATTTTTACAGCTCATTTAAAAAATGTACCTGCACAACTCATGACTTTGAACTTCCTTCCCGGAAAAGGATGATTTCATTAAATGTATCCAGGGACAAATTCAATTATAGACTGCATACTGAACCAGATCACACTTTGTTCTGGCTTGCAATGTGTTCCTCTCATATTTTGCTGAAGGATTTTATTTAGTCAGCTTTGGCTCTACAAACCACACTTGGCTGGTGGCATCATCAATACGTCTTTGTCTTTTAAGCAATAAAGCTCCAAAAGCATGATAGAATGCAGTTAGGTTGGAAAGTAGGACCTAACAGAGGAAATTTCCAGCTTTCTGTTATTATGACTGCTCCTGAGCTGTAGATTTTGAATTTGCTTATTCAAAACACACCTTGCTTTGCAGCTAGGCGTTCTGGCTAGCTCTGCAGGACACTGAGAGCATTTAAGAGCATTTCACAGGACTCTCCGTGAGCAACCTGCTCCGACCCGTACCAGCACTTTGTGGTGCTTCCTCTGGGCTTTCGTGGCCTCCACACCATGCACAGGCCCCCAGCACAACCCCAGGCACATCAGCCTTCATGCTGCAGCAGCGACACCCCACACATCCTGTTGTGTCCCCACATGAAGCACTCTGAAATAAGTCACCAAAAACAAGGGACAAGGCTGTGGCTGTTGGGTGTACGTGGCAGCTGGTACTGAGGACCGTCCAGGAAAACTAAACCCTACAGAAGCTTGGGATTAGCTGAACTATTACAACATTTTGCATAGAAGTTTGAAGGAGGGTAACTGATTCTTCAGCTCATGGGCTTCAGTCATTTGTGTTCAGCGCTGTAACCTCAAGGACCAGCACCAGCAAACTCCTACACCTGATCTTTTCAACACGTCATATAGACCTCGGGAGCCTCATCATTATGACAAATGCTGACAACTCCATACCCATGACAAATAGCAAAAGCTCATCATGTGCTGTTTGTGCAATCAAAAGGACAGATAAGACCAAAAGCACATAGAAAACCAACAAAGTAAAATTAAGCTTTGGTTAAGAATTAACTAGCTATATATACACCTGGTAAAAACATGCAAACAAATATATATAATATATGATAAAAGTTCTACGTAAGAAGAAAAAGCTTAGAGTTTAAGAAATAACCAAGAGAACATTTAGACAGATCTGAGTGTGGAATTTCCTTCAGTATCACACGATACTCTTGCTCCCAGCTTCATGGCTGATCCCTTCACCTCAACTTGGACCATACACTTGAGAAGAACATCTTTCCCTCGGTTTTGTCTGAATGAATGTTCACAGATGCCACTCATTGCAATCTCCTCATAGAGGTACTTGAAAATAAAGGAGTATATTTTAAAAATCAGGTAGAAGTGCTTGTGTTGTAGTGCTCTCTTCCTGTGAAGAGAAACATATGAGTATTGTTACCATTATCTAACACCATTTAAATCACAAAAACTTACAAAAATTGTTTCCAGCTAATAGTTGCACATTTTTACAGATTTATTTACTAAAGACTAGAAATAAGTCATATTCTCCTCAGGGTATCTTCGTTCAGTCAGCTGTTCTATCACCCAGTGACCCCTCCCCAAATCGGGAAAAGGAGAGTCATGGGTTGAAATGGAAACAGATTTAATAAAATAATAACACACTAATACCCGTACTAATATAAAATATACAAAGTTATACTCAGCCCATACACTGGTCTTGAGCTGCGTACTCCCAGCACTGAATGACAGATGCTGAACCCTGCAAGTGTCACAGCTCCAGCGAGAGCGCAACAGTCACGGCAAAGGGGAGAGTGTCCTTGGGAGCAGAAGGGTGGGCAAGACCCTCCAGCGATGGTAACCATTGAGCAAGGAGGGAGGGCCATCCTTAGAAAACTTTCCAATTTATAGTGAGTGTGACGTTTATGGTATGGAACAGTGCTTTTGGCCAGCCTGGGTCAGCTGCCCTGGCTTTTGCTCCACCAAGCTTTCGCATCTGACTAATTCAAAACTGCTAAAGACCTTGATCACTATGGAAATCCATGTACCATGGCTGGTCACAAACTAAAACAAAGTTTCTATCAATCAACTTTGTTCCCACAGAATCAGGTGCTCCGGTCTTCTCAAAAATGCAGCTTTCCTGAAAAATGATTCTGTGATTCCATCCAAGCAAAACCAGGACACAGGGGTATTACACAAACAGTGAGAATATCTAAGTGAACTGAAAATACTAGTTAGACATTATCTATTTAGCTTTTCTTTTCAAATACTGGCAAGCAGAGCTCTGAACTACTGGATTTAGACTTCTTTTTCTCTTCAGGGGACTATAAAAAAACCTCCAAGGTTAAGTGGCAGAGCAGAATACTTGTAGTCCTCCCACATCTTCATCTGATATCAAGCACCAGGAAAAACTACAACTACTGCAGCAGGTTAAGAGTTTTTTCCTTTTTATGGAATTGTTTGGAAAGGCCAAATTCTCAAATCTGAAACTTTTGTTCAGGAGGATACCAGCTTAAGTTTAACTGAGTCTGCCATGAGATTACTGATCAATGGGGAAGTGACAGATGCCAGAACAAAAGGTAAGCAGGTGGCTGAGTTACAGGCTTAGAACATGATTAGCTGAAATGTGAAAAATGTTTTGTATTGAAAATAAGAAAAATCAGAAATAAGAAAAAAGAGAAATAAGAATCAGAAAATAAGAAAATCATACTGTTGCGTCTCTCCATTTTTTCCAAAGCAGGGCATATACTCACTATCTTTGGAGGCACTCCCCAAATTCTAAAAGTGGTTGTCATTACCTGACTATTAAAATTGAGGACATAGCTGTTTCTTAACTCTCTTCTTTCATGCTTGGGTAAGTACTTGTACGCATCTGTTTACCATTTACAGCTTTTCAGGAAATTTCTTTGCTGTGGAACGTTGTTGTCCCCTTTTTCTCTCAGTAAAGCTAGTGTCACTTCACTTCAGAGAGAAAGACAATTCATGTTTTCTCCACTTTCATCTTGGCTTCTCTAATTTAGGTTAATTGTTTTGGTTAAATGAGAAAAGATGACGACTGTTCTTGGAGGTCTTTTCCAGTTTGTTAAGATGATACACTGAACAGTAGCGTAGTCTTCGTTCTCACTCTATAGACCAGATGTAGCAAACAGAACTAAGTACTTTTTATGCACTGTTGTTTCTGGCTCAGCTAAACTTCATATGGTCATGATTATCCACTTCACTATACAACAAAGGCATCACTAGGCACAATGGAGCAGAGTAATATAGTACTTAATGCATAGATAACTTAGATAATAAATGATATAACATGACAAGGACAGAAAGAATACCTCTAGGTGGCATAATATGATGACTTTTCCTGGCATGCAAGGCCAGTTGATAAGAACCAGAAGCCATTACCTTGCCAAGAAATCTTTAGAAATCGTGGGAAACACTGACTTAATGCAATACAATTAATAGAAATTCACAAGATAAAAAATAATTTTTAAAAGTGTGATACAGGAACCACAGTATGTTACATTCATTCCATCTCACTAGAAATATTACCTAGTAGAGAAATCATGTATGGATTTGTGAACGACTTTTTACTGAGGTTGGATATATGAGTGATAGCAGTTGGGAATGGCTGCTATGGTCTGTGTTAGTTAGAAAGCTGCCTGTACAAATGGTGTGTCTTCTCCTGTCCCAGCAGTTCATTCTGATGCACTGTAAAGGTTTGCAGCTTCTTCTAAAGCAACCAGCCAAGAATCGGATAGACTTCCCCTGTGTCCTCTATGCATCTTCTACACATAAAGTAGAATTTCCATGCACCCAGCTAAGAGATTCCTCACCATGTGATTACTTTTCTAGGCGACTTTTATGGTGTTCCACAGCTTTCCCATGGCCCACGTTGGCCACAAGTCATGTGTTTTTTATTAGTATCATGCTAAGCCAATGATAATATTCTTTTCCTCTTCAGTAAGCTTTATGAGATTGGGCTAACCTTAGTTACACAGCTTTCAATTCAAATCTGGCTCACATTTAGGTGTTTTAGAAGGAGGAAAGAGATAAGTTCTTACATAGCTATCTGTAAAATTTCATTTAAATGTAGTCTCAATTGAAGCACAAAATAGCAGTGTTTTACTGGCTCTAGTGTCAAAACTTTTTAACTGAAATCAGATACTTACAATTTAAAAGCAGACAATTTTCACAGTTATCTATCACTTTAAGTGAGAGATCTAAACTCTATTTTGAGATTTTTGAGGCAAAGCTGGCTGAATATTCACAAGAGACTGAGTGTCATAAGACATGATGTCTCACTCAAAATAGAATTAAAGTCCCATCTACCCATATCTTTCTTCCCTACACCAAAATGTGTCCTTTCCTGAGCTCCTTTATATCCTATACTTTTTATGTACTTCATACTGCAGCTACTTACTAGCTGTTTCTGATGTTTCTGCTTCTGTAGAAAACATCTCTAGGAAATGCCCTTGAATTCCAAATCAAAATAATTTATCTAAGAGCAATTGAATATGTATATAAAAGTTTACCATACTGCACTTAGATCACAATCTTGAAGATGACTTTGAGCAAAGAAAGAGCTTGATAGTTCTTTGAAAGCCCATTTTCCAGAGATTTCCTCATGAAATCTGATCAACTTGAGGATTCCTCTAGTGATTGCAGTAATGTCTATCCACAGTCAGTGGTTTGAATGCCATTTCAGTTCATTAAGCTGGTGTTTGTATTGAAAAAAAGGTTACTACTTTCTGCTTGTCATCCAGGTTCTTTCTCACATTTTTAGTTCCAATTTTCTAAACTTTACTTGTTGTCAGAATTTAGTGAATATAGTAAAATTGATCAATTTTTGCCCACAATTACTAGAGACCATCTCTCTTAATCATGTTTTTGCCTTCCTTCTCTCCAAGTCATTTATTTTAGTCTACAGGTACTCAAATAGGCTTGACTTGTTTCATTAATTCCCTGATGCATCATACCTATTAAATTTTCTTTTTCAAATGCATCCAAATGTGTAATTATCTTCAACACATATGCACTCAATACATATCTTGGTGTAGTCATCAGATTTTTTAGGTCTATAATTTCCATAGCACTTTTGGGAATTTTATCCTTTTTAATAATGGAAACTTTTATTTGTATTTTCTTCAGATAACATGAAACTTCTGCTACATTAAAGGATTATTTTAAATTACTAACAGCAGGATGCTTTCTTTCATGCCATTAAGGTTAAACTGTCTCACAGGTAGAGTCTCTGAGTCCCTAAGAATGAATTCTGAAGATTTAGACGGTGAATAGCCTTGGCTAAGAAACACCTCAGAATACAGAACATCAGAAAAATTAGCCAAGTTCTGGTCACTTTAGTTCAGTCCAGTGCCTTCTAAAGTAACGAAAAATTCCTGTTGACCTCAAAATATCAAGTTCTCTTTCCATGCAGAATATTAAATTCAATGAAGAGCAGGAGACCAGGGCACAATCTGACAGTGAGTGTATTAAAGTTGATGTAACTTGAATTCACCTCGTTCTCAAAGACCTACTTAGATCCTTACTAATAGATAAACAAGGGAAAAGCAGTATGCATTGGCAACATTTTCTGCAGGAGCAGTCTATTTTCATGTGCAAGCTCCAACACCCATTAGAACAGGTGAGGGCCAGCAGACTGGTTTCGTTGTGCTTTTTATACCACAGTGAGGTGACATGCAGAAAGGTATGTGAATAGCAATGCTGTGTGGAACTGAGTTTTAGTCTGACTAGTTCATAGACTTTAATATAAAGATACATACGCATGGATATTCAGGAAAGCAACATGGCCTATTTGTATTCGAAGTGCTCATTTGGTACTAGCCGAAAGATACAGCGTTGTCCCTTTTTAGCAAAGAAATTACATGTATTTATACATACACAAAGGAAATTCGATGGAAGGGAATGTTAAAAGTTTTAATTTCACTTCCAAAGGATGAAGTCATTCATCCATTGGGGAAAGGCAGTTACACGCAAAGGCAAAGCAGCTCCTGATGGCTAAGTCTTTGGATGAACCTTTCAGTTTTTAAATTAGTAAATAATTCATCCTGATCCTTGAAAACCTTTCAAGTCTGAATATTGCCTACAGTATACAAGGTGTAATTGAAACTCTGTTTGTCTGAGATCAAACCCAAGGGAAATTGCCTGAAGTTGAGCGCACTAGTCAGTTCAATTTAAAACAGCCTTCTGAAGATGGCATGGGCTTCGTTTCTTGATTATTTTTTAATTTGGCATCTTCCTACCAATTGTTTGGTAAAAGTTCTTAATTAAAGGTGGGTGTTACTGTGAGCAGCCAGATCAGTTTTATGAAGAAGCAGAGTTTCTAGGAAAGATGTATTACGATCAGCATAGAAGGAAGTGGCACATTTGTCTTGTTTTGTGTCAACCTTATTTTTTCCTTGCCAGTAAAGTAGTGGAGTTTCAAAGCCAGACATTACAGCTTGGGGAAAGAAATGTCAGACACATTTTGCATCACAAATGCAAGGCAAGTTATTGCAACTGCCTTTAGAAAACTCCTATCAGATGCCCGCGTGTGAAGCGTAGGTATGTATCTAACAGCACATGGACGTACTGTTTGCAACTTTGCAGGACACCTTATGTAACTTTCATATGTTGCAGAAAGTTAAGAAAATCATTAAATGACAGTGGGAACAATTCTTTAACATTTTCACTGCCCAGCATAGGACAAAGGACTCCACAAGCTGGAAACCAGTTTGTCCAACGCCTGCTTATCCAATAGCTGGAACAACAATGCCCAGAAAATTATCTTAATGGTTTTTTTTCCTTGTGTTTGGGTCACTACAATTCTATCCTAGCTAAATTTACTGGCAAACTTACTAAACAAACAAGGCTGTCCAAACTCTCCATCTTGTATGCTGGCTGAAAGTGGAAGTTTGATTATACACGCCCTTGTTATGGACTGATGATTATCTCTTTTTATATGATTTGTGGAGTGCTATTTTTGTGAGACAAACAGGGCCAAAGAACTGCGTAGAAGTACAGTCTGTAGGTTTTCTATCTTCGGCCAACTAATTGTTAGCAATATATCTAGTGAAGGATCTATTGCTTCACTTTAGTTGTTGGGAAAACAATGCTCACACCATGTGCACCTTTCTGTGGAGAGAAGCAAAAGGAGCCACAAGCAGACAAAGAAATAGCTCTTCCACTTCTTTTAGCCATCTGCAAGACATGTGTATGTATACACAAAACTTCACTTGGCTCAAATAGTCCCAAACTGAGATGTAGCAATACTGGTTAGCATGACTGGGAATACCCATATGCTTTACATACACTTCCCCAGTTCAGTTACTTATTTCAAATTAGTAACAATACTTCAACAGAACTCCTGCTTGGAGCAGAAGAAACCGAAAATCCAGGATAAAGGGAGTATCACACTTGCTCTGCAGTGCAACCCCTAAGAGTGAATTTTTTCCACATTCTTTACCATAAAGCTTATTTTTAAACTAGGATATTAATTTAGATTATTTGTTTTCACTCTGTGAAAACTTGCCATCATGAAACTGCTGATAAGATTGAAGAATGAAAAGGAATACAAAAGTAGAATCACTGACCGTGATTGAAGGGACTGATGTAGAACCATGAAAAACAGCCACAGCTACCAGAGAGGTCAAATACCTCTCAGAAACTTCTTCAAACACTTATAAAAACTTACTGATGCCTTGGGCCAGATCTTAAAATTATACCACATATTAATATATGTACCTCAAATTTTAGATGAGATTTGTCATGCTCATTACAAGTGCAGCACTGATTTTTTCAACACCACCTCCCCCCCCTACTACAATACTGTGTCTTATCTTGATCTTTGTAGTTTACCAGGAAGTTGTTCCTGGGAGACTAGACCCAGGGAAAGCTAAAGAGCTCTGCATACTTCTTTATATGCATAGCTAGGTCTCAAAAANACACCCCCCCCCCACTACAATACTGTGTCTTATCTTCATCTTTGTAGTTTACCAGGAAGTTGTTCCTGGGAGACTAGACCCAGGGAAAGCTAAAGAGCTCTGCATACTTCTTTATATGCATAGCTAGGTCTCAAAAAGCAAATAATCTGAGGGATAATCTGTGGATGGGGTTCAAAACCACTCTAATACCAGCCGCAACAGTTCTGCCAAAGTTGCTATATTGCACCCACATTTAGGGTGAAAAGCAAACAGGGTCAAGAGCTATGCTCCTACGTTTTACATCTGACAGAGCTGTTTCATGTCAACATGGCCAAAAAGACCATGGTTTTGGGAAAAACTCATTATTGAACACAGTCCAGAAAAACAACGTGAGGACTATTTCCCAAGCAGATAATGACTCAGGGGAAATTTCAAGCAGGGGCAAAAATCCAGGCCGGACTAGGAGTTCAGCTGAGTTTTGTATTTCTTTGTCCCTGGGCTGCAAGCAATGATTAAAAAGCCAGAGCTGCATCCTTGTAACCATTGCTGCAACCTAGACCAGCAGACAGGAGGCTGAGCTCCCTCCTGTTTCGGGTTGTTGCCTGTGCTGGGTGACACCCAGTCTGTGGTCTCCAGTCCATGAACCTGGCTTGCTCTGCACATGTTTTGCAAGACAGCAAGACTGTCACCCTCAGGGCTTGCTCATTCATCTTACAGCTTGTTCCTGTCAGTTTTTTATATAGCCAGACCCTGTTCTACCATGTTTACCGATGGAAATAATTTTAACCCCCAGTACCATCTTCTTAGCAATTTTACACTATTTATCAGGGTAAGATAATATCACTGGGTAGGCATCCCAACTTGTGCACATCGATGCAGTTGAACTGTTGTGATTAGATTCTGTCCTGAAAAGAATATGAAATGCTTTTGATTACAAATAGAGATTTTAATGTTTAAATGGCAAGTTTTACATTTCATCAAGCACAGCCCCAAATGAAATCTGAAAAAAGGACATATGACAAGTGTTATGAAAATAAGACATGAAAGTATAATTTAACATTCAACAACTACTGATTAGCAAAATATTAAAAAGACAGTGCAACCATGAAGCACAATCATAAAAAAATACATCACAAAAAAGTAATGAAATGCAGCAGTGGCTAATTAAAAGTAGATTTCTGACCCTCCTGGGAAAGAGCATTACTGTGTAAGAATAACCAAAAATTTCCTGGCTATAATTTATAATTCACACGAGTAAAGTTGATTGGACCCTAAACTCTGAATTGCCACCAACAAGCTATGCAGCCTCTGTCTGCAGTCTGGTGAGGGGAGTTGGTTGCAACAGTTACAACAGAATTACTGAAAATATTACTGTAACTATTGCAAAATAATAGCAATTCAGCACTAGTATATCTGGATTTTTGCAGCAGTAAGCAGTCACAAGAGAAAAATGCTCGTGGATTCGTATATAGAAATATTTTGTATGGTTGCTGTAACCCTTTAGCCCTACCTAAATTTGACCCACTTTTGGATAATTTGCCGAGCTGCCTACATTGTTGGCAAGGGATGAGAGGTGCAAAGGCACTTGAGGCTCACAAGGGAGGCATGAGAGACACCACCCTTGGAGGAGGGAGCATGGGGCTTGAGGACCCTCCTGACCAAAAAGGCCCCAGCACCTTCCCAGCGCTGGGACCAGGAGGTTGCAATCTTTGGGAATATGCACCCCAAACAGCTGGTGGAACCTGCATCATGGCTGCTCAGGAGAAGACTTTGGGTTGTTTCAGAAATATTTGGTCCTGTTTTTCCAAAGAAACTCTTTTAATAAATTCTCTTTTTGAGGAAAATATAAATATTGTCAGTCCTCATTCCTACTAAAAACTAAAGTTCCAAAATATTGGAATTTCAGTCAGAATGAAGAGTTCAAGCTTTAGTAAATGGGTCCCTTTGTTAGTCTTTTATTCTGTTTAATCTCTTCTTTGTTTTGGATTTCTTTTTCATATTGTTTCATATAACATTACGAGCTGGACAGCTGTTTCTTGAGCAGCTTGGCAGAGAGGCTCTGCAGAGCAATTGTATTTATCAGTTGAATTTTTAAAGTATCAGATGTCATCCGATTGACCTAGAAATTACAATCATAAAATCAAACATATATTTTGAGCTATTAAATATATTCTAAAATACTAGGTAGGGGGAAAAATATGCTCTTATTTTCAGTTTAACAAGATCTTATCCCAAATTTACATTTTCTCATTTCTAGTGTTTGGTTACACATGAACATGAGAGTCTTCGGATACCAAGACTGACCCAGGTGTTGGATGTCCCTTGCATGTTCATTTCCTAAAATGGGCAGCTGTCACCTTAGCATCAGTTAGACCTATCTCTGGCATGCAAAGTGTTGGGAAACAAAATATATATACATTTTAAGTCATTTAACATCCTCTAGCTGCCTCACTGCTGTAGTCAGTGAAACCATCCATGGTAATAGTATGGTCAAACAGACTAATTAGCCCCCCTTGGGATTTGGCCCACAGTGTTAGCCATGGTCTCTTACACACACACAAATAATTCCATCCCTATGGCAAAACAGTGCAAAACCAAAAATGTGAAAGCTGAGTTAGCAGCAAGCACAAGCCCCAGTACTGTGACATTTAAATATTCATCCAAGCTGCCACAGACCAAACTGACCTTTTATTAACAAGAGCTAGCCCTTCGTGTTTTCTCAAATAAAAGTTTGCTTTAATCATTGATTCTTCAAAAGCGTAAAACACTTCATGCTTGCTTCTTAAAAATTACTTTCTTGTTACATTTCAAAGTTACTAGTGATAACAAAACCTACAAACCTCAAAGTAAACAAAAGGCAAACAGAAAGAAAACAGACCATTTCTGAAAAGGTTATACAAATAACCGTAAGAATTGTTAAAGCCTTGTTTTTTTTCCTTTGGATAGAAAGTATTAAGTTTGCTTTGCATTCTTAGGCTAATAAAGCACAACACACCAAAGGATTTTAGAAAATATTGTAAAATAGGTAATTGCAAAAGCCTGCATTAAAAAGCTTATACGCTACAGGATCTTCCACAGCCCACATCACTTGTTACTTGCAGGCAAGAAAGCTTTGAACTTCAGTGTTATTTATGGCTTTGAAGAACAAATAACACTCAGCTATTTTGCAGCAAAAGGAAAAGGGGCAACAGGCACGAACTGGAGCACAGGCAGTTCCACCTGAACATGAGGAGGAACTTCTTTACTGTGAGGGTGATGGAGCCCTGGCACAGGCTGCCCATGGAGGCTGTGGAGTCTCCTTCTCTGGAGATATCCAAAACCCGCCTGGACACGTTCCTGTGCACCCTGCTCTGGGGGCACCTGCTTTAGCAGGGGGTTGGACTGGATGATCTCCAGAGGGCTCCTCCAACCCCTACCATTCTGTGATTTGTCCTTTGGATATCTACATATGTCCACATCCCAGTACCCCAAGGTTTCCTTGACTGTGGTGTCTTGTTCCAGATGTTTGTGGGTCTTCTCTGTCTCCTTGTCTTTTCTGCCACTGTCACTGCCGCTGCAGATTTCTCACAGAGCCACAGGGCTGCCCTCACCCGTCCCTGCCCTGAGCCATGCCGGGGCCAGGCGGGGCACACATCCCCAGGGTGTCACTGACACAGCATAAGCAAGTGCGGGACCCCAAGTCTCCTATTCATCCTCCCATGTAGAACTGTGCCCTCTCCCTCTCCTTCTGCTTTGCTCAGGTTAAGAGTAGAAGTCTCATCCTGAGATGGCATATGTTAAGCAAACAAGGAAGCAGCGAAGCCCCACATGAAACAAGATTTTGATGACAAGTATTTATACTACAGCTCTGTGCTTTGTAAATTCTCTCTTCTCTAAATTTTTAATTTTGCCTTCAAAGCCACCTGAGCACTCAGACTTTCATATCAGTTCCTTTCATGCTGATTAGATTTTCCTCTTCCCTTTTCGTTCTTGCAGTTTAACCCATCTTTCTCTGCTAATAAAATCACTCTGGCAACCTCATCTTGTGCACTCATTTCATTTGTGCCAATCCCAGCTGTCATTTGTTTGTTTATTCTTAAGTCTGTTATTAGCTATAAATAACGCCTTTCAAAGAGTACATCTTTTGCTTTAAATGTCCTTTAGCTGCCTGTGACCTTGAGTTGCTTTTCAATGCTATCGTTCTCTTTTTTTTATGTTCAAAGGCTAAATTCTCTTTCTTTCTCATTCTCCTTTTTCAACACAATCATCTGAGGACCCAGGTTAATACACTCTGAATTTCTTTTGGCCAATCCCTTGTGTGCCTCTTTCAAAATTTCCTTCATAAAAGCCAACTCCTTATCCTTTTCTCATAATCTCCTTCTTAGTTCTCCCTGTAATGTTGCTACACTTCCCTTGGCCTTGAAGTTTCACTTCAACACATGGCCCAGCTGCTGAAACAATACGCTGTGACCGACTCTTGTGCTTTAAACCAATAAAACAGGTATGAGTTGCCAGCACTGAATAAACAGCACGCTGAGGTTTTTGTTTTGCACTGACTGGATTTTTTTTTTTTTAAATTCCCACACATCTTTACAGTTGAATCACTGATTTCTAGCTTTCTCTTACTGCAAATAAATCTTTCAAAGAGCGTACTCTACTGCAGCATGTTTACATGCACAGTGCAGGAGGGAAGACGCAAGTAAGGAAGGACTCTGCCTACAAATTTAAGCTCTGTTGAGGCTCCTGTCAGGGTTTAAAGCTGGGCTGGCTATTAAACAAACAACAGACGCTCTTTGTTAACTCCCTCCCTTCTTGAAATGGAGGGGAAAGAAACTTATGGCTTGGAAAAGTTAAAATAGCTTTACTCCAACTACAATAATCATGTATTATAATAATGGGGAAAAAATAATAATGAAATATATACAAACATGCACAAAACTGATACCAAGATCCCCCCGCCACTGATGACAAATACGTCACCCAGATGCTGTGGCGCACAGCCCAGGAAAGTCCCAGACTGAACTCAGCAGCAGGCAGGAGCTAGATTCAGGACCAGAAGTAGAATAATTGTGTAGAGTCCTCCTTGGATGCTTAAGCAAGGAGCTGGGTAGACCTAAAGAGCAGCATCCTGCAACATTACCAGAACCCCCCTAACAGCCCCATGCAGGGATGAAATAGGCTCCTGGGCCACTGGTGTGGACAGAAGCACCAGGTGAGGCTGCTGAGGGTCATTAAAGCCCATCAGTGCCCTCAGGCTCTGGCCATATAGGGAGAAGGAGTGAGCCTTGTGATCCCTCAGCTTTATTCTGAGCATGATGTGTATGGGATGAAGTACTGCATTGGGTCAAACCAGGACAGCTCCTTTTAATGCTTTTCGAGCAGGATCGTGCATTTGTTGCTTAGGCTCCCTCCATGCCAAATGGAGACAGTGGGCTAAATTGTAGAGGTACATCAGAGTGAGAAGTAACCATTCCTTATTCTGGAAAGCAGAAAAGTTGGAGCTGAGGGAAGGGGGCTGTGAGTCCTCTTTCTTTTTTTTCCCTTTGAGGTTTTTGCATTTTCTTGGCATTTTCCTTCTGGTTTTTACCTCTCTGGAAAATATTTTCACTCAAAAAAAAGTACAGCCCTTACCACAACCATCAGTCCAAACACAGAAAAAGGAAAATAACTGAAGTATAAAAAGCCTCCAAAAAAAGTCACCAAAATATATTGTTAAGAACCTTAAACAACAAAGAAAATGAATAGTTGCAAGAAGATAAGAAAAATATGAAAGCCTATTTATGTCATCAACACAGCAGTACTAAAAATCAGAGACATATGAAATATGGTCGGAATAAATCCCTATGGTATTGCAGTAATAAGTCAGTTACTTCTATAAATCAAATTATTTGTTAACAAACCCTTAGGGTTTTCCAAACCAAGTTTGAAAAGAAATACTCATTTTCCAAAGTACAACATCTCCAGGACATGTGTTAACCTCAGAGCTCCTGGCTGGTTTATCAAATTTTGCTGTGTTCGTTTTAATGTAATAGAAGACACCTAGGTAGCTAGAGATTGATAATCGCATCGCTGCAATTCAGCAAGTTCTTGGATGCGTGAGTGCACATACCTCCACTCATCGCCTATGGCCGTGACAGTTATTAACCATCTTGCTCTCTTATTTAATCATACAGCGAAATAAAGGGGGAAAACAAGTGTAAATATGTTATCACTGCAATCTACCTTTCTGTTACCTTTTGAAAACTAATGAAGAATTGGCAGACTGCCCTGAAATGTGAGCTGCAGAGTCCCATCCCTTCCTGGAGGGCAGCCAGCAGGTGACTGCTGTCACCCTGCCTGTGTGACTGTGTCCAGCTCATCCTCTGGCCCAGCCAGCAGACGTGCGGTACCCACCTGGGGATGTGCGCCCAAACTGCTGTGGAGTCTCCTTTTAATTATCTCCTGCCCTGCCAGCCTGAGGGATAGGATCACCACGGTTTTTAAAGGCTGTCTCAGAAACCACAAGTAACAAATTGTTCATGGCAAATAAAACCAAGAGCCCACATTTTCTGGGCATTTTCCATACGTTTAGTTTTTAGAGGTATAATGAATATTGCAAGTTTTATGACAACCGTGTGAAATTTGGTAGGACCGCGTGATAGAGGAGGTGGTTATGCAAAGATTTTTACATGCTCCTAATAGAGCTTGTTCTCACCTACAATCCGGTAGAGCCACTGATGCTGGGTGGCAGATAGAGGGGGTGGCATACGGAGTGAGGTTTCTCCAGATGTGACAGGAGTTACTCTCACTGAAAATCGCAGCTGCTGTGGAGGTACAGTACGCAAGACATCTTGTTGCGTGGGAGTGCTTTCAGTGGGTGACAAACTGTCCATCTTCACCATGTTGGAATGCTCTTTACGAAATTGCCTCATAAATTTTGATACAGTCACAGCATAAGGTCTTCACATGATGATTTTCCTATGCAAATCTACAAGCACTAGAGTTAACTCTACAGTTCTTAGGAATCAGTTGAAAACATTTTTCTTCAGTCCATGAGGATCAAAATGAAAATAAACAATGCTGGAATATTTGGCTGGTCTGACCATTTAATTAAGAAGCAGATCTGCACCAAAATCCCTCCTCTCCTTCACTCTGCCCAGGCATTTGCACTAGGCTACTAACTGTTCTCCAGTGTTTTGATCTCTGTATACTTCTTCATAAAAATTAAAAATAAAAAGATTTAATAACATTTATTTGATCATAGAATGGTTTGGTTTGAAGTGACCTTAAAGATCACCTGGTTCCAACCCCCATGCCATGGGCAGGGACACCTTCCACTAGAACAGGTTGCTCAAAGCCCCATCCAACCCAGCCATCAACGCTTCCAGGGAGGGGGCATACACAGCTTCTCTGGGCGACTTATTCCAGTGTCTCACCCCTCTCATCATGAAGAATTTCTTCCTAATAGCTCATCTAAATGTACCCTCTTTCAATTTAAAACTGTTACCTCTCGTCCTATCACTACCTGCTCTTGTAAAAAGTCCCTCTCCAGCTCTCTTGTAGGCCTCCTTCAGTTACTGGAAGTCTGCAACAAGGTCTCCCTGGAGATTTCTCTTCTCCAGGCTGAACAATACCAGCCCTCTCAGCCTGTCTTCATAGAAGAGGTGCTCCAGCTCCCTGGCCATTTTCATGGTCCTCCTCTGGACTTGCTCCAATAGGTCCGTGTTCTTATGTTGGGGGCCCCAGAGCTGGATGCAGTACTCCACGTGGAGTACTCCTCTCCACTCCTCATGAGAGTAGAGTAAATGGGGAGAATCACCTCCCTTGATCTGCTGGTCACACTTCTTTTGATACAGCCCAGGATACCGTTAGCTTTCTGGGCTGCAAGCGTGCATTGCTAACTCATGTTGAGCTTCTCGTCAAGCAACACTCCCAAGTCCTTCTCCTCAGGGCTGCACTCAAACCATTCTCCACCCAGCCTGTATCTGTTTCTGAGATTGCCCTGACCCATGTGCAGGACCTTGCACTGGGCCTTGTTGAACTTCATGCAGTTCACATGGGCCCAAATCTCAAGCCTGTCAAGGTCCCTCTGGATGTTTTCCCTTCCCTCCAGCATGTCAGCTGCACCACACAGCTTGGTGTCATGGTCAAACTTGCTGAGGATGCACTCAGTCCCAGTGTCCATGTCACCAACAAAGATGTTAAACAGCGTCAGTCACAATACGAACCCCTGAGGAATGCCAGTCATCACTGGTCGCCACACAGACATCAGGCTGTTGACTACAACTCTTTGGGTGTGGTCATCCAGCCAATTCCTTATCCAGACAGTTGTTCATCCTTCAAGTCCATGTCTCTCCAATTCAAAGACAAGGATGTTGTGTGGGACAGTGTCAAATGCTTTGCACAAGTCCAGGTAGATGACATCAATTGCTCTTCCCTTGTCCACCAGTACTGTAAACCTCATCACAGAAGGCCACCAAATTTGTCAGGCACAATTTGCCCTTAGTGAAGCCTTGTTGGCTGTCACCAATCACCTCCTTATTTTCCATGTGCCTTAGCATGGTGCAGAAGGATCTGCTTCACAATCTTGCCAGGCACAGAGGCAAGGGTGACTGGCCTGTAGTTCCCTAGGTCTTACTTTTTTCCCTTTTTAAAAATGGGGGTTACATTTCCCCTCCTTCAGTCAGTGGGAACTTCACCAGACTGCCACAACTTCTCAAAAATCATGGATAGTGGCTTAGCAAATTCGTCCACCAGTTCTTTCAGGACTTGCAGGTGCACCTCATCAGGTCCCATGGACATGTGCACCTTCATATTCCGTAGATGGAATCTCTGAGGCAATTTTTCAAAACAACCTAAACCTTTTGTTTAAAGTCTCTTTAGCACAGTGTTAGCAGGCAGCAGCACCTCTATTTACTGTACATAGAAGTCAGCAGGGGAAGTCATTCACACAGCAAACCAAGGACAGACCTTGAACCTGAGTCCCTCAAATTTGCTCGGTGCCTTGGCACATCGCCTCCCACCAGCCTCCTCTATTTGCCTTTCACAGGGTGAAAGTCCAGCCCTTTGTGCCCGTGGGTATGGCTCTGCCTGGGCTTTGATGGGTCCGCACAGTCCTGCCTGCCTGCACTCCTTGGGCAGGCGTGAAAGGGAACAGGATAACACACAGATTAAGGTGAATCTCATCAAACACAAGACTTCAAAGGGAAGTTTCTGTTCACAAAGCTGGAACTCTGCAGGCAATAGTGTTACAGAAGTGGTGAGAAATTAAATTTTCTTGCCTTTTTTCTACTTCCATGGTCGTAGTCCAGCAGAAAGATAGAGAAGTCGTAAGGTCATCTTATTTTCTTTTGATAAGTATAAATGACAGCGAAAGAGAACTGGTAATTATTCCTGTGTGCTAACATTCATACTTACAACCAAGCAAAGGCTTCTAATGAAAAATGAAATTTAGTGTGTTTGTAGTAGACAAAGATAACTTCATTATATTCTCTTTTTTGGCCAAGGAACAGTCTTTTGAAAATTTGAAGTGGTGATATTTTGCACACTTTGAATATCTACATACTAACATTACCACCTTTAGTTAAGAAATAAACAAAGAAATAAACACCTGAACATTTCAGAGGCAAAACTCTGACAAGATTAGATTCTATGTTAATGGTAATAGGTCTCTCGTACAGATAACGAGATCATTATTATTCTGCTACTGTTGGTTGAAAAGGCATCGGGGTGAGGGAACCTGAAATTCCTGGTTAGCATCACATGGCATGTTGACAGTCCCTGTTGTGCTAGCCTTTAGGCCCACATACCGCACTTGAAAAACAGGGACTTTCTCTGGCTAGCGGCCTTCTGTACTGCCTGCACTTTCCTGCACCAATTCAGGCCTCTTACAGCTCATGCAGCCTTGCCTACGGGCTCGTGGGATACTCACAGCTTTCTCACCTTCTGGTACATTACTGCTTCTTAGCTTTACACTATTTCATGATGACCGTAAGTGTAGAAGTAAAATTTGCCTCCTGACCCAGCTCCGTGAATCTTTAATGCATTTTTTCTATCAACTGAAGCCAGATATTTTTGTTGCAAGAAGAGTTTTGTAAGGGTGTTCCTGCACCGCTCGTGATGTACAGGTCAGCCAGGCAGCACGTCCAGGGTTTTCTCCTTTTCTTTTAGCCCCAACATGTGCCTTCTCAGCACGGCATTTTACAGATATCCCTCTGCCATCTATATGAAGATAATTTTTTTAAAGTGCAATTTACAGGATAATTATTGGAAGTGACTCTTTTCCAAAGCACTCAGTTTGGAGATACCTCTGTTGGAACACAGCTATATAAATAAATGAGTCTTCAGATGATTTGGGTGTAGAAAAGCAGAAAAATAACTTTTTGGAGTCAACATCATACAGTTTGTTCACACCAAAGAAGTCACCTTAAACACAGTATTTCAGTTATATTTAAAATACTCAAAATAACTAGATATCTAGATAGAGCATTGTGCTAAGGGTTTTAGCACAGAAAGAATTCAGGCTATTTTGGCAAAATAAATCTGAAATATTTAAAAATTTATTAATTTTTTTGTGATGAAAAATTATATCTAACAAATTCATTCAGTTTTATTATGAGTTTATCTTCTGGATTATAAGTTTTAAAAAAACTAACTTTTATAAAATAAATCTGTACTCTAATTTTCATTTCAAGGCAATGATAAAAATGGCATTGAGGTAAAAGATCAAGGGTCTTTGTAAAGGTATTGTAAAAAAACGTTGCAATAAATTACTATAACATAAAGATTAAAGAAATTTAAAGCTGAAAAAAGACAATGTAACTCCTCATTTCAGAACTAATAAAGTATTCTGGTTACCCTGAAACATTTAATCTGTGCAGCCACTGAGCTGAAAACGTGGTGATTGCAAAGCTTAACAACAATAATGGTTGTATCTTGCAAAGCATTTCTCAGCCATTGACATTAAACAATTTACAAAGAACATAAGCATTAGTTTCAGGTAGGAATAATGATGAAAGCTCCATGTTACGGGCTGAGGTACTCTGTGCAGGGGAAGGGACTTGAGGTCAAGTGCTGTGACGTGACGTGACGTGACGGGAAGGCAAGGCAAGGCGAGGCAAGGCCCATCAAGGGAAATGGTGTGCATGCTGAGGGTCTGCACTGCCAAAAGGGCAGTGCACGAAGAGAGAAAAATCCACCTTTGTCTTTTTTGTCTCTTTTTGCCAACGAGGAGAGGAGCGATCCTGGACCTGATACTAATGAACAGAGAAGGACTGGTTGGCGATGTGAATGTTGGGGGCAGCCTTGGCTGCAGTGACCACGAGATGGTGGAGTTCAGGATCCAGCATGGAAGAAGCAGGGCTACAAGTAGGATTAGAACCCTGGACTTCAAGAAAGCTAACTTTGCCCTCTTCAAAGACCTACTGGGAGGAACTCCCTTGGGTTACCGCTCTAGAAGGCAGGGGGGCCAAAGAGAGCTGGTTAATATTCAAGAACCACTTCCTCCAAGCTCAGGATCAGTGCATCCCGATGAGGAAGAAGTCAAGCAAAGGAGGCAGGAGACCTCCGTGGATGAACAAGGAGGCTGCAAAAAAACTCAAAGGGAAGAAGGAAGTTTACAGGATGTGGAAAAAAGGACTAGCTACTTGGGAGGAATATAGGACTGTTGTCAGAACATGCAGGGA
>VZSC01007543.1:81020-101077 GCA_013398225.1 Steatornis caripensis
ACAGGCTGCCCAGAGAGGTTGTGGAGTCTCCTTCTCTGGAGATATTCAAAACCCGCCTGGATGCATTCCTGTGCAACCTGCTCTAGGCTAACCTGCTTTAGCAGGGGGGTTGGACTAGATGATCTCTAGAGGTCCCTTCCAACCCCTACCATTCTATGATTCTATGATTCTATACCCTCTTCTGTTTCTCCAATCTATCTAATTTCCTGTTGAAAATCCAGGGTGTACATGACATTTGGGCCTGTTTCTGCAAAAAGCTGAATTTTTCTAGGTGTTAGAGAAGTGACTAGATCTGAAAAAGGTTATCTCCTTGGAAAGGCCTTACAGATTATTTTGTTTTTCAACATATACACTGATTTAGCATGCAGCGGGCAATACAGAAGCTTTGTACATTTACTTCCTTATTGTAATAATAAAATGGGTCAGTGATACCACACTTCAGTGTCCTAAAATTAGGCAAATGATCAGACAAATACCTCCTTCTGAAGACATATCTAGAAGAATGATAACAACATTGGGCTCCCCTGCATGGAGAAACAAACGTTAATGGCCAACTCTAACAGCAGTGTACTATTCGACAGAGAACTGAGTGGGAATTTATAAGCATAATCATCTGAGTTTATGGCTATTGTCCCTCTCCTGAACTTTAATTATAGGACTGGAAAACAAATCTCAGTGCTTTACTGCATCTTCTTTGTGTTATACACATGTGTATACACATGCAATACTGTAAGAGAAGCCAGTATTACACACAAGCACACGCACACACACAAGTTGCATATACTTTAATACTATTCATTCCTTTGCTGTGGAGCGTAACAATGAATGTTCAAGAACATGGTTTCCAACTATGCAAAGATATGAAGTTCCTGGAACCTCAGAGTTAGTCAAATTGTCCGGAGAAATATTTTCAAAATAGCGGAAATCATGTGTTTCAGTACCCATGGTAATGGAATTAGCAGCATTTGAAATGTACCCAGAAACATACAGTTTTTATCTCTACAAGGAAAGTAATCTTAAATGAAAACATAAAATAATTATACAAGTATTGTTTTTAAAATGCATAATATACTTTGTTA
The DNA here is from genome assembly GCA_013398225.1 of Steatornis caripensis. NCBI lineage: Eukaryota > Metazoa > Chordata > Aves > Caprimulgiformes > Steatornithidae > Steatornis > Steatornis caripensis. Next base: position 82,100 of record VZSC01007543.1, read on the forward strand.
GTATTCCAAGGTAAAAAGTTTTACATGCTGCATTCAAATGACAATATCATTGTAAGACATAAGACTAAGATTTATTAATCCAAACGTGCATTGGTATGCGTACTACACATTCTTTTTACAGTTGTTTTGCACTAGGTGTTTAAGAATTACGCGGTTAATTCCTAGCAGGCTGCTATCTAGCTGAGGCAATCAAACTGAGGAGACAATATGTACAAAAACTATTCTTCTGAAAAAGACTCTGTTTTTGTCTTTCATTGAGTAGAATGAACCAGGTATGTTTCTCCAATATGGTGACAATTTGAAGGTTTAAACTGATTTTATCCTACGTTGTATCTAAAACATGCTACACATTTGCATGATTGATATTGCAGAGGATTTTATGATATTGCAGAAAATATTATTTACTTGAAATCCGGATTTATTTCTTTTTCAGAGGGACTAAGGCACTGAATGTTTCTATGTCTGACTGGAACCCGTTATGTACCCAGAGTCCTCAGGCTTCTTACAGACACCTTGGAGTAGGAGCCACAGAAGCGACCTTGCTTAACTTGTCGTTAAGCACAACCTTACTGTGCTTGAAATCAACAAGTTGAGCTGTCACTTTTCTAAATTCAGACTCAGGTGACTCAATGCCCACATCTTCGAGCTCCCAGAACGACATCCCATGAGCCATCTTTGCGGCTTGGCTTTTGCTAAGTAGGGAGCAGAATGGTTGGTGCAGCTGAGAAGCCCTGGCTGAAGTCAGGTGAGCAAGGGTTCCAGGGAAAGCTCAGCACAGTCACGGCGTTTGTAGCTATGGCTGGATGCCTCAGCCTTCACTCTTTCTCTAGAGAAAGAGGATGGGTGTTTTGGTCTTTCGTCTTGAAAGCCCCTATGCAGTAAAACGTGACATTTCTTTGGCTCACCATAGGAAAACAGGGAATGCTAAAGACACTTATGGACTTTTAAAATTACATCTTCTTCATGTTCCTAAAATAAATATTAAGAAACAATATTATTTCCTTCCTAAACCCAAAGTTTTATTTTATAACTGTATTGTAATTGATACTTTTTATAAACTAATACTATCTTTCAGGAATACTTTCGTGGATAGGAGTATTTACTCTCTGATTCTGCTAAATAAGAGAAGCGGGGTCTAGTGTTTGCCTGTCAAGAGACACACACTGTCTAAGGCTAGCTCCATCCAGAACAGACTGCTCCTTCCACTCACTCTTGGATTTCTTCTGATGCTTTGTGGCCCCAAAAGAGAAATACTGATTTTGTTTGTAAGATGTATGAAGTGATGTTGAAGCCCACCAAATTCTTTTTCCCAGAGCAGGGACCAGAGGCTTTGTGTTGCATGCCCTGAGGTTTGGCATGACGGTATGGGAGGCTACAAATCTTTCATGAGAAATTTTGCAGGACTCTAGGGAGTCAAAAGTAGTTCAGTCTTGGGAACACTGCCTTTTGGGATTTATCTTTGGAATGAGCTACCTCCAGATTGTCCTTGGAGAAAGTTAGCTGATGTGACCTTACAGAAGTATAGGGGAATAAGTTAGTACTGAGGCTGGACAAGCAGCAGTCCAGTACAAAAGCTCTCCCCAGCCTTCTTTTATTTTGCAGCACAAGCACGCTCTGGAGTCATTTAAAAGAATTGCTTCATCATAATTATTCATGACAGCCCATGAAGTACACTGCCACAGCTGCACTCAGGAGTCATGATGGCACTGAAACATGATACACAGGGTAAAAAATCCTCCCCTTGCAGAAAGCCAGCACAACACCTATATACTGTTTATACCCCAGTCACGTTTTACTCTGACCTGAATGCAAGCGAGACACAGACTTTGTGCTACAAGGGCAAGTTTTCAGCTCAGTAATTAAATTAAATTCAAGGAGGAGACAAGCTGTATCATATGATTGAGAAATTCTGAGGCTTCTGATAAGAAACTGTCCAACATCCAGCAGGTGTAGCACAAGCTCTTGACTCGACCCTCTCCTCTACTCATCAAAGATGCTAAACGGTGATCTGGAAGTGATGCCTCTTACGCTTCTTGCTGCTAAAGCCAGAGCTACGACTCCTCACCGGTAGCAAGGCTCCTGAGAGTTAACTGCAGTGTCTCAAGGAATATCTCTGCTGCAGTGTTGCCTGACACGGCTTTAACAGTGGCTAATGGTTTTGCTATTACTTATTTTATTTTGGGATGACAATGATAGATCTTTGTTTTAAATATAGATGTACTCATTCCAGTTAGCTGAAATGTAATGTTTAAACTACTTGGAAGTATTTCTTTACACACATATGTAAGGACAAAAGACTTCTGCATTGTAGCGCAGTAAACTTTGGTAAGTGAAGAGAAACACAGGGCAAAGAAAGTATATTTAATCAGTTGTAGAAATGCAAAAGGATTCTGACACCACACAAGATCAATATTTTTCACTCCTCTATAAATTACAGGTAATTATCTCTTAAAACAGGAATGTTATTCTGGATTTTGAACAATGGCATATTCATTCTTGGTCCCTGTTTGGCCAGCCTAGGTCAAAGTCCATCAACACAAAGTCCATGTGTTACCTACCGTCCACATATGCCTTTCCAACCATCGCCCCCTCCCTCAGGCTTGAGTGTGACATTTGTGGAAAAGGGGTTGGGGAAAGTCTGGTGCTACAAAGAACGTACTTTCACCGTCCACCCTGCTCACCTTCCCATCTTAACTCAGTCCACACATGGCTCTGTGGGGCTTCTAAGCCTCTTTCATGGGGAGAGCTTTGTGTGCCACCCTTTGGCCTTGAGGGACGCACTGGCTGCTGGCTGCAGAGCAGCTATGCTCAGCAGTATGCATAGGGCTAAAGTTTGCCTCCTGACGTTGCACTGTTAATTTATACAGGATGTGCAGAGACTGCTTTACAAAACACATTTTTATTAAAATCTCTGGGATAAAAAATTGCCACCGATATGAACAGACGCAGAATAATTGGGTACTAAATGTACAGCATAACTGACTTCCGCTAAAAATGGAGCTTTGCAGGATAATTTCTGATATATTTTTCTTACATAAAAATGGTTTGGAGATTATGAATAAATAAAATGGAGGGAATTTTTTTTTTTTTTAAATGTTCACTAGCACAAAATGTCTTTGAGAACAGTGAGTAACTACATGAACAAAGACCATGATTTAAGAAGATAATTTCTTGTAAGGATATGTTAAATTATACACTAAATGACATGTTTCTATACCTAATGCTTAAAGTTAGGGCCATCCTATTCTAGACGCTGCAACAAGACAGCACCAGGAAACGAAGCGGAAACTATCCCTGAGATGCTGAAAACCACTGTGGGTACCTTCTTTAAGCATGCTGCTGTCAATCACCCTGCTGATAGCAAGGAGAGTTGCAGGGAGACCCCAACCCTCCTGCTCTCCAGTGTGGCTAGGCACAGGCCAATTCTGGTCCAAAAGCTGCAGAGCTGAGGCAGGGTGGTGCTGAGCATGTGCTTCGCTCACCCAGGTTGCTGGATCAAGTCCAAGCGATTTAAAGCACAGAAGCCAAGTAAGTTCACGTCTGTCTTCTGACATCTGTGCAGAAATGTCCACGGTGTCTCAGCATTTCCTTTCTCTGACAAGAGACAGAAATCCTTTGAATATCTGTTTATCGCTGCAGGGTACGATGCTCCTGTTTCTTTGTATTCTGGAGCTGCTGAAACAAAACCATGGCACTGGTGCCTCAGATTGTATTTTCCTGCGCGTCTCAATTATCTGCATTGTTTGAGGTCTTTGGACCCTAAAAGAAAGAGCATCTAAAGATAACGCAAGTCTCCATGATGTAAGCAGCAAGCAGATCACTTAAGGGACCAGGATGGCATATATTCTTTAGTTAATCTTCCAAGTACCTACAAATTTCACTCGAAATACAAAAAAAGGGTGTTAGGAAAATGAAAATTCAGTTAGTGTAAATCCAACATTGCTCTTTTACATTTTTTTCATTTAATATTTTTTCTCTTATTTTATTTAATTTTTCCTACACAAAATGAAGAAATTACTAACATGATTTGAATTTGAATAATACTGCTAATGTTTTCAGTGTGCATACTACTGAGATTTTGTGTTTTACAATGAATTTGACATTTCAAGCTATATTGAAGGTCAAATCCAAATGACCTGCGCTATATTGTCAAACCTGTCCAGAAAGCTTCTTAGGAACTTTTCAATGAAGCAATTTTTAATTCAAAGCTTTTCCTAGAAAAGATTCAGTCCAGTATTCCAATCAAATGAAAAAGAACACTAGTGAACAAGATGTATAGAAAATAGCCAAGGTGTAAGTGCAGTCATGGCACTCTTCAGGAAAAGGAAAACTGGTTCATGTCCTTACTGTGTTCTTAAGCTTATTTCTCAATAACATTGCCACATAATTTCTGAAAATTTTGAGTAGGAATTTTAAAAGTATTTTAAACGTCATCATTGCATAGGACAGGGAAATTACCTACTTTCACCCTCAGTAGCCACGGCCATCTGAAACACGGATAATGTAGTCACACAGTGCGCGTGTAGAATAGCACACATTTCTTTCAACTGAATAAGAGTAAACATCATGCTTGCAGAAGAAATCCAAGTCAATTAGATCTGTGTCCATCATAACTTCATTCCTTTCAAGAGCTGCCTTTATGCAGTAGCCAAACAATAACACTGTAGTTTTATGCTGGTAGCTACTACTCCTTTTAATTGGATAACTTCAGATAGAAATACATAGCAGTAGCAAAGAAAATTATGGTGGCAAAGCAGTGGCAAAGTGACTAATTTTTCTTTATCCACTGTACCCTTAGAAGATTATGCCTGGGAAAAGATAACTTTTTCTACTGGTAGTTTCCAAAGGAGCCACAACATAAATATTCCGCTATCATCAATACATTGCATACTTAATTTAGGGTCAAATCCTTCTCTAGCAAGCAGGAATCTAAATTTACCTAAGCGGAATAGCATACACGAAACAGAATGTGTCTGATGATTAGATGCAATGTTTATCAGCATGACCAGAACTTGTATGATTATGTGACTTCAAGGAAAAAAAAGTCCAACAGAAATACTTATTTTCACAATCTTCAGTGATTTGAAAAATATCACCCTTACCTGTGAGAAGCAGGCTTTGCCATAGCAACTCATGCTTTTTTTCGTCAGCTTAGATCATTCCTCAGGATAAATGACTTTAAGCTGCCTGCAAACACCACCCAGAACGAACGGGGAGTGTCTCTGGCCACATCCAACACAGCATAAAAGGGCAAGAGCAAACTGTGCCTGTGAGTCAGGAAGCACCGCTCAGAGGAGCCGCTTGAATCGTAAATAATTTGGGCAAGAGATATTCCAGAGGCCTCATTGTCTCCAGCTAGTACTGCCAAGAAATCACGTTCTTAAAAATCCAAAGCTGCTATTCATTTGTTTCAGCTCAATGGTATCAGAGGACGAGGTAGACAACACAATACATTTCAGAAGCTTAGCGGGAGAAAAGAAATCTTAAAAGCCTGAGACACTTTCACTGACATGATGTAGGACAGAGTATCTCATCATCTGCTGCTGTTAACAAATGAACTGAGGGGGCTGCCTCTATTCTCCGAGCAGTCAGATAGAACGGATGTTTCCCAGAAACAGAAATTACAGAAAACACAGGGTTGGGGGGGTAGCCCATTACATCCTCTTCCCTGCTTCAGGGAAGGACAAACTATACCCAAACCATTCCTAATAGAAATATCTACCAACTCAAAGCCAGGAAGGTTCCCCCTTCGATGTCTGACCCACAGTCCTCCTGGCCGGTCTGCTTTGTGCCCTGCTCAGGGCACACCTGCCAAGAGTCGGGGTGCGAAGCTGTCAGTTTTCTCTGTGCCTGAGGACAGAGAAAGGGCCAATCTGCAAGGCTCTTCTTGATGCTGAAGGGCAAGCAAGCACGGAGGGGCAGAAACGACTCCTGCCATGCAGGCAGCCTCCCTGGCAGAAATGGCAGCAGTCCTTTTGAAACCACCTCCAGCCTCTGTCATCCCAACTTTTTCTCTTCCCACAGCAGTAGGATGAGACTCTGACTCTGATTTTGGCTTTGTGGCACCTGCAAACACTGTCGGGAGCCAGGAAAAGCTTGGGGAGGGGGTGGGGGGGCCCTTTTGGAGGGGCAGCTCCAGCCCTCCAACATCTCCTACGGCACCTCAAAACACCCCTGAGCTCCCCTACCCCCAGGACGCCCTCCTCAATCTGCTGCTTCATCCCTCTTTGTCACTTGCAGCCCTCCAGTAAAGTCTTTCCCCACTGCAAGCTCCCGCACTTGAGCTCCAGCCAGGCACCTTCATCCATCTGGGAAGGTTCTGTGCCCCACGCGCCCCCTGCACCTTGTCTAGCGAGCCTTTCTTTCCTCTGCACCCCAGTTGCCTCACCTTCCAGTCTCTGCGATGCCTAGTCCTCACCCAGCAAGGTCTTTCATCCCACTGTTTCTAGTNATGGGGGGGCCCTTTTGGAGGGGCAGCTCCAGCCCTACAACATCTCCTACGGCACCTCAAAACACCCCTGAGCTCCTCTACCCCCAGGACGCCCTCCTCAATCTGCTGCTTCATCCCTCTTTGTCACTTGCAGCCCTCCAGTAAAGTGTTTCCCCACTGCAAGCTCCCACACTTGAGCTCCAGCCAGGCACCTTCATCCATCTGGGAAGGTTCTGTGCCCCACGCGCCCCCTGCACCTTGTCTAGCGAGCCTTTCTTTCCTCTGCACCCCAGTTGCCTCACCTTCCAGTCTCTGCGATGCCTAGTCCTCACCCAGCAAGGTCTTTCATCCCACTGTTTCTAGTATTTGTGCCAGGACTTCACTCTGAGCACGGCACATTTGATTCCCTATCAGTCAGACTAGTACAAAAAGCCCATTAACAGACACATATGTCTGCACTTCCATAACACCTTATCTAACAGAGACAATCTTTTCTCTTAATAAAGTGCACATGGCACAGCCGTTATTAGGGAAGGCTCCGCAGCACCACTATTTGTTTTCAGAATGAGTTAACACTTACTTCTACATTTTCAGTGTTTGCTCCTCCATCCACTCTACCTTGTGTTTGAGCTTTGGCTGAGAACAGGAAACAGTTCAAATAATTATTCATCTATTTGGACAATAATGGGTAGCCTCTCCATAGTTACAATCGAAATCTGTCTTATTTTACACTTCTATAATTTTGATTCCGCAAAATGAGTTTGAAGTGGAGTTTTAATCCAATATTACCTCCAGATTCAGAGAGAAATAATTAAACTGTCTTTAAGCTAAATTTAAATAGCACAAAGGAAAAGGCAGTAAAAACTGGTTCAAGGATTGCATTTTCAAGTCACATTCCTTTGTCTACCTCACGCTTCTTAAAAATTCATGCTCAAGGTATACTTGGCAGTGGTTTTATAATTACAAAGCTATTAAGCTTTTGCAGGGAAAAAGTGAAAATATTTCTTTCCTAATTAGCTAATCATCAATTTTTCAGGGAAATAGTCTTCTGCTAGAAAATTACCATTTGAAGAGGCCAAGTCTTCAGCAGGAATATGTTGATAATACTATATTTTCTTACAAAAATCAGTACATCTCCCCAGTTAATTAAGTCTGTCCTTTGGTAGCAGGTCCACTTCTCTATCTGGGTACCTCATATCCTCCCTCCCAACATTGCCTTTAAGGATGCTGCACAGTGAGGTGTCAGGAAATCCAGCAGCTAAAAATGCTCATGGCCCCATTGATTCCATTCTGAAAAGTTGACAGAAACTTCTGTATCTTTATTTCTCAATGGAATTTCTGAATTCTGTTGGAAATATTTATGTTCATAAGGGATTTTTTAGCAATTTAGAGAAATTCTTATAAAGGACATTTCTGACCTCTCCATCTAATGCAATATAATTGTAAGCTTAGACTTGTAATGCATTGTCCCAAAGACCATATAGATCCTGTCAATATTAGCTGTCTATTACAGGCATGAGAAGGCCAAAACAGAGAATACGTTCACAATAATAACAGTTCTTCAGGACAAAGGAGGTACTTATACCTGGCCCCATGATTATTGCATTAGTGAAAACAAAGATTCACGAACAAACTGGTAAAGTAACTTATTGCTGGATGGTGAAGTAATCATTGAGTGTATTTTCCTCAATACACACAAGCCCTTCCTTCTCCTCACAGAATCCTTCTTAAAGATATAAAAATATTTTTGTTAAGTCATTTTATAATTCAACATCAGATGCATATGTTCCAGGTGTGTTTTACACATTAAAGGGAAAAAAGGCTTAGCAAAGAGAACAAAGGGGCTGTATTCAATGTACAGAACAAAAACCTTTTCACACCTGTTCAGTCACACACACCCATACATGAACCAACAGTAACCACATTTCCTGTCACAAGGAGTTTCTACCTGCTTTTGCAAGATGTTATGAGAACTCTTACTTAAAACTCTCATTTGATATCTGATATGAAGCTGGCAAAACGTTTCTCTAGCTTTTAGGCTCAAAGCAAAATTCTTTATGGAGCCACCAAGGACGAAAGCAGAGTCTACGCATCTGCATTACCTAAACTGTTTTAGGGAGCTTGTTAGCAAGAACCTGAGTGATTCCTGAAAACATAAAGCACGGCAATAGCTATCTCTCCCACTGGCCCCTGAAATCAAAGTTAAACGTGACAGGCAGGGAGAGAAAGAGGAATAAGCCAGCAACGTGGTGAATCTCCAGTGGGGAAGGTTTTTATTGCTAAGGACGATGAGAAACTAGCAACTGGTAAGTGAAGACAGTAGACCTTGTAAGATAAGATGATCTTCTTCTATCTCCCCAATGAGCAGAGAACTTTTTCTACCATTCCCTATCCCCAGAAGAGAGGTCTTATCCCACTTCTCAGTTGCTGTAGTCCGAGTTTCTCCCAGTCCTTTGCCCATGTTCCTGAAATAAAAAGCTAAGAAAGATTTCATTTCCTTTGCTTGGTAATACTTAGAAAGGAGCAGTTTCCAAAAATGAAAGTGTTTCATTGAAGAGGTCCATTGTTCCTCCACCCCAATTCTGTATTTTCCATTGCCTCTCAGCCACTGTGTCAGGAGAGTGTGAAAATAACCTTGGCATTACAATATTAAAAAATTTAAAAAGCGTGTCCATGTTTTTAAAACAGTGTTCACATAGTGTGAGACTCTGAGGCCATTCTTGGGCACCTGAGCTACTTGTAAAACTGCTCCTTTACTATACCCCACTATACTCCACCACCATACCTCTGGACTCTGAGGGCCAGAGATGGACAGGAGTTGCAGTTCGGAATTTTTACATCAGAGCAGTATAGAGGGAACCACAAGTGAATAATGACACAATATAGGAAAGCAAGAGAGGAAGGTCACTTTGTAGCGCACCCCTAGCCTTTCCTTCTGTCTTTTAGGCACCTATCGCCTTAAAAGCACCACTGAGTTAAGCTCCCAGTGAAGTCAACAGAGCGTGAGGGGCACCGCCAAATAGGGACAGCCCATATCTGAGCTGCCCCTTTTGAGCTGCTGCTTCTCTCTTCCTCAACAACACATGCTGTGCCAGCAACAGCTGAATTTGGTTCAGAGCAGTGTGTGGCTATGAAGCAAATCCTCTGGTTTTATTTAACCAGTGTTGTTTGGTTCTGAGAGAAGTTTTGGTGTACATGAGCTGGGTTCACTTTGGAAACTCAACCCACTAGCACTCTCCAAAGCTTTTCACTGAAGCACTGCTCCAGCTCCCATTTTGTCTGTCTTTGCCCCCCTCCCTAGCACCTGCCACCCCTCCTTGCAAAGGCCACAACTGTTGCTGACACCCTTCACAACATGGGAAGGACACATTCAATGGGCATGGCAATCTTTGACTTTGAAAGGGGAACAGTCCTCTGCCTGCTATTCTCTCTGGGAGAGCTGGAGTCATTTCTGCAGCTGAAGGCGTGTCTTCAGAGAGAGCGTGGGCTCTGGTGTGCTGGTGGTCCATCACGAGGCTGGAAGAGGGCAGGCTCTTTGAATAGTGTTTCAGCATGGGATAGGTGGGTGACGTCTCCCAAGAGATGAAAAGAGGTGTGAGGTGGGTAGGACTCGTAGGAGACCACAAAGCAAGCTCGTTGCTCAGGAGACTCATTCCCTTCTCCCAGAATCTGAACAGCTTTGCATCACCCTCTCTCTTTTTATTCCTTGCCAGGTCTCCTACTGCCAGCCCTTCTTCCTGCACCTCCATGCAAACCAGCAAGCGGGTGTAGTGCTATGTCGCACACACGGGCTTGGCTAAGCAGCTCCTGGCAATTGCATTCCCCTAAATGGCCTACTAATGCCTGGGATGGGGAGCACCAGACAGAGCATAAAGGTGCAGGCTTGTAGATGGAAGGAGTAGGTAATGTGGGCTTACTGAGCTGGCTTCTCTAAAAGAGATGAAAAATATTTGGGAATGCAGTTCAGCCCTCTCACTCCACAGATGAAGCAGCATGGTGATGCACATTCAACAGTTGCAAAGAGATGCCTTCAAGTTCAAGTGAAAATGTGTGGCCTGAAGATAGATGGACAAAATTATGCAACCGTGACAAGGAAAAAGTAGCTGTCTAAGGAAAAATAGCCATGGGATGCATAAGATTATGTCATGTTCTGTCTTCTTCCTTAGGAAGAATCTTACTCAGTGAAAGATATTCAGGTTACAGGAAAATCAGGTTGGATTAGTAAATTCGAGGCTGTGAAAACATCTCTTCTTAAAGCAGCAAAACCCAAGTTCCCTTAGTTATGAGGAGACTAAAATCAAGAAGGCTTAGAGCTTTCTTTCCTTGGAGAATAATAAGAGAAGAAAAACAGTTCTGCAGAAAAATATTTGGCAGTCCTATGTCAGTATTGTTAGTATTACAGATTATATAAATAATTTATTATGTAAATAACTATTTAAACTAAATGACAAATCACTGTAATTTATTATGAATACTGTATGTATAACCATAGATGCACTGCCAGTTTGACTCTGATAGAATAATCAAGGTCTGAATTAATAAAGGATGGTGAAACATACTGCTGACTGACATGTCTTCCATTTTGGAGGCTGGCATTAGCCAATTTGGCCTTAAATGAAAGAGAAATCATTTTCAATCTACTTATCCATTCTGTTTTGTTAGCAGATTGTCTACTTTTGTTTGCATATCAGCATGAGTTCCTGATGACAGCTGACTCGCACATACCATAAACCAAGAAATATCAAGTAAAATGATGTTTGGCAGTAAAGTAACCAAAACATACAACTATTTAAATATTGGCACTTGACTTTTGTCGTATGAGCAGCAGAACATATTTTATGGGTCTTTTTCTTTTAATGATGAATCTAGAATACTTAAGATCTTGGTGGTGGACAGTATTTTGACTACCATGGAGATGTCTTCAACACTCCAGATGTGAACAGTGGCATGGAAGCAATGCAGACATTTTTTGCCAAATTTGTTAAAAGCGAAGTAGAACCAGGGTGTCCTCCCCTGCATGCACAACCATGGTACTGTTGGGCTTCTGCAAGCTCCATTAGAGGCTACGGTCTTCTGCTGTGGACAGAAGCAGAGGCACAAGGTGGGATGCTGTGGGCATTTGCTGAAGGCTGAAGAGACATGGAGATGTCCCTGCAGTGGGGCGTCCTGACAGCAGCAAAGGAGATGCCAGCTCAGTACGCAGAGTGGAGAACTCTCTGATTTCTGTGAGGTGCTGTGCCGGTTTACCAGAACTGCCTGGTGTCACAATGCTGCTCAGGCTTTGCTTTGCTTGCCTTTCACTTCTGCTGAGCACCCTGTGATTTGCTTTCCAGAAGTGCAGCACCAGTGCTCAGCCCAGTTTTTTCAAAGCTTGATCGTGCAACGGGCACAGCAGCATCCAGCTTAGGGGAAATTGAAGGGAGTCCGCAGCTGCTCAGACCAACCACCAGACCAGTGGGGTTCTCAAACGAATGGTCCAGGATCTATTCTGAGATGGAAAAGATGTGCGGAAAGAATAAAGTATAAGAAACCTGGTGCCTCCTAGTTCAATAGGACCTGCTATTTAGATACAGCTAAGGTACGTAAGGACATGTTTCCAAATCGCTGAAGAGAATAAAGATGAGACCGATCAGTTTTCTCATCCGTATAAGGAAGGGAAGATACATTATGCCTTTTGTGCAATTTTTAAAAGGAAAAATACCCTTAAATTCCTGTTACGAGCATTATGCTTTTACAAATTGTATTCATTCTTAAACATCGTTATTTTATTAACGTTATTACATAGATATTATTAGAGAGTTTTTTACAGAAAGAGAAGTTTCATACTCAGTTAAACGCAAAGGTTTTCTGAGCTCTATTTTAGGTTCATCAGCAGGGAAAGTGGATGTGCAGATTTGAACTGAGGAGTTAAGCCTCTTAATATGCCTAAGAAATTATTTCTCACTTACAGCTGTTACAGGAAAATTATTTTAACTAAACCGTTTTTTGATGGGAATTAGATTCAGTGACATGGAAAATTAGTTAATTTATTTTAGTTTTACCAGATTATTCATTTTGTATTTTAATGTTTCCTTCTGACATTTTAAAGGAATTGTCGGGTTTTTTCAATTTGAACGTAAAGACTTTTAATAAAACTAATGCCCAAATCCAAAATAGTATCTGTGATTTGTCAAAAAGTTGAGTTTTCTGTGTGGTTTTGAGTTGATTAGAGTTGAAATGTTGCCAGCCAATCAACCCACCGACCAACTAAAGAAATCAGTTATTTTCACATGCCTAACTTGGAAGTACAGCAGGAAAACCATTTGGTATAGTAAAGAATAAATGTTAGTAATGTAGCAAAGTTTACTCTCACCTCACATGCTTCACACATGCTTGTTGACTTTTCTGTTTCGTTACACCATTGACACATGTATCCATTGCAGAAATTGTACAATATATATCATATTCCATTAAAACTGTGCATCAATTGGGCATCCCAGGAACCCTCTTCCAAATTTTTTTCCTGCAAAATATCCACACCTGTGTGGGTGTAACTGTGTAACCACAACTGCCAAAATGATGTCAGATTACGTGAGTCCTTCGATACTGTATTAGGATAATTGTCTCAAAAGACAGAGGCTTTGAGGAGCTACTAATAAAGTGAGAGATCTGTTGCTGTCCTCAGCCAGGACTACTGATATTTAATTCCTAATAGGGCTCAATAGTAACTCCTCTGATTAAATAGATTTTAATAATTAGAACTTTATTAATGATAGCTCAAAAAGCTTTACTGGGAGTGGAGGTCAAGAGGTGAATAAAACTTCTAGAAAAAAGCTGTAATCAACTATTATACTAACTGCTGTATCTTTTAGGCTACTGTATCTTTAAGTTAAATTGTTTTGGGGTATACTGTTGACTTTCAAAACACTAACAAAAGTGTGCTTTGTATGCTCTGATCGGTTTTGTTGTTCGTAGTCTCTGCAAGGTGTTTATTTAGAAGGATTTTATTTAAGTTTAAAAATCTCAAGCAGTTCTAAAATACCTGGTGGGGGCATCAAGCTTTTCTGGTTGTCATTAATGCTGACTCACACAAACTTTATCACATTTAAAAGCTATCGCTTGGGCTATACTGTTCCTCTGGCCTCTTATGAGAAGCAGGGTAGAAGTAAACGTCCTTGAGGAAGAACACTGGCACGTCTCAAAGAGTTGTTATTTGTTTGTTTATGCTTTGGGATACAAAGTCGTGGCATCCCTTTGTAAGGTAGCGCCACTCTGGTCAAACTGTGAGCGAGAAGGCTACTGGCTGCTCTATGGTGCAAAAGCTGCCATGACTGCGCGGGCTCTTCATTCTCTGTCGTTCTCAGGTATCACGCAGCCTGAGCGCACCAGGAACAGAAACAGGAGCAAGAATTGATTAGAAATCGTAATTTCTAAGGTATAGTCAGATTTGTCAGAATTAATTAGGCTCATCTGTAAATGCCACTTTTTCTGGAACATGTTTGTAGTGTATATAGCGTATAGTTAAATGAAAGACAAGGTTTTAGTCATTGCTTCTGCTGTCATGGTTTCTTGCCCAGCTGCAAAGGAAACTGAATTTTGCTGCAACAGCTTTTTGTTTCTGTGAAAACTATAGCACATTCGTCTTTACATGGTTTAGGAAGATATGATAAGAGATGCATATAAAAACATTGTTTTCTCTTTCTCTTGCCTCTAATGTCAATATGCTGTGTGAGGGAGGAAGCTGGGAGGAAATTGAAGTTTTCCTCTGAAAGATCATAAATCTAGCTCTGTTACTCATTAATAAATTCCATATAGCTCTTAATTGCCAGCAGCTTTACTCCATAGAAAAAGCGTATGGTAGACAGTCAGGAAGGCATGCAGGCAGCAGGCGGTCACAGGTGTGACCAGTGCGGTCTCCCCTTTAGCTTGCTGAAGTGGCTGATAGCCATATTGAAAAAGCAGAAAAATTTTTACAGAACCAAGCCTACATGGTCTGCATTTGTCATCAAATTGGTAGCAAAACCGGAAGTATTTTCCACTTAGGACATTTCCTCAGATGAAAAAAACCCTCTGGCTGTTAGGATCAATTTGGTGCTGAAGCTCGCCACCTCAGTGCTGTATCAGCTGCTGGATTTGTGAGAGCTGGCACTTAGCCTGCGGTCCTCTTTGTGGAAACTGCTGAAAGAAATCATCGTAAAAACAGAGCAGTTTTGTACAGATTCACACATCCCAGCCAGAAAACAAAGTTTCGGGCCACAAGTAGCTATTTAAATAAGCTGTAGAACATCTACAATTGTAAAACCCCAATATGTCCTATCAGTGGGAATTACTGCCTTGGTGCCTGTGAGAGACCTGATTGGAATGGCTAAAATGTGACAGAATTATCTTACCTGGGATGAAGATGGAGAAACTGCTTTTTTTGCATTTTGATAAGAGGTAGTGAAATAACTTGGACAGAAACAAACAAACAGGAGGGGATGGGCTGCAGAATGACACAAGGTAACATGGTTTTTTGTTTAAGTTACCATTTGAATCTAAAACAGAGCTGTTATTGGCAAGACAATGGAAAAACAGATTTTTCCCGAATGTCTTATCTCATCCAGTGGGTACAGGCTGGAACAACTAAAACTTCTAACCCAAACAATCATGGTCTGTTCCTGAAGGCAGCCCAGTTAATTAGTTTTCACATCAGGACTTTTCAGCAATGACAGTGAGAACTCTGCTGTATCACACTTGGTTTTATGCCCGAGAGCAAGGGAGGCAGAGTTACGGAAAAACCCTGTATCTCGTATACTTGATGATACCCAAATTACTGCTAGGCACTGGATGATGGAGACACGTATGAAACGGCACTCTGCAGCGTGCGTGCTCCCTACCTCAGGTCAGTGGATGCTGTCCAACCTCCAGTGTGCAACAGCCATGAGGCAAGTAGAAAGACACAAGCAGAATTCACCTAATGCCTCATCTGGAAAATAACAAACTGTGCTTTGTTTTAGTCAGGGACTTAATGTTAAGTCACACAATGACTACTTGAGCACCTAAAGCACACATTTTTTTGATTAAGAGAGAGAGCTATACAGGAAAGATGAAACAGTCAAATACTGTGAAGGATCTTACAGCCTGGACAGCTAGGGTCTCCTGGCTCTCTTGCTGCGCAGTGATGGGCTTAGTTGTAGAGGAACCAAACAAGCAGGCTGCCTTGAAATGTCAACATTTTGTTATTTCTTTTTCTCTTCATGCTCAAAACCCATCATATTCACCTAACAGACAAAATAAATTAAGAAGTTGGAGCTGTAGCAACAATTGACGTGACCACCTCTTCAGGACAAAGAACTGTGTCTGGTTTATCTGAACAAAATCAATTTAATTGCTTAGTAGCAGGACAGGACATACAGGTGTTACAAAGGAAGTGGACTTCTTGAACATACAGTGTGCTTCATGTTTGCCTTTCCCCTGCAGCACAGACATAGCCTTTGATTTCCGCTTCTAGCTCAGCTGTGATTGTATGGGCTTCATCCTCTCATTCCCATTCACCAACCTGCTTTCCATTTGTTTCCATCAACAGTCTGCAGAGAGAAAATTCAGCTGGAGTATTGCTTTAGTATTGATTTTACAGTTTTAGTCTTTGCTTCTGCTTCTTCATTCCTCAACTTCCAGATCTTTATACTCTCTTTTGTAACTTCTAATTCACCTTGATTTTTCTTTCTCTCAGTTGACCCTTATACTTGACTTCTAAGACCCAACCATTTGCCAGCAATCCTTTTTCTTCTTCTTTGCCTTCATTCCTGTCCCCTTCATCCTCCTTTCCCTTAAAACAGGTGTGAGGTCTTAGAAGAAAGCCTGAGGAGAGGAAGATCTCAAGCTTTACTAAAAGATTTTTTCCTTTTTCTTCACATACAGATTAATTCTGTATTGATCAATGTAGGAGGTTGACTAAAATGGATAGAAACAGAAAACAGAAAAAAGAAACCAACTAACCAAACTAACAAACAAAAAACTACCGGAATATCAGAATGCGTGATTATTGGTTGCTCAGTTCTAGTTTATCCCTGGTTACAATAGTGCATCTACATTTAAAATGTCACTACGTGACATGAAGTCACACTTTTTAGAATGTACGCAAAATTATATTTTCCTTTGGGGGATTTTGACAGTCTTTCTGAACTGTCCTTATTTTAAAGAAAATGAAAAATAAAAAAAAAATTAAAACCTGAACTTTCATATTTAGATAGTTATCTGGAAAGAAGTTCCAGATTTGGCTTCAAACAGTTAAATACTGCTGTCTGTTGGAATTGTCCATTGCATTCTAGTTGCTGCAACTGACCTTATCAATAGGCTGTTTCACTTACATCTCAAACATGGTTAGGGCTTTTATGTTTAAATGGCCCTATTGCAAAAGAGAACAGTATAATTCATGATGTGTGAAAAACAACCTTGCCACTTTTATTGAAATATTCAAGTGTTAAAAATACTAGCTGAATAAAACGAGAAACTTGTATTAATTTGTGTAACTTCTGTACATTGACTAATCTTTCATGCACACTGCCGTTCTGAATCCCAGTTGGCAAAGCAACAGACTTATTTTTCCACAGATGAAAACTAGGTGATATCTGATGAAATTCATAATGAGCTTGGAAATATCTCATCCATGCTGAATAATCAAAGGCATAATATCTTAAGGCATAATATCTTAAGCCATGCCTGTGTGAGTGTGAAAATACTCATCCCCATTAGTTCTTCATAAGATGCTAAGATCAGTTTGTTCCACTGTGGTTGAGTTGTGCACAGGTTTCTAATCTATTTCATTTTCTCGAACTGCACACCAGTCTTTCTCTTTTCTTCAGGTAGAATTAATTCTAGTAAATTTGATCAACAGGTTTCATCCTACCTCTTTTCTCGAGAGGTCTTACTGTGTCATCTGAACTTTCCATTAAGATGAGTAAGAGAGGATCATTTACCATCTCATGCCTTTTTTTTTTGTTCTATTTGAGAATTTAGTGAGGCAAAACAAGAAAATCCCTTTTCACCTTCTGTAAAATTACATAGTACCTGATAAAGTTGACTACGGAGCAACATCACCTCAGCCATTTTAGCTTGTTGAGGGCTAAGATTTATATTCAGATTGATTTTCAGTTATAATGGATCTACGAGTCAATAACGAGGCCAATAAAGTATGGTTTCAAAACAACAGGATATTAAGAAGTCTGCGTTAGACAGAGAACAATTTGGATCCAAACATCAGACTGTTCTTTTGAAATGGAAAGAGAGATTCAGCATGATCAAGTGAACCAAAGCTTTTACAACTGTTACTCTTTTAATTACTGTAGAATTCATTGGCAATGACTAACTGGTTTATTAGTTTGTTTTTCTCATTTAGAAACAAACACATGAACTTAATTGCATGTCGTGAAATTTTATTTGTGCTGGTATATGAATGGAATTTTAAACTTCGTCTTTGCAAAGTGCATAGTCCTTTAGAAAAAGCCTTCCAAGCTTTGTAAGCAAAAATCCTGAGAAATTAAACTCTAGTAAAATGCAACTTATAACAAATATTTGAGTTACATTTGATTAAATTACCAAATCAATACTGGATTCTGAACATGCTCTGAATCGGGCAGAAATGAGAATGACGATTGCTTGCTACACAGTTAACGCATTTCAGATGAGTCTGGTAGAAGCAAAGCACTTGATGTCAGGCTCTTGGGAGCAGTGTCTATCTCCCTAGACGTGTATCATCTACAGGCCAACCTGACAGGCAGGTGGTCCTTCCCATTCCCCTTCCATTTCTTAGTCAGATGCCAGTGATCCTCACAGACAATAACGATGATAACTGAAGTCAGGTAAAGATCTTTCACGATAATTTTTGATAGTTTATCTTCTATGTACCACTTAAATGTAGAAATTATAAAGAAGTGGACTGAGAGAGGCCTCCAAAAGACCATAGAATCCAGACCTCTCTTTTTTTGATATAGGATAAAATATTCACATATTGCCCTGGTAAGAAGTCTGTCTAAATTCAGTGTAGAAGGAGAGGTGAAGGGAAAATCGGCAGTATGCAGGCCCAGGCCACCATGAACATGTTGCTGGCACAGCTGCACATAGTCACTGCCCAGAAGTAACCACTGTCCTCCTGTGCCCTGATAACTGACTTCAGCATTTTACATTTTATGCAGCTTGAAAACACATTTTCAAAATACTGATTAAAACGTTATCTTTTTTTTAATAATGTTATGCAAGTAAATACAACACTTTAAAACAACAAGCATTCATTTTCTTTCACTGCCCTTGCATATGGACTACCTTTGACATCAGTTACAGAACTTTGGCTAGGTTTTCTTACTTCTAAAGAAATGTAGCCTCTTACTGTCTTTGTCAGTATATGAACAGATACTACACTCATCAGCCAACCATGCAGTCTTCAAAATAAGACTCAAAAACTTTGACTGCAATGGCACAGGCCTTACTCATATACTGAGTGTTCTGGTTTGGGCCAGGACAGGACCAATTTTCTTTTAGTAACTTTGCTTTTTAGTTAAGTCTCTGCTGAGAAGCTGCACTCTCTGAAGAGA
>VZSC01007544.1:0-19683 GCA_013398225.1 Steatornis caripensis
AATTGGTTCTGTCTTGGCCCAAACCAGGACACTGTGGTTATACTTGACATTTCCTTTTGTTGAAGTTCATGAGGTTCCTCTCTGCCTGTTGAGGTCTCTCTGAATGGCAGCACAACTATTTGACCTAATCAACACTTACAGTTTTCTGTCTTCTGCAAGCCTGCTGTGGGTGCAGTATATCCCATCATCCATATCATTAAAGAAGTGAAAAAGTATTGGTGCCAGTCTTGACCCCAGGGGCACACCATTACTGACTGCATTCCAGTTGAACTTCAGGCCACTACTAATAACCCTTCAATCCCAGCAGTTCAGCCAGCTTTCAATTCATTTCACTGTCCAATTAACTAGTGTGAAATTCATCAGTTTGCCAACAAAATGTTATGACATTGTGGAGAGCTTTGTTAAAGTCAAGTTATCCAACAGCTACCACTCTCCTCTCATCCACCCTGCTAGACATTTCACCATAGATGGTGATTATTGTTCAGTTATCCACCATTTCACCTTCATAAATCTGTGCTGACAACTCCCAAGAGCTGCCTTCTACTTTATATGCTTGGAAAAGCTTTCCAAGATTATTTGCTCCACCACCTTCCTGGGGATTGATGCTCACTAGAGGATCACCAGATCCTTTCTTGCCCTTCCTGAAGACGATAGTGATCATTAATTTCCTCAAAGTCTCAAGAACTTCTTCCATTTGCCATGACTTCTAACAAATAATTGAGTGGCCTTATAATGCCTGCTCCCTCAGCAGTTAAGGGTGTATCCCATTACATACCATAGACTTCTGTCTGTCCGGTTTGTTTAAGTGTTGCTTAGCATTTGTCAGCAAGTCATGATTTTTGACAATGTCATGACCCTACATGTTTTTGTACTACTCTGTGCAGTATGACTATGCCCACCCACAATTTCCACTTTACCAAGTATGGCAGAAAAGGAATGCATACACAGCAGCTGCCATTTTGGGCAATGTCACACCCAACATGTTTTCATGCATCTCTGTGATTGTCAAGTTTCTGTTACTTGAAACTGTCATACCCATTTGGTCTCTGAGCAGCTTTTGATTCACTGCCTTTCTTCCTTCAGACCAGGAAGTAGTCATATCTGAAAATATATGGAATTATATGTTAACACAAATATATATGTATAAAGGAGTGTCCAAATATGTATAAAAATTGTAAAAATTACATGTAGATACTCCTTACATGTATGTGTGTATATATATATTTACATAACTATGCTTTTGTATATACATATATACACATATAAAAGTTTATTATATGGATCCATAAAGGTGCAGGTATAAAATGTAGAAAACATTTTGTAGCAAGAGCTAATGGGATGAATATCTAAAGTTTAAATGTGAATAGAGAGAAATTAAACAAAGGCAAAAGGCTGGTTTGGGGGACCCCATGTCCCCCAAGGCTGCTGATCTCTTCAAAATTATTCCTCTTGGATCATGCTCCTCATTGAATTCAGTTCCTCAATGAATTGTTATCAACAGTCTTTGAGGTCGGATGATTTGACATTCCAGGAAATTTACTCACTAATGCATTTAGTTACTTTATGTACACCATACTTTATGTATGGGAACTATGTCAGCAAAACTTTTGAGAGGCTGAAAGGAGGAATTGTCTCAGCTGAAAAATGTCACAGGGTCAGAAACAGATTCAGAAGTGAATGTCACCATGTAGCTAGGGGCTGTGTCGAATGGAATGTGAGTTGACCATGCTGCAATGCCCCACCGATAAAGGGGGGCAGATAATTCCTCCTGCTGGAGGCATACATCATCACTTTTGATGGTGTCATGGAGGCACCCACAAAATAGACAGAGTAGGCATTTATTCTAACCAAAATTACTGTGCACTCCGACAACAATAGTAAAACACAAGTTTGGATGTCAGGTGGGAATAATATTACACAGCTGACTCAACAATTCCTAAGTTTTCTTAAATAATCCTTTAGAATGATAACCCAAAATGTCCATTCACTCACCAATAAGATGAGGGCTCTCAATCCTAGGGAAGTTACCTTGGATGGCATCCCGACTCAAGGGGAGAGTTCCCAGATGCAAACTCGCTTCTCCCAGGAGGACCAACTCAAATTATCTCTCTGGCTGGGCTCTGTTTATACTCTGGTTGAGTCTGTTTTGGGATCAGTCCTGATTGGCTGGGGGCCCCATCCTCCAGGTACTGAGCCTGGCAACAGCCACCGTAAGGGTGTGAAAAGCAAGGCAATCAGGTCTCAACAGCCATCTTTGTCAGGTCTTTTGGAAAGCCCCAGTCTTTGTCGGGACTTTTTCAGGGTGGGTACACCCGCTACAGACAGTCTAGGACAAAAAAGTAGACTGTCTCTCATGAAACTGGCTTAGGAGATCAAAGACATTCTGTAAACGATGATTAGTTAGTTTTATCCAAATCAAACATTTTCTTTAATCTAAAAGAAAAAATAAAATTGAACTATTTTTACACTGAAAAAAACCCACCAACACCAAAACCAAACACCCAAACTAAACAAAAAAAGCTTGAAAGTAACAAGGAGTATTCAATATAGAAAGAAATTTTGAATCAAACTCTGATAGTTACAGAGAGCATCAACTGTCCAAAAGGTAATTCTGAGGGGAGTTGCAAGTATGCTACCAGTTTGGCAATGGTCATAATTTAACAATTATTTGTAACTACATTCCTGCATGTTTTTAAAAAAAAATACAGTGGTATTTGTGGTTCTCAAAGGATTTCTTCACTGTATTTCAACAAAGGCTGACATTTAGAAAGCTCTTTTTGATAAAGTTTACATTATAACAAACCACATACTGTGATTTCAAACATACTTTTGCATTAGATAGATTTATCATTGCAGTTATTTAGCTGTTTTTCTGTAAATCAGACCCACGAAATATAACAAGATCTAAAGTGTACTCTTCACATTTATACGGTAGCAATGGTGTACAAGAAGCCCACGCTGTGTCAATGAGAGATAATACCCTTACACACTGTGCAGAAAGATGACTTCCCTGAAGTTTGAGCTATTAGGTTTGCATGAGACAGGAAGTATGCTGTTGTGGAATATTAACAAGACAAAATGACAACAGGACATTTGGTTCCCCAAAAGTGGGGAACTAAAACAGAAACAATAGGAAATGAGCTACAAGAGAAGCAGAGGACATACCCTCTGCTTCCTATATGGCAGACAACAGATCTCATACCCCAGCATAATACTTGAGTTGCAAAATACTCTTATTTCTCCAGTGCTAGAACTTCCAGCAGTTTGTTCAGTTAAAGTTATTGATGATCTAAAAAATATGAAAATATTGTCAAGTATTTGGTGAACACAATTGTGATATCACAAACAAAATTTAAATGTATCAGTGCAATATGTTCCAAACATAGGAAATTAAATGTATAGCAATTGCTGTTGTCAGATAAATTTGATTCTTAATTAGAATACTTTGCTCATGGCTTGGTTTATTTCATTTTCTGTTTATCTAAATTATACCATCTAACTATAGTGGAATAAACACATTTAGATGTCATTTCATAAAGACGTGATTATTCTCTTAGTTCACACTGAAAGAAAAAATATATAAGCTGAAAAATAACTTATTCTTTCATTAGAAAACAAAAATTAGTATGGTTCCAAAATTATTTTGCAAGATAAGTAAAGTATGAATTTAAATATTTTAAACTACATGCGTCTGCAATATGATAAACATCTATCAAATAAGAAAAATAAATCTATTGTCTCATGTCCTTTTCCTCTATGCTCTATTCCCAAAACCTGTTTTAACTATCTCTGCCTAAAAATACAAAAAATGCAACATCAGTGAGGCCTCATTTCCTGACATAAGAAAAAAGAATCAATTTTCAAGTAAAGCAGATCTGTTTCTTTAAAAAAAAAAAAAAAAGAGAAAGCTATCAGCAGAGTGATAGACATGTTAACACTTTTGAATAAAGAATCATTTGCCCATAAGCTGCACATTGGTTTCATTATATGTAGAAATGACTTCTCATAAGAGTACACTGCTGGGAAAATCTAAGCATGCCAAAAAAGTACTTCCAGAGAAGTTTTTCTTACCCTGTAGGTGGTGGGATACAGACAAAAATTAATCTGGGGTAGAATATAACTGAATATTTTTCATTTTTCTTGTAGCAAGTTTTGACTTTGCATCCCATACTACGTTTACTGTATTTTATTTGCCAATTTATTTAGCTGAATGCACCAGTAATTGTATATGGGATGAGATGGAGTGACCAAGTTACTACTGTACTATTGTTCCAGTGTGATGTTATGGGTACATTGGGCATGGGCTTGGAGACAATGGAATAGAAGTGAATGTCCCATAGTCTTCACTCCAGGGAATGACTGCAACCGTTAAAATTGTTATTAGTGCAGGTCTATTCTCTGTCAGGTCTGAAAGCGAAGTTATAGAGCTGTGTGGTCACAAATACCTGTGCATAAATGCAATGTGCATATTGTGTAAGCTAATGGAAGGGTGAAGCGTCTTTCATCAATATATGCATCTGTGCTGTAACAGATGTATACCCATGTTAATTAATAAATTGTTGCTTTTCATGTTTCTCTTTTTCTAAATATTGAATATTCAAGCACAATGAAGCTATTCAAATTGCTGTGTCTAGAAATGTATTACATACAGACTGTCCCAAAAATCTATTAAATAATTTTAAAAACATAAAATGAAAACATTTTAATTCACCATAGTTTGAGGGTAGGCTTCCTTTATCTTTTGGTTGTATTAAAATTGTAAATTTATGAACAGTTTAAAACAAAAATATTATAAAATATTAAAGAAATTTCCTTTAGTTTGGACAAGTTGCAGTCATGTGTTTCATCCATTTAAAACCTAGTACTTTAATAGAAAATATCGCTAGTTTATTTCAGAATAATTTAAGAAATCATGTAAGAAAACATAAATTCTTAACTAGGTAATTTTAATGTCTTACTACAAATAATATTTTTTTCTCCCTCTCAGATCCTAAAATTACATGTCCTCTGCTGTAATGATTATTGGCCCAAATTCATCTGACTGCTGTAATGAACAGGAGTGGATTATTAATCATTGTCTCTCTTGGACTGATTACTGCTTGGCTGTTTCTGAAAGAATTATGCATTAAATGGATAATGGAAAAGCTGCTGTCATGGAGAAAAGACCATAAGAAATGGGAAGGCACAAGAAAGCGTCTAAAGGAATCCTGCAGTTTAAGTTATCTTCTAACCCTGCATAGCTTTAAGGGACAATTCACGTCGTCTCATGACTTGTCTAAGATATGTCAAGAGACTAATCACTAGGAGGTGTTTATTTCTTTGACTGTAAAGAGAGTATCAGCCACTCACATGATTAACTCTCAGGCATCTAAAGCATGACCAGTTGAATTCCATCCATAAAAAAATCTTCTGTACTACTTGTGACACATAGACTCCTTTCACAAAAGAAACAGGTAAAATTAGACCATACTAAAGTTCTAAGACAAATTTATACATTTCTTTAGCTTAAATAGAATAGGACAATGTACCTAGAGGTGGATGGAAATGCAGTTTTCTCATCAGCTGTAATCTGAAGATTTGCAGGAAAGTAATTGCTTACAGTCATAGGCATTCTGTAGCTATGGTAAAAAATTATCAATGTGAATTTTTCATATTCACATAGAGGATTCATATGAAGATATTACAAAACATAACAGAGACTTTAATTTCAGGTTTTACAGAATGAATGCAAAAAACTCATGGGAAAAAAGGGTAATACAAAAAGCAATAGATTATGACACTAATTGCAATTTTACTAATAAATGACTGATGGTGGTTAACATCTTTGGATAAAAATGCATCACAGTGCCTACATTCTGCCAAGATTTTGTTTACAAAAATTTATTAAATCAAGTTTACTGACTAATCTTTGCTGACATGACATCTTCATCTTTATTCTAGATTCCCAAAATTTTGAAGTTATGTGTCTCAAGAGTTTGTTTTTCCTCCTGTTTACTAGACCCTGAGTCTGTCTTTTTATTCCTGCAACATCACACTTTTCTGAGTGTTAACAGTTTCTGTCTCTTTATCTGATTTCCCTGAGCTTATGACATTCTTTTGTAAGAAAAAAAAAATTTATGAATACTTGCTAGGAAGAATGAAGTCCACCTTAACATGGACTTTTGAAAGGTTCTGAATAGTGCAGTCCTGTTCTTAACTCATCGCAATCCTGTTGAGATATTCACCTGTGTTGGACACTGCAAGTTGAGACAGAATTTTATTGTACTTCCTATGCTGTGCTGGTTTTGGCTGGAGTAGAGTTAATTTTCTTCATAGTAGCTAGCTTCTGCCAGGAGGACCAACTCAAATTAGCTCTCTGGCTGGGCTATGGGGCTATGTTTTGCTGAAAACAGTGTTGATAACACAGGGACATTTTAGCTATTGCTGAGCAGTGCCTGTACAGAGTCAAGACCTTTTCTGCTTCTCACCCCACCCCACCAGAGGGGGCGGGGGCACACAAGAATCTGGGAGGGGACACAGCTTGACAGCTGACCCCAATGACCACAAGGATATTCCATATCATATGATGTCATGCTCAGCATATAAAGCTGAGGGAAGAAGAAGGAAGGGGGAAACATTCAGAGTGATGGTGTTTGTCTTCTCAAGTAACCATTATGCATGATGGAGCCCTACTTTCCTGGAGATGGCTGACCACCTGCCTGCCGATAGGAAAGAGTGAATGAATTCCTTGTTTTGCTTTGCTTGTGTGCATGGCTTTTTCCTTACCTATTAAATTATTTTTATCTTCTCCTATGAGTTTTCTCACTTTTACCCTTCTGGTTCTCTCCTTCATCCCACCGGTGAGGAGTGAGTGAACAGCTGTGTGGCACTCAGTTGCCAGTTGAGGTTAAACCACAACACATGCAGAAAAGCATGGCTTTAAAACTCCTTTCTTTATCTATTATTAACTGAAAACTGGGCTTTCTGATTGCTGCCACAAAATGGTTTTGAGGACAAGAAAGGGCAAAGAATGACAACATTGTCTGCTAGCATCCTTGAAAGAGGTTATAAACCTGAAAGAAGAAATCCCTACTGGTACAAAGACTTTCTTCCTTCTCTACAATCAACAACCTATCAATTAGTCAGACTCATATCAAGGCAAAAATAGAATTCAAACAATACATTTACATAGATCATGAAAACTCATTACTTTTTCTAAGAGGTTTACGTGTAGTAAGGGGAAATATAAATATAACGTCTTTTGGAAAACCATTCAATAACAGTCAAGACAGAGAAATCTCTACTCATTCTATCCCTACTCTTGTTGGTCTCACTGTAATAATCTTTTATAATTTGACTGGAGGATAAATATTAGCCAAATGTACATCTACATTTCTGTTATGAAAATGTAGGGAGTACTCACCTCACCTGCCTTTGCAGCCTTCCTGACTGATATGCTTGATCACCACATGCTTGGTAAACTCTATTTCTGAACAGCTGTAGGATGTCTTTTAAAGCTCTGACCCAAGGGAGAAATTTATTGTTAAACTGCCGTAGTGAGCAGTAGTTATCAAATTAGCCAAAACCCCAAAACAGGAAAACCACAGAATAAAAATTATTTATGAGTATTCACTATCACAGTTTATTATGGCTCCCAACGTGTTTTGCATAAGACGATGCTCTCTTTTTTCAGGTTAATGAAAAAGCAACTAAAAATCCCACAAAATCTTAGGAGAGTAGACCTCTTCAAAAAATATTATTTTTAAAGATTAGCAAATCGATATATACATCAATAACTGCTTACATCCGTAATATTACAGTTTTCCTGCTTATTTTTAACAGATAAACAGGCATGAGAAGGCTTTTATTTTAATTCAGGTGTATGGGTGATACACTAACACAATTTATCTCTTGGTAGCAGTTTTTTAATTACAATGTCAACACAAATGTGATTGTGATAGTCTAGACACAAGCCTTATTTTTTAATGTTGTGTAATTAATTCTTCCTTCAGTATGTGGTTGCTTAGTAAAAGCTGAAGAACAATTAACCTGAATTTAATAGCTAGGTGTTAATCTGGAGTGAATCATTGATTTTGATGATATTATTGACATGAATTGATTCATTTTCAATTTATGGAGAAGTAATCTAGAGGTCAAACTAACCTACAAAATGTACTCTAAAAACCCTATTTACATACTCAGGAAAGCGAAGGCGGGACAGAGGAATTAACCTCACTTAACTATAAACATGTAACTGAAGCATATGAAGTATAAGTCCAATCTTTCTACAGATTCTCTAAAATGGTAGAAGAGTAAACTCTGCATCAGTGTTAGGAAGAATGTTTTCTTCATGAATTGCACACAAAGTGCAGAATGAAAAGTGTCATAATATTAAGTATCTTGGTTAGATGTCTAAATTTAAATGATACATTTTATTCACATCATAGAAACTACTGACTGAGTGCATACTAAACTTTGATGCTGTCACTCAGTCTTACACCTGGGTGTTTATTGGATGTTGGAAGCATTGGAAGTACAGGTACTCATCTCTGGACCTGTCACTTCATTCTCTGTATGTGCTAACATTATTGTTCAATCTCTGAAGTAAAGTCTGTTCGTGCTGATTGTAGAAATCATTTGCTCAAAGTAATTTGAATTGAGCATTAAAGTAATTTTTTTATAACATAAAAAGATCTCTGACATTGGGGATAAACTTTGTAGGATATGCAAAAAAAAAGATATTTCAAACAGAAGAGATGTCATTTAGGTACTCTTTTCTAGGTTAAATAATACTCTAAGTGGTTGGAACTGTAAGTAGTTTTAAATATCCTGTGTATACAATGCAGCAATTAATGATCAAAATATTTGAATGTTACTAGTTGTGAGAGACATTAAATGGACATTTGTCTCAAAGCTAGCTCGAGATGGCTTGCGAAACAAGGCCTCGGGTCTTGTGAAAACAGCCTGCTATTGCCCACAAAACGGATGTGTTGTAAAAGCAAGTCTACCACCTGCTACTGCTTGTGAAATGGACCTGCTACTGCTTGCAAAATGAACCTGTTACTGCTTACGACTGCAAAAATGATGTTTAGCAACCAGAGTTCAGCAAATTTGCGACCACCCTTTTTGGCAGACAACCACCTGACGACCACCCAATGACCACCCAGTGATGACGACATGCATGCGCAGGAAGGCGGTGCCATATGGAGATGAGTTNATGTTGGAAGCATTGGAAGTACAGGTACTCATCTCTGGACCTGTCACTTCATTCTCTGTATGTGCTAACATTATTGTTCAATCTCTGAAGTAAAGTCTGTTCGTGCTGATTGTAGAAATCATTTGCTCAAAGTAATTTGAATTGAGCATTAAAGTAATTTTTTTATAACATAAAAAGATCTCTGACATTGGGGATAAACTTTGTAGGATATGCAAAAAAAAAGATATTTCAAACAGAAGAGATGTCATTTAGGTACTCTTTTCTAGGTTAAATAATACTCTAAGTGGTTGGAACTGTAAGTAGTTTTAAATATCCTGTGTATACAATGCAGCAATTAATGATCAAAATATTTGAATGTTACTAGTTGTGAGAGACATTAAATGGACATTTGTCTCAAAGCTAGCTCGAGATGGCTTGCGAAACAAGGCCTCGGGTCTTGTGAAAACAGCCTGCTATTGCCCACAAAACGGATGTGTTGTAAAAGCAAGTCTACCACCTGCTACTGCTTGTGAAATGGACCTGCTACTGCTTGCAAAATGAACCTGTTACTGCTTACGACTGCAAAAATGATGTTTAGCAACCAGAGTTCAGCAAATTTGCGACCACCCTTTTTGGCAGACAACCACCTGACGACCACCCAATGACCACCCAGTGATGACGACATGCATGCGCAGGAAGGCGGTGCCATATGGAGATGAGTTCCAGGAAATGTGTTGCATATGCATGACTTTTCCAGGAAAAGAACTGAATATGCATGAGTACAGTGTTTATAATAAAAAGACATCACTTGTAAGTGCAGATGGGCAAAGACAACTGCTTCTATCTGCCCGCCACGCCTGGCCCAGAAACCACCAAACTTGATGGACTGCGGGATGCCGCTGGATCCATGGTGGTGNCCTGTGTATACAACGCAGCAATTAATGATCAAAATATTTGAATGTTACTAGTTGTGAGAGACATTAAATGGACATTTGTCTCAAAGCTAGCTCGAGATGGCTTGCGAAACAAGGCCTCGGGTCTTGTGAAAACAGCCTGCTATTGCCCACAAAACGGATGTGTTGTAAAAGCAAGTCTACCACCTGCTACTGCTTGTGAAATGGACCTGCTACTGCTTGCAAAATGAACCTGTTACTGCTTACGACTGCAAAAATGATGTTTAGCAACCAGAGTTCAGCAAATTTGCGACCACCCTTTTTGGCAGACAACCACCTGACGACCACCCAATGACCACCCAGTGATGACGACATGCATGCGCAGGAAGGCGGTGCCATATGGAGATGAGTTCCAGGAAATGTGTTGCATATGCATGACTTTTCCAGGAAAAGAACTGAATATGCATGAGTACAGTGTTTATAATAAAAAGACATCACTTGTAAGTGCAGATGGGCAAAGACAACTGCTTCTATCTGCCCGCCACGCCTGGCCCAGAAACCACCAAACTTGATGGACTGCGGGATGCCGCTGGATCCATGGTGGTGACTTTTCCTGACTATTTCTTGCATACTTTCCTGAATACTTGCTAAGTTTTCTTTCTTCGTAACTCCTGCCTTTCCTATCCTCCAGTCTCTGTTAGGTGTTCAATAAAGTAACTTAAGTAGTGGCATCTGACCTCATTTGTATCTTAATCTCACTCCTGGGATTACAACAAACCTCCCCCGAGTTCGTAATCGAACCAGGACACTAGTATTTTGTGCAGATCTTCTCTGCAAATATCATATACCAGAAATCATTATCCTAAACAGAATGTAAAGAGCGGAAGCCAGAATATACAAGTCTTTTTTGAAGTGTTTTTGTCACAGAGACAAAGACATATGCTGTGTTTTCTCTGAATGTCATTAAATTACATGCACATAGTCCTTGGAATGACCTAGGGAATGCACTTCATCTACATTCCATAGTCATGTAAAATTTTAATTACTTTGCTCCCCTTAATATATTTTTTATTACATTCATAAGGATCAAAGAGCATTCTCTGTTGGCTAATACAACATTTGATTCTGCTGCGCTACTAGCTTAATGTAGCCTTGTGAATAGGGTAAGTGACAGTGTTATGAAAGGGTAAGTGTTCAATTCCTGTAGAGGATTTGCTTTCATTAAAATTTCTTTTATTAACATCTACCTTACTCTTACTGGATTGTGACTAAATTAATTTTTAGCTTTAAATTATTTTTCTCATATTTCTAATTGGTGTATTCAGAAGCCTGGGATCATGAAAACAATAAGGAAGACCTCAGCATAACAAAAGAGATCTCTAGACAAACTTTTCTATTTTTATACAAAAAGATAGTAATTATTTTGAAAGACACCTTTAAATTCTGATTTAAACTTCTAAAGGAACATTATATGATCTACAGTTGATCTGCAATTTGAGCTGAACAAGATTTTTGACCTATCTTATAATTAAGAATGGTATTAAGAAAGGCAAATATAGCAGCTGTAAAGGAATAACTTTCTTGTTTTAAGACAGAGCATCCCTTGTACTGGATGCACAAAACCCAGGATTTTTATTTGAGTTCAAGATGAAATGTAGGAAGGGATTAGCTTAAGACATTGTGAATTAGTTCTGGATGATCAAGGTCTGTCATGATTACCTGGTGCATTTTATTATGATCATTCATTTCTACATAGGCCTAGCTGTTATCTTATTTCAATGCTCCTTCTTCCAGGTCAAATTTTAAAAACTCAAAAAGGTCTCTCATGCATAAGCAGGAGCCTTTATCTACTACCACAAATGTAAATTTGTTGCATTATCAGTTCACTCACAAGATGCAGTTGAAATTGTTTCCTCTCAAAAAAAGTTACTGTAGAATCAAAAGGATTCAGAAAAATGACAAAAAAGATAACACTTAATGGAATGACTTTCAGTTATTTTCTTAAAATATGGTCAAACTGCAGAACTCCTTGCCGCAGGATGCCTTAAACACTAAGAAAATTATATAAATTTTAAGAGAAATCGAACATATCATTAGAAGACAAAGCCACAAATACTTACTAAACTTATAGGAGCTACACTGGCTCAGAAAATCCTGGACCTGCAACACATTCGAAAGTATTAGAGCAAAGTGTCATTACTTAGTTTTCAAAGGCATCTACTTTTAAATGTCATTGGAGAAAAGCTGTTGTCTCTACCAGTACAGCTGTTCTATGTGCCTTAAATAAGTTTTAGATCACTATTTTTCAAAGACAGGAAGACTGTCTTGTGTGCTAGTAGAAGATAGCCACATATCTATCAAATGTGAAGTAAATTCAAACTTAAGCATATGTGAAATACAGAGCTTGCTCCATATCTGTCCACAGTGTACTTGTACAAGCATGTCCGTAACAACACTGAAGTCAGGGTCATCAGGACATTGAAGACTTTTCAGTGAGAAAGAAAGTAGTATTCTTTCTTGTTCAGGTTCCTGTCTCTATCTGTGTCATGTAATAACACCTGTAACTCTTCTCCTAAAGATTCAGCTGTATGTAATTCATGTTTTTGATATTTTGATCTAATTTTCATATGGTCCAGCTACATAACTATGACTCAAACTTCCATGAAAACTGCCCAGTTGTGAAAAAGGACTGTGAGAAAGTACATAGACTAGAACTATGGAAGATGAGGGAGTGAAGCTTGCTGGTACAAGGACAGTTAACAGTTCAAGGACAGAGAAGGAAAAACACTGACATGAAGATATATAAAATCCTAGGAAAAAAACAGTGAATCAGAAGACAGCAGCTCAGCATTATCGAGTATCAGCCCATTCAAAGGAGCAATGGAGGTCGACCTGTCTGAGCTGATTGATAACTGCCAAGCCTGCAAAGATCCTTCAACTACTTTATTGAAGGTGGTGAACGTGTTGATGGTTAGCTAACTCCTTTGTCCTAAGTATCTATTGTGTGTTAGTCATAGATAACTACCTTATACTTCCAACTTGTGTTTCAAGAAACATTGTGGAATCTCTTTGCATGAATTGAAAGGTGCCCAGAAAAAGTCACCCAGAGAGGGAAGACTACAGCATCTTTTGAAAACATTCCACTCTACAGGGAAATACATCTTGTTTGATCCTTCTGATGTTGACTTTCCTCACATGCTCATTAATTCATACCAACTGATTTCTTACTATAAAAAGGAAGACAAATTAAACAAACACTTCCATTAATTTTAAATTTCACTTATCTAGACGATTATAGGACTTGTTTCTTGTCCATTTTGGTTATAATAACAAATTTTGCCTAAAATATAATACACATAATTAGTCTTCTTTCCATCTGCATAAATGCTGTGAGTTCAAAATCTGATTTGTTCCAATGAATATAAACGTTAATTTTCACCAAATTGCCTATAATAGGATGCAATTATTTTGCAATTGCAAATACAATTTGGAAAAGCAATGACCACTGAATTTAAGAATTATTTGAACCTTACCTCTGTGATGAATTCATAGGCTATGTTTCTTTTGATGACAGAAACTGCTCTTATAGGTAAAATAGTGATCTTTATGCCCTTTCTTATTTGAAGGTGCTATCTTTTTTTCTGTTTTGAATCTAGCAGCTGCTTTGGAACACCACATGCGGTATTACAGAATCAGTCTAGAAACAGCAAAATGGCTTATTTCAGAGAAGTCCAATTTCATGTTTTTCATCAACATTCAATGAATACATATCCTGGACTTCGGAGAACAGACTTTGGCCTCTTCAGGGACCTGCTTGGTAAAATTCCAGGGGACAAAGCCCTGGAGGGAAGAGGGGCACAAGAAAGCTGGTTAATATTCAAGGATCACCTCCTCCAAGCTCAGGAGTGATGCATTCCAACAGAGAGGTAGTCAGGCTAAAACATCAGGAGGCCTGTATTGATGGACAAGGAGTTTCCTGGATAAACTTGCATTAAAAAAGGAAGCCTACAGAGGGTGGAAGCAAGGACAGGTAGCCTGGGAGGAATACAGAGAAATTGTCCAAGCAGCCAGGGACCAGGCTAGGAAAGCTAAAGATAGAATTAAATCTGGCCAAGGATGTCAAGGGCAACCAGAAAAGTTTCTATAGATATGCCAGTGATAAAAGGAAGACTAGGGAAAATGTGGACCCACTCCAGAATGAAATGGGAGACCTGGTTACCTGGAATATGGAAAAGGCTGGGGTAGTCTAAAGGCTTTTTTATCTCAGTCTTCCCAGACAAGTGCTCAAGCCACATTGCAAGAGTTGCAGAAGGGAAAGGCAGGGACTGGGAGAAGGAAGAACCACCCGCTGTAGGAGAAGACCAGGTTCGAGACCATCTAAGGAACCTGAAGGTGCACAAATCCATGAGACCTCATGAGATGCACACGTGGGTCCTGAGGGAACTGACAAATGAAGTTGCCAAGCCAGTATCCATCATTTTGAAGAAGCCGTGGCAGTCTGGTGAAGTTGCCACTAATGGGAAAAGAGGAAACATAACCCTCATTTCTAAAAAGTGAAAAAAGGAAGGCCCAGGGAACAACAGGCCAGTCAGACTCAACTCTGTGCCTGGCAAGACAATGAAGAAGATCCTCTTGGAAACTATGCTAAGGCACATGAAAAATAAGGAGGTCATTTGTGACAGCCAACATATCTTCATTGAGGGCAAATTGTGCCTGACAAATCTGGCATCCTTCTATGTTGCTGGTTACAGTACTGCTGGACAAGGGAAGCGCAAGTGACATCATCTACCTGGTCTTGTGCAAAGCATTTGACACTGTTCCATGTGACATCCTTGTCTCTAATTTGGAGAGACTTGAACTTGATGTATGGACCACTCACTGGATAAGGAATTGGCTGAATGATTGCACTCAAAGAGTTGTGGTCAATGGCTCAATGTCCAAGTGGAGAATAGTGACGAGTGGTATTCCTCAGGGGTCGATATAGGGACTGGCACATATTTGTTGGCAACATGGACAGTGGGATTGAGTGCACCCTCAGCAAATTTGACAATGACACCAAGATATGTGGTGCATTTGACATGCTGGAGGGAAGAGATGCCATCCAGAGGGACCCTTACAGGCTTGAGAGTTGGGCCCATGGGAACCACATGACCTTCAACAAGGACAAGTGCAAAGTCCTGCACATGGGTCAGGGCAATCCCAAGCATAGATACAGGCTGGGTGGAGAATGGATTGAGACTAGCTCTGAGGAGAATGACTTCGGGGTACTGGTGGATGAAAAGTTGGACATGAGCCTGTAATGTGTGCTCGCAGCACAGAAGGCCAGTTGTAACCTGGGCTGCATCAAAAGAAGTGTGACAAGCAGGTTGAAGGAGGTGATTCTACCTCTCTACTCTGCTCTTGTGAGACCCCTGCTGGAGTACTATGTTCATCTCTAGGGCCCCCAAGATAAGAAGGACACAGACCTATTGCAACAAGCCCAGTGGGTGATCATGAAGATGATCAGAGGGCTGGAGTACCTCTCCTATGAAGACAGGATGAGAGAGTTGGAGTTGTTCAGCCAGAAGAAGAGGAGGCTCCAGGGACACCTTATAGCTGCCTTCCAGTACCTGAAGGGGGCCTACAAGAGAGCTGGGAGAGGGACTTTTTACAAGGGCATGTAGTTGTAGGATGATAGGTAATAGTTTTAAACTGAAAGAACTTAGATTTAGATTAGAGATTAGGAAGAAGTTCTTCACGATGAGGGTGGTGAGACACTGGATCACGTTGCCCAGAGAAATTGTGGCTGCCTCCTTCCTGGAAGCGTTCAAGGCCAGGTTGGATGGGGCTTTGAGCAATCTGGTCCAGTGGAAACTGTCCCTACCCATGACCGGAGGGTTGGAACTAGATGATCTTTGAGGTCCCTTTCAACCCAAACCATTCTACGATTCTATATTTTTTTTTCTATTTAGACATTGTAACTGAAAGTTATTCTAAAAGAAGCACTTTGTCCTGTAACTCGTATGTTGTATTTTACTTAGAGTAATATTTTAGTCTGAGATAATGACAAGTACATATGTATTAGCTTTTTCATTACATGCATAAGCAGGACAGTTATCATAATGTCTTCACTAATAGATGCTAACTAATTCTGAGGGTTGGAGGGTGATTGTTACTATATTACCTATTACTTTTTTAAAAAAAATAGAAGTACATAAAGTAATTACATGAGAAAGCACTGGTTGTTCAACTGTGTCATATTTGATCCCTAGAGTTGGTTCAAAAAGATTTCTGAAGGGATAGATGAACTTTTGAGTGTTTCAACCTTGATGAGCAATGTACCATGCCACTGAGTTATACTTAGTAATACAAGTATTGATTCTGATTATCACTGATGGTTTTATAATGGATACTCAGAAAATCTCTTTAGCCTTTGACAGAGAAATGCAAATCAACCCCTAATTCAGTGTTATCAATCAAGGAAACGTTACTTCCAGATGGTATGCAGCACCATGTCCTTTTGCCAGAAGTAGATCAGAGTTTTAAGTATCTGGTGGGCCCAGAATTCCCTACCGATCACAAAAATACTTGAGGTTCACAAGTGAGTTTGGTATGAAGGCAATACTCGATTATATTAAACCTTAAACATTGCTTAGATTTCCAGGTTCAGATGTATAAGGAAAATTCTACTTTTCTCAGCTTAGTTTTCATTCTAAGTGTAGCATTTCATTTTCCATGTAGAATATGTAGAGTTTCAGTTAACCACAATTGTAGCTTTGGTTTTATCTCTCCAACAGTCCTAATGATTAAAGATTTAGCAACTCTTCCTGGAGAGTTTGTAAGTGTGATTACATATTTCATGGTCTTCTGCAATCCATATCAGTTAAAGAGGGGTACTTTTTCCTTTTCTTACTAAGAAATGTAAAAGAGTGGATTTGAAGTCAGTAGACATCAGTGAAGAGTTAAACAACTCTATCCTACTACACATACCTAGCATGCAAGATACTGCTCTTCACTAGCAAGTCCATTGTAGAAATGCACTGACTTTAAAGGAAAATTAAGCTAGTCAAAGAAGCCAATTCTGTTGATTATCATTTTATATTTTCCCTAGAACATTTAATGTGATTCTCCAACATACATTTAATATGAAAGTGTAGTCCTCACATTTAAAATTCTCTGAGGTTTGATTCCTAATTTTTTTTAGATTTCTCATCCTTTCTTTTATTTCATTTTAGTTTTATCAGAACATAACCACATTACAAGTGTAATTAAATGTCTGAAACTCTTTTAGCACCAGATACTTAAACATCTGATTTGGTTACAAGGTTTCCTAAACTTACCTTTTTTTGTCAGTTTTATATTCTTTATAATCCTCTAGAAGTTTTTGTAAAGGGTTTTCTGTATAAACTGGATTAGACCAGATTTTCAATCATTCATTTATTCACTTACATATGTCTACATGAGTTGTTTTGGTTTTTGTTTGGTTTGGGTTTGTTTGGTTTTGGTTTTATTTGGGTTTTTTACAGTTAGTTTATGGGCAAGTACCATTAAAATAATAACTTTGTGTGTGTTTAGTTAATGCAACCTTGCCAGCATATATTCTGAGATTACAGTTAATTCCTCATGATTGTATTTAGATACTTTCAGTCCTCCTCAGTGTTTAAAACAAAACAAAACAAAACAAAACAGCGAACTAAAGCAAACCAATCAATTGAAAACCCTAATGTGCTACATTTTGAACTGTTGCAGTTGTTATCTCATGTTCACTGCAAAGATGTAGACCCTAATAACTGTTTCATAGCAATCAGAATCACAGAGGTTTCTTTGGTTGAAATTTGTGTTAATTCCCTTTTACCTAAAAGAAGATTGGTTGTGATATGTCTTCTCCCCACTCACTCAATATTTCTAAACAATTTCCATTTTTATGACAATGTGATCAATAAAATTATCAAACCACTGTTACCAGTAACAGAAAACTGCACAACATATTCACTAATTCACTTACATGGTTTACTGACAGTTATTCATAGTTATGCAGTTGGAACAACAAATGGGAGGCCAACTCCAACTCAGTACTCAGAAGTGGAGGACTGTAATGACACACCAGTGGTTTCTAGGTTGGTGTTCACAAGGTCCTTCAGAAGACCTTTTGTTTCTTCAGGGTCATACAAAAACTTGTAATCTTTTTCCATATATCAGACATCTCTGGACGTGGTCAGTGTTACACAATCGATTGCTGATGTTCATTTATGATAGTGGTCTTGTGCAGATATGATAGACTCTATCCATTCTGAGTTTGCAAGAGTAAATGAACCTACTTATCTCCAGAGCTCATCACGGGAAACTTTTGCATACCAGCTTCTCAGCAGGTGGATTTCCTTGCTTTAGACTGTTGGTTTGTGGTAAGTAGCTCTTGATCCATTACTGCAAACACTCATAGAATCCATTCTATACACACAAAATTACAGAGAAGCTTTTATGATGTTTACATAGTGTAGTTCTAAGAAAAAATAACAAAGAGAGATGAGCTCTTTTCTTCCTACTCCCTGATTTTTATGAAATTTCTGGCCTCTGGAATGAAGTTGTCATCCAACAAGTACCAATGTTTTTTTTGCTGTTGTATCTCAGTGAGAAACAGCTTCTCCATTCATGTAAAAGCACTCAAGACTAAAGAAAGTATCTTAATCCTCCCCATGAGAAAACGGAAACTTTTAAATGTGCTATTTTTCTTTTCTGTTATTACCTGATGAGGCCCAGGATGGTTCTGTAGCCAGGGCTCTTGTGGAATACGGATGATCCAGTTGTGATTCTGTTCTACCCGATTCAGATCAGAGATTTCAATGTTAATCTCTAGGATTCCAGATATGTATAATTTATCAGATTATTACCATCTGTCCTGTTGAAACAGTTGAATTTTCTTTAAATAAGTATTTGATGAGTTAGAAAAAGTAATCAAGTAATTTGAACAATCATCTCTGAAGGCTCATGCTAAAACCCTCACCCATGTCATAATGAGTGCGCTGCTGACAACATAAACATTGGCATATGAATTGGCAGATGAAAATCCTACTTGACCAACCTGACAGCCTTCTATGATGGCATGACTGGCTGGGTTGACAAGGGGAGAGCAGTGGATGTTGTCTACCTTGACTTCAGCAAGGCTTTTGACACTGTCTCCCACAACATCCTCATAGCTCAGGAAGAGTGGGTTAGATGAGCGCACAGTGAGGTGGGTCAAGAACTGGCTGAATGGCAGAGCTCATAGGGTTGTGATCAGTGGTGTAGAATCTAGTTGGAGGCTTGTGACCAGCGGTGTTCCTCAGGGGTCAGTGCTGGGTCCAGCTCTGTTCAACATATTCATCAATGACTTGGATGAAGGGACAGAGTGTACCCTCAGCAAGTTTGCTGATGATACAAAGCTGGGGGGAGCGGCTGACTCACCGGAAGGCTGTGCTGCCATTCAGCGTGACCTGGACAGGCTGGAGAGTTGGGCGGAGAGGAACCTGATGAAGTTCAACAAGGGCAAGTGTAGGGTCTTGCACCTGGGGAGGAACAACCCCATGTGCCGGTACAGGCTGGGGGTTGACTTGCTGGAGAGCAGCTCTGCGGAGAAGGACCTGGGAGTGCTGGTGGACA
>VZSC01007544.1:26206-49009 GCA_013398225.1 Steatornis caripensis
TATTACTACTATTATTATTTTATTTTTATTTTATTTCAATTATTAAATTACTTTTATCTCAACCTATGAGACTCCTTTACCCCTCCAACTCTCTCCCCCATCCCCTGGAGCTGGGGAGTGTAAGCAAGCAGCTGTGTGGTTTTTGGCTGCTGGACAGGTTAAAACCATGAGAGTGGCTGAGGATCAAATTGTTATCCTCCCGACTACACTCACCAGGTGAATGATCTTAAAAAAGTTATTTCACAGCTCTACTTCTGTTTGCCCTTACACACTTCATTTTTACCTCAATGACTTGGACAGCAGCTTGTCACTTAGTTCAGGCTTGCTCTATGCATAACATACTGGATACCTAATCTCTAAGGGCTACAGATTTTCAGAAGATAAACATTAATATTGCCACACATACTGGTTCACATGTTTTTGATGAATGGACAGCTATATTATTCATCAGGATTAAAGACTAATTTAGTTTTAAGCTGGTTCACCCTACACCTCATGCAAATAATACCCTAGATGTAAATATTTAACAGCATGCCAAGGAGGGGGGCTTTTCCTCTACTTTCCATCAGCCTTTGCTAATCTAGAATACTTGCCTCAGTTAATTTAGTTCCCCTTTTTGACACTACTGAAAACGTAGCTAGATGAACAGTTTACCTAACTAAGCTTGGGTCATTTCAAGGTCCTCTGCCACTCCACAGCAAAGGCCGTGAAACTTACTGACATGCAGACAGCCCCAGCCTGAAGGAAAATGAGACTTCTTGAAACTAAGGTGCCAAGCATCTGACACTGCTGATCACTGATCTACCAACTAACTCTAGGTGAACCCTGGAGGAGGTGTAATGTATCTGATTCTTACCTAGAGTTGGCTAATGCTGCTCATCTATCCCCAGCAGAAGTAGATTGCTTAACAATGTCTGATGTCATGAATCAGCTTGCTTATTTCCACTTTGCAGGTGGGTGCAGCAAGAGTGATAAACTGGTTTACCCAAAGTAGCACTGGAAAGCCATGGCTGCCTGTGGCAGAATTCTGATTTCCTAAGCCAAGTTTACTGCCCTAGACACAGTAAAAAAATCTTCACATTTTAATGCCAATTTTCCAATCATGCATATTGTGAAACACAACAAGACGAAGTTTCCCACAGTGTAAATGTCTCTTTGAAATATCAACAATACTTTTGACAGTTTGCTCTTTTCTAGTGTTTGCAGCCTATCCCAAGCAGCCTGTGGCTTCCTGTGTCGCTGAGCTGTACAGGGCACTGTTATTGCTAGCAGCAGGGCACAGGCCCTGCACAGTGCCTGCAAGAGCTCCCAGCTGGGGCTGCTCAGGCTTACTCTGCCGTAGAACAGGCCTTTCACTGGGATTACCTGCCAAAAGCAGCAGCAGGTGCAACTCTGGTTTTATACAAAGACCAGCACCAAACCATGATGCTATGTACTGAAGCTGTACCAAGCAGCATGGTCTGGTAGGGGAACAGAACCCCAAGATGTCTGGGCAGAGGGCTAGACGTGGAGGCGGCCAGGCACGGAGTGATGAGCAATGGGGCACTCTGCACACTGCTTTCACCAGAGAGGAGTTCTTTTTGCTCAGGGAATTTCTGTAACAATTGGGAAGCAGCCAGCCTGCCAAATCTTGCCCTCTGTGGAGCTTGTATTTCAGAATAGATGGATCCTGTGTCTGAGGAATCCTTGCTCTTTAATTGGAGAATGCTCTTGTTTCCCCTCTCCTTTCCCCTCTTCCTTTTCAGGAAACATTACACAGAGTTGTTAAATCAAACACATCAGTGTTAAAGATAGAGGCAAATGTGGCATCAAAAGACTCTGCTTTGTCTATGTCCCTATTTCTGAGGTGACTGACCTCATCAAATAACAGACCAATGTTATCTCTGATCCTCCTTTTGCTGTTAACATGCTTTAAACATATTTGGCCCCTTTTTGTTGTCCTTCACAGTGCTGGCCAGCTTGAACACTAATTGAGATTTGGCAGCACGAATTTTTTCCCTGCAGTGGCAAACAGTATTTCTATAATCCTCTTGTGTCACCTGTCCTTGCTTTCAATGTCCATACATTTTCCGCCTCCGTTCTAGAAGAAGATTCCTGCTTATCCAAGTGAGCCTTCTGTCCTGCTTGCTTGACTTCCAACACTTTGGAAGTGTCTGCTCCTGTGCTCTTAAGAGATGGCTCTTAAAAAGTGAGAAGCATTCACGGACCCCAATACCTTCAAAAGCACATTCCTGGGGGACCTTACTAACTACCTCGTTCAGCAGCCCAAATTCTGCACTCTCCATATCCAGGATCAAAGTTTTGCTAGCAGTTTTTGTCCTCTCACCAATTATTTGAAATTCAACTACTTCACGGTCAGTGTGATCAAGACAATCACCAATCACAACTTTGTCCATGGGTTCCTCTCTGTTTACACACAACAAATATAGAAAGGCAGCCTTATTACTTGCACAAAGAAGTGTGGTGGGTTGACCCTGACTGGATGCCAGGTACCCACAAAAGCTACTCCATCACTCCTCCTCCTCAGCTGGACTGGGATGAGAAAATACAACAAAAGATTCATGGGTCAAGATAGAGAGAGATCACTCACCAATTACCATCAAGGGCAAAACAGACTTGACTTGGGGAAAAATTAATTTAATTTATTACCAATCAAATCAGAATAGGGTAATGAGAAATAAACACAAATCTTAAAAAAACCTCCCCCCTATGCCTCCTTCTTCCTGGGCTTAACTTCACTCCTGATTTTCTCTACCTGCTTCCCACAGAGTGGTGCAGGGGAAGAGGTAATGGAGGCTGCAGTCATTTTTTCACACACTGTTTCTGCTGCTCCTTCCTCCTCAAGGTGAGGACTCCTCACACTCTTCTGCTCCAGAGTGGTGACCCTCCCATGGGAGACAGTCCTCCACAAACTTTTCCAACATGAATTCTTCCCATGAGCTGCAGTTCTTCACGAACTGTTCCAGCATGAGTCCCTCCCACAGGGTGCAGTCCTTCAGGAACAGACTGCTCCAACATGGTTTCCCCACAGGGTCTCAAGTCCTGTCAGCAAACCTGCTTCAGCATAAGCTCCTCTCTCCACAGGCTCACAGGTTCTGCAAGGAGCCTGCTCCAGCACGCTCTTCACATGGGATTAGAGTCTCCTTCGGGCATCCACCCGCTCCAGTGTGGGGTCCTGCATGGGCTGCACGTGGATAAGTGCTCCACTGTTAACCTCCATGGACTGCAGGGGTACAGCCTGCCTCACCATGGTCTGCACCACGGGCTGCAGGGGAATCTCTGCTCTGGCACCTGGAGCACTTCCTTCCCTCCTTCTTCACTGACCTTGGTGTCTGCAGAGGTGTTTCTTTCATATCTCACTCCTCTTTTCTGTCTGCTGCTGGCGTTGTGCAGCTTTTTACCGCCGTGTTTAATACGTTATCACAGAGACTCGACCACTGTCACTGATGGGCTTAGCCTTGGCTAGCAGTGGTTCTGTCTTGGGGCCTCTGGCATTGGCTATCTTGGACATGAGACAAGCTTCTAGAAGCTTCTTACAGAAGCCACCCCTGTAGCTCACCCACTATCAAATCCTTGCCACACATACCCAATACAAGTTATTTTCAGCAGGCTTTAGGAATTTCCTGGACCTGTTTGTGTCTGCTGTGTTGTATT
Source organism: Steatornis caripensis (assembly GCA_013398225.1). Classification (NCBI taxonomy): domain Eukaryota; kingdom Metazoa; phylum Chordata; class Aves; order Caprimulgiformes; family Steatornithidae; genus Steatornis; species Steatornis caripensis. The sequence continues at coordinate 29,861 of VZSC01007544.1, forward strand.
CCCGGTTGACATCTGGGATGTTAAAATCACCCATAAGGACAAGGACAGCTGATCTAGAAATATCCCTTAATTCCTTGTAGAATAATTCATCAGTGTTTTTGTCCTGACTGGGTGATCAACAGTAGACTCCCACAACAACATCTGCTTTATTTGCTTTCCCCTTCATCGTCGTGCAGAGGTTCTCAACTAAGTCATCGCCAACTGCAAGTGCCATACAATCCAGCCCCTTTCTTCCATACAGCACCAACTGTGTGCCACATCTGCCCTCTCTATCCCTCCTGAAAAGCCTGTAACTGTCCATAACGACACACCAGTCACACATTTTATCTCACCAGGTTCTGCTTACGCCAATGGTGTTGTAGCTCTGGGACTGGGTCAAAGTTTCTAGTTCCTCGTGATTATTTCTTTCTATATGTAATATAGAATAGTATAGTATAATATATAATGCATATTATTATATATTATAATATGACAACATATTGTTACTATATTAATTATTAATAATTAATATTGTATGTTTTATAGAATTATATATTGTTCCACATGATATAATCATGTATATTATTGTATTACATTGTATTGTATCTTGTCTTAATTATATATTATTTCAAAGTCATGATGCTTTAAGCTTTGTAAGCTTTAAGCTATCTAAAGCTTTTTAAGCTATCTATCTAAAGTATTTCTCAAAGTTGAAGTTAAACACATACTTAGGGATTTTTCTGTGAAACACAACCAGTGCTACTCATCAGATTAAACAAAACTGTTCTTTTGAAATTGGACATCCTCGAAGTCTTCTGGGGAACAAGCCACTGATTGGTGGTTGAGAAATCACTGCAAAAAAAAGGTTTGTTTCTTTGCTAACTTGTGAGAATGAAAACAGTACCCTTCAAAATAAGTTTTGTGACTATTATCCTTTTTAACCAAAATGCTATTTTTTATTTTTATAGGGATGTATAACTAGATCTCCTTATGAATGTAATCTACCTATAATACATAATATAGGTGTCTCCCAAAGTTTACCCCATCAATAAATTGAAATTTTTCAAGAAAATTTTATTTAGTATGAATATTCCTATTCCTGAAATAAATTATACTCATTATCTAGATATCCATACAACGTGGAGCAGTCTTGTTCTTATTAAAGAAAAAGTGATTTCCAGTCTTCTCAGTGCTGGGCTTATTTATCTACAAACCCACTAGCCAAATTATCCCTTTAGCCATTGAAATTGACTGTAATAAGAAGTCTCTGTGACAGTAGAGATAAAATACCTAATGCTGAGTAAATTTGATCATTTACTGACTCTATAATCTCCCACTCATGAAACTCAGCAGATGCTTCTGCTATGTAATCCAAAGGGTACCTCAGTACCTCATGATTTTTTTTTTTTTTTCACCCTGGATCAGGAGTGAATTCTGGCTGTGTAGAGGTCCGTACACTCACAGGTGGATTCCAAGAACAAACATTCCAAAACAGACTGTACTGGTGTAGCTTTGAGATGGCATTCTCAGGGGGTAGTAAGTACAATAAACTCTTTTTTTTGGGCCCTTATTTGATTAACAGTATTTCTCTTTTTCAATTCTGTCTTGTACTAGAGTCAAAAAAGCAGTGGGGATACTATGTTTATATTTCAACTCACTTTAGTGAGAGTAGTGAATCTTTATCTGAATAGGAAAGTAAAAATTGAAACAGCTCTTAGGTATAAACCCTTTCTTCTGTAGTGCTTAAATAGTAAGACAACTGTGGTAAAAAAATTTTCATTGCTAGTAGCAATGAAAATATTATATATATATATATATATATAAGAATAAATGGAAGCTGAAATAAAACAAAATATAACCAGAAAAGCTGGCATATTATTTAGAAAAAGTGGAGAAGTGTGTAAAGGGATACATTATAAGACAGCTATGTAAGACAATCCCATAAATTATATATTTTGTTAGGAAAGAGGTATTTCTCACAATGAAAGAATTCAGTGAACGCAACAAAATAAAATCCGTAAGATCTTCTTGAATTAATAATGAAGACTTCCCTGCAGCATCTGCAATACTGTTATATATACCATTTGTACCTAGCAAATGATTTCTATGCTAAGTTCTCTAGCGTAATAAGGTTTGGAAAAATTCCAGATTTCAAAACTGAGCACTTCAATGCTAAATTACTTTTACATCAAGTCTATGTGAGTCAAAGATGCTTAATATACTTATTAGTTATTTTACTTATTTTAGTCAGAGCTCTAAAACCAGTTTATTTGTCTTACACGAAACAGTTCAAAAATGAGNCTAGCGTAATAAAGTTTGGAAAAATTCCAGATTTCAAAACTGAGCACTTCAATGCTAAATTACTTTTACATCAAGTCTATGTGAGTCAAAGATGCTTAATATACTTATTAGTTATTTTACTTATTTTAGTCAGAGCTCTAAAACCAGTTTATTTGTCTTACACGAAACAGTTCAAAAATGAGTGCACAGAGATGAACTGGAAACAAACTCTCCTTTCTTCTTCCTATGTCGCCCTTTATCCATACTGAAAAGAATGAGGCTGCCACTTGCACTCGATGAGTCTGGCACTCTTATCAGCACCCTCAACAGATTTTGGAATAAACGATGGAGTTTCCTATTCCCATCTCACAACCATTTTACTTCCACTTTTGGGAAGAAGGTACTTGTCCCAAAACAGCAGAGAGAAATCAGTTAAGATCTCAAACAAGCTAAGCATCTAATAAGTAATTGTGCTGCCTCATTACTTAATTATTTATATTTAGACAGACATCTTAAATTTTTCATAAAGATATGATACTGTAATAAGAGTGAACACAGAAATAAATATAACTTGAATATAAAAATGAAAGTGGCAAATAAATTTGTGAAAAAATAAAAACCATCTTGTATAAAGCTTCTCATTCAAATTGCTATGAAACTGCAGTGTAAGGCAAGGAGCAAGTCAAATGTCTCAGTATCTGAAAGAAATTACTAGGAGTCAGTTTTTACAAACTGCTTTCGTGTCATATTTAATGGGGAAATGTGTAGATTTTCAATTAAAAAAAAAAAAGGTAGTTATATGTATGTTGCCACAATCGCCAGGAAAAGTACATTCAACCTTGATTCCAATGGCAAATTAAAAACATGCAGACTGAAAAAAAAACCCACAACACTAAATAACCTCCTGTCCGGTCTCTCAACAAAGATATCTGTCAGTCAGCTACCACTGGTCATAACATCAGTTCAGTCTATTAAACTCATTGCAGAAAGTTAAGACTCTTGAGTCAAGTGTTTCACAGTGACTGATCTCTCACAAGGTAATTGTAGAATTTACTGAAATGTTCTTCTGTTATCTATGCGTTGCACTTATAAAATAAGCACTTTTATTCTCTTATCTGAAATAAAAAATACTAGTTATTCCACTCTTACTGTTATCAGTCATCTTTCCCATCCTAAGAAGCACAAACACTTTTCATTATACAGTTTTCCACCTTCGTTTTTTCTCCTTTTGGCAAGAATTCACTACTGTTGCATTCTTCGTTTTCTGTATCAAAAAGCTTATCAGAAAGGCAATGCATAAACTTGAGTTGTTCACTTTTTCCAGAGGATATTCAAGTAGATATAATCCCTTGTTATCAGCATGTCCTAATTCTGCTACATTATTAAACAAGCAGGAAGAGGGAAGAGTGAGGGAAAGAGAAAAAGAAAATTCTCCTCTCTTTCTGTTCCAGTGGAAAACTGGTTCTCTTGGCTTAAACAAAATCAGGATCTAAGCACTGAATGGATTTATTAACCAGACATCAGTAAACTATGGATTCAGGATCAATGTCACCAATACAATAAATATACTGTATTTAATGAACATTTCAAAAATTGTAAGTATCCTTATAAAATTAATCCCAAACACTTCTAACGCACACCGCCTCAACCCGCTCTCTCCATCTCTGCTGGTGATGCGGGTGCCCCCTCAGACCCTCTGCGGCAGACACAGGCACTCCAGCTCCAAGGGTGTCTCCGTCACCCGCACCCCATCACCTGGAGAGGCAGAGCTGCCTGGCCCCCGCAGAGTGGGCAGCATCCACGTGCCTTGCCCATCCCATTTCCTCCCATGTTCCCTCCCCTTACAAATCTTCATGTTCCTTTCATATTGCTTTTCAAGTTCACCCTTTCTATGCTTCAAAAGTCTCTTTATAATTCCTTTGTAATCGTTGAATCCAGCTGATTGTCNCAGACACAGGCACTCCAGCTCCAATGGTGTCTCCGTCACCCGCACCCCATCACCTGGAGAGGCAGAGCTGCCTGGCCCCCGCAGAGTGGGCAGCATCCACGTGCCTTGCCCATCCCATTTCCTCCCATGTTCCCTCCCCTTACAAATCTTCATGTTCCTTTCATATTGCTTTTCAAGTTCACCCTTTCTATGCTTCAAAAGTCTCTTTATAATTCCTTTGTAATCGTTGAATCCAGCTGATTGTCACCTTCTTCTTTAACATGATCCTTTTGGGAAAAATGCCTTCCCAGACAGTTTTAGTTGTTACATGCTGTTTATGCCCTCACTGCTATCAGAAGGATGTGCTCTGACTATCTTCCTTTTCTTACTGCACAGATATTTTCAGCAGACCTCACAGTGCACATCAGGCCTTTGATTTGTATGTACTCCTTTTCCTTTTGCCTAGTCTTCTTGAACATTTCTACAGAAATGTAGCAGTTATGTTCCTTAATCTAAAATTCTGTTATGCCAATTAACTTGTAAATTTTTTTAAATGCTAAGACTTCTAGTCTTTCCTGTTTATTTTGTGTACTTTTTATACTTGCACACATAGAGTTAAACTTCTCAGGACACTGAAACAGGTTTTTTCTGTCTGTTGTAAGACCCTTCCATGAAAAGAACATGTCTTAAATCATTTGCTTTTCCTCAGATTTCTAGATTTTATGCTTAGCTATGGCCTCATGTGACCATCCACCGTTGTTTACAGCCTAAAGCCTTTCCCATGAGAGTACTAAGCCTCTGTCTTTGTGACGTAGAATCATTTCTGCTCAATAGCCCTTATGCTTTCACAGCAACATCAGCCACCCAGTCTCATCATATAACTATATGCCTTTTCCTACATGTGCGCTCTTGAAAACTTCAGGTAAAGAAGACCATAGAAGCATCCTTTTTTTTTTTTTTTATTCAGTCATCTGCTTATGGTTATTCCCCAAAGCACTGCTAATGTTCAGATGAGTGAACAGCACAGGGTAGTAGCCAGTGGGTGGAGGTGGAGCAGCACCTACTTTCAGAGCAGCCTAAGCTGCTGTCTCAACAGCTGTCTCAGCAGCTGTCTGAAGTAACACATCATCACAGGACTATTACTGAAGCGTGTAAAAGGGCTCATTCATATCAGTCACTAGAGAACTACCAGCCACTACTCTTTATCTCCTCTTGAGTGTCATGACCATGAGTCTCACAGGCTTTGGAGTTCTCTTTGCTTCCTCTCTAACATCAAGGTGGGGCCATGATACCAGAACCATGTAATTTGTTGATTTCAGCAATGGCAATGTGGGAAAGATCTACCTCTACTTAAGGCTAACACTAGTTTCTACCTATGTTACAATGCCTTTCTCTTTGTTGTTCCTCCGCCAGCCAGTTTATTGACACTTCCTTGGAAATCTGGTTGAGTGCCACAGGGAGTTACCATAATCACAAATGCTGACCATAATCATCTAATGGTTTGCCACATGTTTCCTAGAAGACTTCAGATGGAAGCTTACCTGACAGAAGGTGTCTCCATGTCCTTTGGTGTTAGGGAGATGCTGACCATAGTCTGTGCAACTGATCTACATAGTGGGGTACAGAATCTGTTTGCTTTTCTAGAAGAAGTTTTTGCAGGTGCACCAAAAGCGGACTAAGCTGTAGACTTACATGTGAAGGTAAAATCTTTGCAATAAGTGGAAAACTTTGCTTCACAGTCTCTCTTCTCTTGGATTCCCTCACAAAATTTGCCTGCCTGTTGTTTTTGTTGGCTAACCTCTTGATTTATTACACAATGTTAAAAAAAATTAAGATGAGATCAGAGAAAAAGTATTTCTAATTATAACCAGCATACAGATGGAATGTTTAGTTTACTATCACTGATGTTTATCATTCAGATGGAAGTAATGTGATATTATTACTTACAACATTCGGTTTTGATCTTGCAATTCTTGCTCTTATTTTACCATTTAGGCTATTAATTCTGGATTAGCTTTCTCGGATAAAGAAAATTCACTACATAAACAGTAGTTTTCACAGACTTTCCATGAAATTTAGTGTTATGTAGCCATGAACTTTAACTTCACATCTCAGATGTTCAATAATTTTCATAGATGTAGATGAGCTAAAGGCATTATAAAGTTCAATTTTATTAGCGTAGAAATCCATGTTGTTAATGAAATTTTAAAACCCACCACAGTTTCAGTATCTTCCACAAGATTTTCATTCAATTTTTCCTGCCTAAAATATAGACTAATAATAAAAATAGTGATTTACTAAAGTGGCTTCATTTGTGGTTTTTCGCTTTTAGATTATGCTGTTTTGTTATACCTCAACAGATAAAAAAATACTACAAGCAAAAACCATCTATAAAAATTGAAAATAGTGTATCATATCAAGTTAAAAGCACATGTTCTGTTATTTTAAACAATGTGTGTGAAAGGAAAAAAACTTGTCCTTTGAACTGTGTGCTACATTTATGCTAAAGCAAGAAACCTGCAGGAAGTTTAAGTAGCAGAGAGAATTTCTGAAGTTGTAATGTTATTCAAAAATGTGTACATAGACTGTTACTCTGGAAATATTGGTAACCCATAAGGCAAGTTCTTTGAATATCTCAGATTATGCAGATGAAAATTGTATGTAAATCATTGCATATAGTTTTAGTGCACATACACATCTATTGTAGTCCTGTATCAGGTTTTTATTATTAGCATCCAATTTTAGTCGTGTCTACCTTAGCTACAGAAGTGCCCTGTGATAAGTTGACTATACATTTAGAATATATTTTGCAATTAATGTATTGCTGTGAAACCTATGTGAATAAAACCAAAGATTTTAATCTGTGTAAACAGAAGATTACAGAATTGAATTTTTTTCCCCCCTCTATTGATTTTGCTATATAAGGATAATCTCAAAGTGTTCGAGTTAAGATACTTTTTCAAACAAAAATTAACTTTTCTGAAGTGCATTCATGATAAACACTTTATTTTGCAACCATCTTTTAGCCAAATCTTTTTCTTATGTCACAGGAATAATTCTATGTAAGTCATACATACGTAAAATGGGATTTAGTATCACATAGTGTTTTGTACTGGCTGAAGCAACAGGCAGTTGGATCCTTCAGAACTGTCTATAGAGGCTATTGCACCATGTTGAGTGATCTCTCCTTGCATCATTGTGTCTCCCTACCATTATCAGAGCTTACTTCCAATACCACTAATTTTATTCAGATAACATGTATGTATTTTCACACAAGAACGGGAAGAACATCATGAACAGCACAGCTGCTTACTGTGTCTGTTTCCCTTCATTCACTAGTTCCCTCTGACTAATGACAATGGCGACATGTTTCAACGTCAGAAGTTAAAAAGCAGTAGTTAATGACGGAGCGAAACGAAGTCCATATTTAGCATAAAAGAGTGTCTAGCAAACACTCTGAGACAAGAGTTTCTATTTTTTAACAATTTTAAAGCACCACTCTGAAACTCTTTGCTTTCTGCTCACCCTGCTCTTGCATGCCTGTTTTCGGAGAGCCCCAGCAGTCATATGCTAGAAGCATGGGTGACCCCAGACATGCATATGGTCCAGAGACAGCATGACCTACCCTTCTATGGAGCAGAAAAGCCAGTATGTCACAGTATAACAAATGTAGGCACACGACTTACTCTGCTTTTCCTCAGTGAATCAAACACTACTTAACATTCTGCGTTGCTGTCGGGGAAAAAAATTTGTGAGCAGAATATCTACAGGGAGAATAAAGGGGAGTGTCATGGTTTAAACCTGGGCTGGCTGTTAAGCGAATGACAGACACTCTTTGTTAACCCCCTCACTCTCCAAAGAGGGAGAAAGAGAAAAGGGAAAGACACTTATGGGTTGGAAAAGTTAAAACACCTTTAATCTAACTACAATAATCATGTGTAATAATAATAGGAGAAATAATAATGAAATATATACAAAAATGTTCAAAACCAATATTGAACTCCCCACAAACACACCGATGACGAATACGTCACCCAGACGCTGCGGGGCACTCCCTGGGAAAGTCCCGGACTGTACTCAGCAGCAGCAGGCAGGAGCTGGATTCAGGAATGCACGGATCGGGATTGAAGGCAGAAGAATCAGAGTCCTCCTTGGACGCTGGCCACAGAAGAAGAGAACAGAACCCTCGTGATCCCTCAGCTTTATACTGAGTATGACACATATGGGATGGAATACTCCCTTTGGTCAGTTTTGGGTCACCTGTCTGACCCGCTCCTCCCCACCACAGGGTCACAGGTGTGACCACTTCTCTGCTCTTTCATTTCCGGTGCATAAGAAAGTTAGCAGAAGCAAGCATCGACTTTGATCTCTATAGGGATGGATAACTATAATCAAGAGCCTTTCTGCATACCATTCCTACTGATGTTCCAGCACTAAGTATAAGCATCGAGCCTTATCACTGCTAGAAGCAGCTGGAAAAGCAGCCTGAAAAATATGCAGTTAATTTCAGAAGAGTGCAGCTTCTCAGAATAGACTTAACTAAAAAGCAAAGTTACTAAAAGAAAATTGGTTCTGTTCTGGCCCAAACCAGGACAGGGAGGTTTAAGGCAGGATCTCAAGGAACACCCCTCTCAACTATAGTTATCACAGAGCAGCTTACTCTTACTCAGCCTTTAAAAGCTTGGTTGGAGATTGGTGGCCTGTGACAAAACGGTGTTCCTTCAGTGGGATTCACCGCATAAGAGAATTGCTATTGTAGCAAAGGGCAAACCCAGGTGAAATGAAAGTTGTACACCACCATGAAATACTAAATTCTTTTGTAATACTGCAAAGGAATGTTGCACATTAAACTAGAAGACCTAAATCCTGTGTAGTTTGAAGTCAGGGGAAGATATGGTGAAGGGTAATGCTACATCTTTAACAAAATCTCCATAAAAGAAAGACTTAAAACATGAATGCATACTCAAGACAAAACTGAAATTATTTAACATAGATGACCATTTTAACAGAACTCTATCTGACTGAATAGTGTCCAGTTTCTGATATGATTTTCTAGAAGACTGAGGCAAAAACCAAAGAATTGAAAAGGAACTCTTTAGAAGTCTCTGTCTTGCGTTCCCAAGTACACAAGAGCAGACCAATAAACCCAGTTATATTTTAAAAGAAATTTCAAAGAGAAAATAAGATGGCATCCTCCAAATAAACCACTCACAGTGAGGAAAATACTATCAGTGTTTACATACTTCAGCAAATAAGTACATTCAAGGGTATATTATCAGCTTGACACTTGCTTAAACAAATACTAATAGGAATGAGGTGTATATATCACAGAGAGAATAGGTGTAATTATTTAAGTGGTACAGTATTAGCTGTATAGATTTCTGTAGAATGAAAACTTTCAATCTGTTGGAAAACAGGTGAAGAGTAAAAACAAAAGTAAGTAAAGGGATACAAAGTGTTACCCATCATTAATTTTGTCAAGGCTGAAAATCTTTATTCAGTGTAGTATCAGTTCAAATGACATCACAGCCACTGAGGATCTTTATTTATTTCCTGTTCAGTTCTAAGCACATACTCTAGCAGAATATTTTCATGATCTTGACAGATTGCTTGAAAATCAACTTGTATATACAAATAATATTAACCTCTTCTGTGCTGCATCTGAGGAATTTAAAAAGAAATGTAATTTAAGCTGGTCATTAGCCTGTATTCAAGATGTCCACAGTAATACAACTGGAAAAGAAAAGGCTGAAATGGAAGATGATATCTGAGGTAGCCTGAAGGAGAGAGTTAATCAACCAAGGTGGTTTTCAAGCTAAAGTCTGTTAATGGGTTGAAACACTAAGACTGTGGGCATTAAATGCACTCAGAGACTCGTGAACTAGAAATAATTTAGATTATTCACATAAATAGCAAACAAATTTGAGAACACTAATAAAATTTTAAAGTATTTTACTTTGGAGATCTTGTTTGAGATTTCAAAAACTGTTTAGTGTTCTTTGATGTTGTTATTTTAATGAATGTGAGGTAAAAAACATCTATTTTTCCAGTGTCACTTGAAATGCTAATAGCATTTGTGGCAAGAACAATGGAACTTGTGAGATACAAGAATGACAATTCAGCCGGCCATATTTTTAAAGTGTTGTGACTGGGTATCAGGGCTGTGGCTATGTGCACATCTACTACACTTAGGACATTAACTCCCCAGGTGGTCCACAAGTTNGCATTTGTGGCAAGAACGATGGAACTTGTGAGATACAAGAATGACAATTCAGCCGGCCATATTTTTAAAGTGTTGTGACTGGGTATCAGGGCTGTGGCTATGTGCACATCTACTACACTTAGGACATTAACTCCCCAGGTGGTCCACAAGTTTGTTAGCTAGTCATCTGCAGGGATGAGATTGTGGACTGCTGTATGATGGACTGCTGTGAGAGAAGGCTGAAGCACTAGCTGCCTTTGCAACAAAGAATTGGATTAACCAGTACAGAGCTCTCCAAGTGGGAATTTTGGACAGATCTGAAGACCCCCTCAGGCAGCACCTGTAGTGCCTAGACTAAATTATACATTTCAATGTGTTGACTAAAATCCTGGGGAAGAAGCTGGACCTTCTGGGGACTCTCAAGGAGGTTACTGCTGCAGAATTGACCAAAACATACATAGATAAGACACTTGTAAATAGTGAGAAATTGTTCTTCCAGATGCAGACACGGTCAAGCAGAACAGTTGTTAGTATACAGTTGGCATAGTTAGCTGTTTTGTATGTGGCTGAAGACAATAGCAATGGAACAGATTATGCCTGAGCTGGAGTGGTCATGTACGAGCACAAATCAGCTGGTTATGAGAACATGAGATTTGAGCAGAATAAGAGCATGAGGGATCTCACCCAATCCGGATGAAGACATAATTACAACTACCCTTTGTCGTGGTTTAATCCCAGTGTCACGGTTTAAAGCTGGGCTGGCTGTTAAGCGAACGACAGACGCTCTTTGTTAACCCCCTCCCTCCCCAAAGTGGGGGGGGAAAGAGAAAAGGGAAAGAGACTTATGGGTTAGAAAAGTTAAAACAGCTTTAATCTAACTACAATAATAATGAATAATAATAATAATGAAATATATACAAATATACAAATATGTACAAAACCGATATCGAGCTCCCCCCCACTGATGACGAATACGTCACCCGGACGCTGCGGGGCACGCCCCAGGAAAGTCCCGGACTGTACTCAGCAGCAGCACGCAGGAGCTGGATTCAGGAATGCACGGATCGGGTTTGAAGGCAGAAGAATCAGACAGAGTCCTCCTCGGATGCCGGCCATAGAAGAAGAGAGCGAGACCCTCGTGATCCCTCAGCTTTATACCGAGTATGACGCGTATGGGATGGAATACTCCCTTTGGTCAGTTTTGGGTCACCTGTCCGACCTGCTCCTCCCCACCACAGGGTCGCAAGGGTGACGACTTCTCTGCTCTTTCAGTTCCGGCGCACAAGAAAGTTAGCAGAAGCAAGCATCGGCCTTGGTCTCCATAGGGATAACTATAAGCAAGGGCCTTTCTGCATACCATTGCTTCTGATGTTCCAGCACTAACTATAAACACCAAGCCTTATCACTGCTAGAAGCACCTACTGTCTGGAAAAACATGCAGTTAATTTCAGAGAGTGCAGCTTCTCAGAAGAGACTTAACTAAAAAGCAAAGTTACTAAAAGAAAATTGGTTCTGTTCTGGCCCAAACCAGGACACCCAGTTGGTAACTACGCAGCACACAGCTACTCACTCACGCTTCCTTCCCTGCCCCTCCCTGGTGGGATGGGGAGGAGAATAAAAAAAAAATTAGAACTTGTGAATAGGAACAGTTTAATAATTGAAATAAAAACCAAAATGCTGCTGCTGCTGCTGCTGCTACTACTGCTACTACTGCTACTACTTGTGGTAGTATGAAAAGGGAGATAACAAAAAGAGAGAGATATAAAACCCAAGGAAGGCAAGTGATGCACAATGCAATTGCTCTCCACCCACTGACTAATGCCCAACCTGTCACCAAGCAGCGATTGCCCCTCCCGGCCAAATCCTCCCAGTTCATATACTGGGCATGATGTCCTATGGCATGGAATATCCCTTTGGCCAGTTTGGATCTGTCTGACTGTGTTTCCTCCCATCTAAAACCAGCACACCCTTGTAAGAGAAGCAACTCTCATCTTCTAGACAGCAACTGAGCACTTTGTTCATAGTATTGGATTTATTATGTAAACATTACCCTATTGCAAGAGCTCAAAACATTAGGATTTTTTAACATGTTCTGTGATTGTCCATGCAGCAACTTCTAATTAAAGAGGTAAAAAAGAATAGATCCATGTACCTTTATTTTCTTCTGAGTAAAACAAACAGCATGGCTGAAAAAGACAGATTGCTCCACCCCTCAAGTCCAAAGCAAATTGGAATTATCACCTTTCAGATCCTGTTCCATAGCTGATTTCTTTATCTCTACTGAAAGGGATAGCTTGATATTCAAGCTCTTGTAACTGATTATGTTACAATTATTATTTGAAGAAATAATCAGTTGAAATCTTTACATGTAAGTAGTATTATTATTATTGCTATTATTGTTAACGTGACAAAACCAAATACTATAATGATTAAAACAGTGTGTTATAAGGTATTTGTGAATGAATTTACTATTGGCACCACTGCGTATTTCAGACTCTAAGAATAAATTAATTCACCTTAAGTCTTTTTATCTGTGATGCACAAGTCAGATGGTATATTCACTATATATATAGCAATATTTTGTAGCTTGTGTTTTGAAAATAGAATTCCTTAAATCATTCCAATGCACTTACCCTGATGATGATGACTGTTTTCTTTGAAAAGAACTAGGACTCTGAAGAGAAGATGATGCTAACAAATCTGACAAAATTCCTTTTCGACCTCGGGAGATATAAAAGATCCTCAGGCAAATATGCTTACTGTATCATGGTAAATTGTTTAACAAGAAGAGATAAGATCTACATAAGACACCTGGATGTAATAAACTATCCTCAGGGTAGGAAAAGGATGAGAAGAATGCTTTATGTCTCTCTGCTGTCATGAAACAGTAGGGAGATCAACACATTCGGTGGTTTGAAGAATCTGCCTGCCAGTGGCATATGCATGTCCCATGTCAAGAGGAAGTGGCTGGAATAGTCTTTCCTGTACTCTATTTGAGCTATGCTCTTGAGTTACTACTTTCTCCTTAGTTTAACCCTGAATTTTCATAGGCATTGAAATGACAATCATTACTTCAAATCCTGGACATCATTACTTTAAGCTGTAGACATGTAAAACTTTTCAGTGGTAGAACAATCCGCTTTACCAGTAGGATACAAATAGTACATTTTGCCATACCGTACTGTTACTTTCTTGGGTTGTTTCCCATCGGTAAATAACATGCAGTTAAATTGAGTTTTGAAATATGTTTATACCATATGCAATAATTGAGATCTTCAGTCTTATGGATAGCCCATTAAAGACTTCTGCTAGTAAGAAATATAAAGTGTGTTGATGTCCTTACTAGGCAAAACCATTTTGACAAACTGAAATGTAAACATTATCTTTTGTAAAGTGTTACTGCAATATTAATGATCAGATGAATAAGCCAAATAGAAAACATAGTATATTTCATTTTATAGGAGTAGGAAGATATATATTAAGTGAATTTCATGGATTTGAATATAAATAGGAATTTCAAGCTTTCTACAAATATTTAATAATATATTTGAAAGGAAGAATGTGATGGCTAGTACTGCCTTTTAATTAATTCAAGGGTAAAGATAATTTTTATTATGTGCTAAAATTTAGTAATAACATTAGCAATAATCTTATAGTTAATTTCTTAAACAATACAGTCTGTGCAGAAAAGCAATAAAGTTTTTTGTTTCCAAAATATAGGTGAATTACAAAAATACTTATGAAATCAAAGTTTAATTCATCCTTGCTTCACATCTTGAGGATACCTAGGATGAGACCTTCCTAAGCATAGTTATCTCTGGCATCATCCAAGAAACTACCAGCAGCATGTGACATTAAGACCAAGGAAGATAATCTCTTTTTTTGCCACCTTCCTTTCCTAGAGTTCCCCCTTTAATAATTTCTCTTCTACTTTTACTAATTTATGAGATTGGGCATGGGGAGCATTTGAATAAACTTTGAAATGTGTCATTTTATGATGAAAAGATTCTCAGTTAAAAATCATGATTCTACATTGTACCTTAGAAGAAAGCATGGCAAAAATTTAGTGTATTAGTGAAGCTATAGTAGTAATTGATTTTCATTAGATTTACTAAAAATCTTGGAAGTCACACAATTTCAGACAAAAGTGAAAAATATTTTCATTTTCTAGATTAAAACCTGAAAATATTTTGATTTGTATATAATTAAATATTTTTGTCTCAAAACAAGATCATTTTTAAAATCTTTTCCTTTTCTTAGTGTCACGGTTTAAAGCTGGGCTGGCTGTTAAGCGAGCGACAGACGCTCTTTGTTAACCCCCTCCCTCCCCGAAGTCAGGGAGGGGGAAGAGAAAAGGGAAAGAGACTTATAGGTTAGAAAAGTTAAACCAGCTTTAATCTAACTACAATAATAACAAATAATAATAATAATGAAATATATACAAATATGCCAATATGTACAAAACCGATATCGAGTTCCCCCCCACTGATGATGAATACGTCACCCAGACGCTGCAGGGCATGCCCCAGGAAAGTCCCGGACTGTACTCAGCAGCAGCACGCAGGAGCTGGATTCAGGAATGCACGGATCGGGATCGAAGGCAGAAGAATCAGACAGAGTCCTCCTCGGATGCCGGCCATAGAAGAAGAGAGCGAGACCCTCGTGATCCCTCTGCTTTATACCGAGTATGACGCGTATGGGATGGAATACTCCCTTTGGTCAGTTTTGGGTCACCTGTCCGACCCACTCCTCCCCACCGCAGGGTCACAGGGGTGACCACTTCTCTGCTCTTTCAGTTCCAGCGTGCAAGAAAGTTAGCAGAAGCAAGCATCGACCTTGGTCTCCATAGGGATAACTATAAGCAAGGGCCTTTCTGCATACCATTGCTTCTGATGTTCCAGCACTAACTATAAACACCAAGCCTTATCACTGCAAGAAGCAGCTACTGTCTGGAAAAACATGCAGTTAATTTCAGAGAGTGCAGCTTCTCAGAAGAGACTTAACTAAAAAGCAAAGTTACTAAAAGAAAATCGGTTCTGTCTTGGCCCAAACCAGGACACTTAGATTATAGTAAAAATTCTATTTAAGAAGATCTGTAAATGAAGCAATGGTCCAAAATACAAAACAAAGATGTTAAGAAAATACTGAAATAAACATTTAAACTGTTTATTTCCTAATTTTTCTTTATTAAATCAAATTATGATTAGAAGTTATAGGATTTCACAAGGTTTTAATAATCTCAAATATATATTTAGTGACAGAGTTCAAAATGATACATGGAAGATACTGCACTTTTTAATACTTAATAGATAAAATTTTTTCTCTTCCTAATACCCTATTAGAAAGTGATTTATTTGGATCAAGCAAGAGATTTAACAAACACAACTCATACCTAAACAATGTAAAATGCATCTAGGCAGTAAAATCGCTTTACTGCTAGATTAGTGTGTGTTGTCCTTACTCCAGCATATAGATGTATGGATATTTTACTATACACACAAAGCATTAGTTGGTCAAGTAATAATAGCACCTAAATCATTGGATTAAATAACCATTAATGAAAATGTGTATTATGAAGGCACATATACAATATTTTACCCACATACTTAGTTATATGCCCATTTTTTTTCAAAAATAGTTATTACTAGTTTTAGCACTATTATTAATTTAGTGACATATCTATCAGCACACATGGATTCTATTCCATTCTATTTCTATTTTTATATCACCTTCATAACTGTGATAATGAGCAGCTTTCAGTGATGCATAAAGTATCATTAGTAATATTTTCCCTGTGAGTTTTACTTTCTCTCTCTCATCCTAGATATGATTATTGTGATATAAGATTTTTTTGTAGAATAAAACTTAATACATCCTTGACTAATTATGCACCAAATGATCATTTAGCTGTTTAACTCCTGTAGACCTTTGGAGCTTTGACTCATAGCAAGTATTAGAATGTCAGCTATTTTTAATTTTATGAGTATTTGTCTTATCACTGCAAAATTAATCGATGTCCTTCTCTAGTAGAGCAGCCACAACAGTAGTTTTTATTAACCCTCTTTTTCAGCTGGACTGCTTGTTACCTTAGTAATAACTGCTAACAAAAGATTAGAAATAACTCAGGGGCTCATTGCAATAGTTCTATATGAGCCCAGAATAAAGACACTTAAAACTTGGCAATCAAATACGTCACATACACACTTGCTGCAAGGCATTTGATCCATTAATGCACTAATTATTCCCTTTGTGTTTGCTTCTTAATTCACACACATTTAAAAAAAAATGAGGAAAATAAAATTTTGAGATGAAGTTGAAGTTATTTTATCAAAAATGTACATCTGAGACAGAAAAATGCACAGAAGTCTGAATGTCTCCGTGTTGTACAATTGCCTTAAACCAGCAGTAATAGCATTTAAGTGCTGATGTCATTAATGAGCACCACAAAAGGTAAATAAAATTCTGAGTGTCTGACATCGGGTTTGTTTGAACCAAGTAAACTTAATATCAGGAAGTTAGAAGTATACTGTACCTTTAAAAAGACTTCACATATTTGTTATCTCCTAGAGAAATGGCAGAACAAGCTTCTACAAAGAATTACAGAATCCACAATATTTGTAATTCATTTTGCAAATGAGATTACATTCCAGATTCACCTTGTTCCCCACCCCCATCCTCCCCTCACCTCAATATTCAGTACTTTGTAATTACTATGAATAAGATCTATAAAAGGGTTGAATTGCCTATATCCTTTTGAAATCTCAGCCTTGCTGGGAGTCTGTAAATCACAACCATCAGGCTTAACTACATCTTCAGGCATAATCATAGACAAGGGTGGAGATGAATGAATCAAAGCACCTTCTGTATAAGGTGAGGCGGCACTATCCTTCAGAGACACCCTTCTGAACACGAATATCAGCTTCCCAGTCATTCTGGAGTGAAAGCCAGGTAGTCCAACTCACTGGTGTGTGTTCTGTCACAAATATGACTGTAGCAAAAAAGCATTTTATGCTTGGATTGTGCCATCACAAAGCATTTTCTGTAAATGCCTGGAGTTTTAAAACCATGCTGCTTGTCTTTAACTGATGTTTCAGTAAGGCGGTGTTAATGCTTGGATTGGATGGTGCAGTAGAGTAAGGGCAAGATCTTGGAAAGATGTTTCCAATCCATAGCTCAGAAATTCCAGAATTCAAATGTTATTTTCAGCAATTTTTAATAGATTTTTCTCTTGTTTGTCTAGTCTGTATATTCCTGAGAAAAAATAATATTTCATGGTTTATGTTGGTGCACTGTTTACTTCATGCTCATCTTGCCATATTAACCCTGTACCTCTGTATTATACCTTTGCATATATATATATTCCCTTGTGTATATCCCTGAGCTAATCCATCTCATTGTATTAACCATATTTAGGTTAGTACAATTAAATAGAATTACCAGCACATGAGCACAACAATCTATTTCTTTCAGCTGAAGTTCTACTAAGGAAAAAGATGGCAGTTGAGAATGCTATGAAGACCTGTGTTGGCATCCTCCCTAGGCTGAGCTGACCCATGAAGCAGTGAGACATGAGGCTCAGAAAGCCTTCAGTGATATGGCAGCATTATTAATGGTGGATATAATCAGAAGTACAGAGAGTAGCTCAGATGTGAGTTCACTAAATCCTGACTCTCAGAGTAGAAACCAACCCTGGGTGGTGCCATTTCCTCTGGATGGCTGCTGCAAACGACAGGTTAAAGGTAAGGCAGAGTAGTCAGATAATATTCTGATACAAAAAGGAAGCAGAAACCGGGTCAAACCTCAAAAATGTTCAAATGAAGATGTGAATGTCATTAAGGTTAGCTTATTCAATGTGATTAAAGAAAATTCCTATGCATCTCTTTCACAGAAACAATTGAATGGTTTAGCTCAAATACCAAGAATAATTTTAATGACACTGGAAGCACATGATTGTAATAGACATCAACTCACCATTTTTTTACAGATACAAAAAAGAAATCAGCTGGGATCCAATAAATAACTTTTGTTTTGCTGACATGAAAAAAACCAGATTGTTTTTTGTCTGAATTGACAAGTGGCTTTGCTTTTATAAACACAGGTATGCTCTTTCTAATAAATGTGTCTAAACATCTTATTATGCCTGAAACTCATATCGCTCAGCCTAAACCCTTCTGGAATTTGGAAAGAAATTATCTTCTTTAAATTACCAGTATCTAGCTTATAACCTTTAAATATTATTTACATTCACAATTAATACAACTATATGCAGATGCAGATTTATTTACAAGAAAGAAGATTAAATTGAACCTTTTAAATTGAGCTGAGCTGTATACATGGGGTATGTTATAGTATGTCAAGAGGAGAAAGTAAGGAAGTAGAAAAACATTGATGATGTGGAGAACAGGACAGGTGCCTGAGGATTGGAGGACAGTCAATGTTATTGCAATCTTCAAAAAGGGCAAGAAGGAGGACCTGGGAAACTACAGGCAAGTCAGTCTCATTTCCATCCCTGGAATGGTGATGGAACAGCTCATACTGGAAGTCATCTCTAAGCACATGGAGGAGGAGAAGACTATCCGGAGTAGTCAACATGGATTCACCAAGGGAAAATCCTGCTTGACCAATCTGATAGCCCTTCTATGATGGCATGACTGGCTGGGTGGATGAGGGGAGAGCAGTGGATGTTGTCTACCTTGACTTCAGCAAGGCTTTTGACACTGTCTCCCACAACATCCTCATAGGAAAGCTCAGGAAGAGTGGG
>VZSC01007544.1:49976-73291 GCA_013398225.1 Steatornis caripensis
TCCTTCTCTAGAGATATTCAAAACCCGCCTGGATGCATTCCTGTGCACCCTGCTCTAGGCTAACCTGCTTTAGCAGGGGGGTTGGACTAGATGATCTCTAAAGGTCCCTTCCAACCCCTACCATTCTGTGATTCTGTGATTATAATAACTGCTGTAAGATGAGTTTGTATTATGACTTATTATTTTCGTTCTGAATAGTAGCAACACGATGTTTGCCAACTCTTCACTCACTTTTTATGATCATGATTGTTATTGCTGTTCCCAGTGTGGGTAGTTATATCTCCTGAAGAGCAAATATTTCATCAAACATTTATTTGTACCCTACAGGACATTCAAAGTCTGATACCTTTAGCTCTTTCAAGATCCCACTGAATTGTTTATAAAGACTTGTCACAGAAAAGTCCAATACTGACTATTTTGTTTAGGACAGTGGATCTTGAGACACTTGTTCTTGGCTTTAAATCTAAGTAAGCAAATATATGTAGGTAAGTGTACAATGACTCTTAATTTTTGTGTTCAATTATAGAGTAATGCAGTACTTGTCTTGCCATGAACAGAAATAAGGAAAATATATCTAAAATAACTACTTCACCTGCATAGTCAGATGATTTCTTAATTTAGTTATGGCAAAGGCTGAAATGTTTGAGAAGTTTTTCTCCAGATATATGGATAATCACCCTGAGCATTTTACCTATGGGAAAAAAACCTAACAGCTGTAATACAGTGACCCTTGAAAATCAAAATGTTTACATTAGCAGAAATATGTAAAGATAAAACAGAAGGGATACATAGGTATACATTCTATAATTTTGAATGAAAGATGAATATTATCAGAAGTTAATTGGTGTTTGTATGAGTAATAATGTAATCACAAGAATGTGGTAGGAGAGTTGTATGAGAGAATTTTTCTTGAATGGTCAGTAAATTTAAGTAGATAGGTCTTACTCCTGATACTTGCTTTAGTGGTAGTCTTAGAGTAGCTGGGAGAAGAGAAATATCTCAGAGAGCACTAGACATGTCTCATAATGGTGCTCATGTTAGGAGTGGGATTAATGTGACTGCCTAGTGAACTAGATTGACTTTCTAATCAAGACTGACACATTTCATGCTGTAAGTACCTGAAATGAGATTAATGTCCTCTCACTGTCTTTGTAGGACAGCTAAGTATATATCACAAAGGTAGTACAGAGCACACCAAAGAAGTTCATACCACTAAGATTTTAGCACATCTGGAACATATGTAATTGTGCTCTTTTCACATCTAATAGGATTATTGGATTTAAGAAGGACATACTTTCTCATGGCAGGCTAATGAGCAGTTTATGATACATTTGCATGCTTTACTTACGTACATTGAGTTATATATGATGAAATTCTTTTACGTCATGTAAAATTACTGAGCTTTTGCAGGCAACGTGTGCTTTCATTTTAACAGCTGTATCTATCTTTTATTAAATGTCAGACTGAATTCATATGGCCCTAAACAGATGCTCCATGACTTGATGATCTATTTTAATCTGTAGCACTAGAGATATCCATGTAATTGTAATCAATTATTAGCTAAAACCTTGAAAATTTTAATTCCCATATGAGATACACATGACATTTGCATGTTCTCAAAACCTCATATATTCTCAGAGTTTATGTCTAAAATGAACTGATGGTCTTTGCAGTATAACTTAATGCATATTGTACCACAGAATTGGTAGGTCCTGAACTGAGGTATTTCCAGTTCACAACAACTGATAGTTTAACTAGAGCTTCTAGAAATTATAACACATTTTACCTTCAAGGCTACAAGTGATGAAGTACTTATCATTTGAAGTTCTGAAATTCTTTTTCAGAAGCTAATTACAGAGTCTGTTAATTTTTTTCCTTTTATTTTCATCTATTGAAATGTTATACAAGTCATTAGGTAAGTCAGTGAATTAAAAGAACTCAAACTCAATGGTTATTTAAACCTTACCTCAAAGCTGCCTATCTATCTGACTTGCATTGTGTTTCATGCACCTCACTTTGGGTGTTTGGGGCAGAAATTGTCCAGACGTCTTGATTCCTAGCAGAACTTTAACATAGTTTCTGACTCCTTATGCCTGAGGAAACCAAGCCATGAAGCAAGTATTCACCTCAGTAGTTCACAGAAAAATTCATAAAAGAAAACTTGCCTTGCATAAATGTAAGAGTTAGTTTGGAAACCTGCTGTGAGAATGCCTTAAGCTTGCAGAAACACTGAGGAGGNGAAGTAAGTATTCACCTCAGTAGTTCACAGAAAAATTCATAAAAGAAAACTTGCCTTGCATAAATGTAAGAGTTAGTTTGGAAACCTGCTGTGAGAATGCCTTAAGCTTGCAGAAACACTGAGGAGGACCTGTCTAGGACTTTCCTTTCAGCAAGCTCTCTCTAATGGTGAAAACAGCTAAGATAGATAGCAAATATAAGATCATGGTCTTAGACGTTGCTTCTTTTCTTAAAAAAAAAGGATACATTATTTGTTTGAAACATGTATGTTGCACTGCATTTGAAAGCCAGGATTTTCATTAAGAATGTGAAAAAGAGGCAGCTATACCCATGAATATGCCTTCCCTTTGGCACAAGGCAGCATTTAGAGTAAATAAGAACAAGAAACATACTTTTATCTTAATTAAATGACAATTAAGATAGTTCCTCCAGGTACCTAGGCATTTACTTGCAAAGCTGTAACTTGATGGCATGTTGATGGTCATTATGGTGGCTGTTAGCTCTCGTTCTTAAAATTCCAAGCTGCAAAGGTGCTGAAGAAATTGCCCTTGACTAGTACAAGAGTTTGTTTATAAAAATATATCTTTCTTTCAGTATACCTGGAGCTATTAGTGCAAAGACACAGTTAAGTGGACCTAAAGACATACTTAGGAATTATGCTGGCAATTTTATAATCCTGAAACTATTGAAAGCTAAAGGTAAAGTCCTGAATATAACTTTTGATTACTTAGAAAAAATGCCTTTTGAGAAAGAAATCATGTGTGACTAGACAGTGATTTTGCACAAATTATTAGCTTTTATCATACTTAATGCTGGGTCGGAATCTCTCTGGCCATCTTCTGGATGCAGAGGTTCTTACGCAAAAATGGAGAGAAAAGCAAGTAAAACACTTCCTCTTTGTGAAACCCAGACAGGCAACTATAGGAGAAAAAGCAGAAAGCTAAACAAACTCAGTCTTCTGCCAACCCATAAATCCCTCTGAACAAGAGAGTTGTTTGCTCAGTGGAGGACACGGAACCCGGTAAAGATGAGGGGGGGGAAGTAGAGACTCCCGTAAGCTTCTCTGAGGAATGTCTCAAACATTCATGAATGATAAAATTTGCTTGGTAAGAGGAGCTAAAACTGGTAAGAGGGAACATCCTTCCTCAGAAGGTACCACAGGCTGATTGATTGTCCAAACAGCAGTGAAGCAAGAATGAAAGTTAAATGCTGTAGGTGGACATTGAGACCACTGACTCAATTCAACACCAAAAAGACTTGTCCCCCAACTCCTGTAAGGAGTATGTGTGCTAATTTACATAGCAAGAGAGACTAATTAACCAATAGCAGAAGAAAGATGAATGCTGCCCAGAAACTAAACTTTTGGAGGGGGTGACCCACATTAAGGGATGAGAGTAAAAGGGGACAGAAAATAACATCAGGTGGGAAACACTTCTGGACGAGCGCTCCTAAAGACCAGAGATCCCTGTTGGCTGGACCAACTCTGGAACCCAGACTGGTGATCTCTTCTCTTTTCTTCCTCTTCTTCTCTCTCTCTCTACACCCCTCCCTCTCTCCTTCTCTCTTTATTTTTCTTTTTTTTTAATAAGTAATGCAAGACATAAACTGCACGCTGTAGTGACCAGTAATTATTTCTGCTATCCAATTATTTCTACTATCCAATTATCTACCAATGAGCCATGGAATAAAAGTTTTTCTTTACCTACAGACCTTAGGCGTTGTGTATGCCCTATGCCTACCTAGAGAATCAGATAATCTGAGTTGCTCCCTCTTCCCCTTTGGGTCAAGTGGGACACGACAGCAACAGACAAAACTTGTCCTCGTTTTGGCTGGGATAAAGCTAATTTTCTTCTTAGTAGCAAGCATAATGCTATCTTTGGGCTTTAGTATCGGATTTGGTATGAGAAGAATGCTGATGACACACTGATCTTTTTAGTTGTTGGTAAGAAATCAAGAACTTTCCAACTTCCCATGTTTTGCTAGTGTGCAGCTAAACAAGAAGTTGGGAGGGAGCATAGCCAGAGTAAAGGATCCAAGTTGGCCAATGGAATATTCCATGCCATATGACATCATGCTCAGCATGTAAAGCTGGGAGAAGAAGAAAGAAGAGAAAGATGTTCCTAGTTATGGTGTTTGTCCTCTCAAGTAGCCATTACTCGTGATGGAGCCCTGCTTTCCTGGAGATGACTGAACACCTGCCTGCCAATCGAAGCAGTGAATTAATTCCTTGTTTTGCTTTGCTTGCACATGTGGCTTTTGCTTTACTTATTAAACTGTCTTTACCTCAACGCACATGTTTCCTCACTTTTACTCTTCCGATTCTATCCTCTATCCCACCAGTGGGGAGTAAGCAAGTAGCTGTGTGGCGCTTAGTTGCTGGCTGGGGTTAAACCACTATAAAACTAAAGTCTAGGCAAAACAGTAACTCACATTTTCCCTCCTTACTGTGCCACATTTACCTTCATTATGGAATAAGGAGTATGGGTGTGGAGATTATGGGGGATTCAGTGCTTTGTGTATGTAAAAAGGACCAAATTATGAGTACTGCTTCATGTGTCTCATCACTTTTTACTTAATTACTTGGACGCACAATTGTGTAAATTTAGTAAAGACATGTACAGACCACTCAACCATATCCCACCAGAGGAGGCAGCACTTCTCTACAAAATTTGTTACAATCTCAGAATCTTTTTTGTAAAAATGTGATTCTGTAAACATTAACAAAGTCTGTAAAAGTTTTTGCATTTTCCACCACAGGGATATGAAACATGAACAATAATGTTTTCTGTTTTTCTCAGGGCAACAATCCATGCACTGCTGTTGAAGCAAGTGCAGCAAAACACACCAACCAACAAACTAGCCAAAACAAACAAACAACCCCACCAGATTTTATCCTTTCAGTCTACAGTAATGAGCAAGGGTAGTCACTTCATTGTATCCTATATATTAGGTTCTACATTAGGGCAAAAGGAGTAGTATAGCAAATTATGAAATGGTTGGGTTTTTCATCTTTTTTTCTGTTCTAAGCCTTCCTTATTCTGATTTGAGGATAAAGATATCCTCAAACTTTATTTTCTTACTTGAAACTTCAATGATACAACTTCTTTCTGAGACCAAAGATTCAATATATTATTTATAACCAAAAAAAGATACTTTTTTCCTCATCTTCTCATAAATTATACATTTCCTTTTTTTACACATATATTTAATTTTTGCCTTTATTTCATGTTAGTTATCATAGCCCAAAGTTTCATTAAGTTACTCACTACTAATTCTACTCTTCCTGTGCTACTATTTCTTGCATTTGCTGAAGTTTGAGCTGTAAGCGAGTGTCCAAGTGAAATGTTCAATTTCTTCCAGGCTGCTAGTCCACTCATCATCTACCACACATTACCCATTATTCTCATAAAAAATTTCACGTAGGCAGTGACATTCCTGTCATCTTTTACCTTTAAGCAGTACATAACTCTTCTGTTGCTTGTGTCCACTGTAGGGCTTCTTTCCTTTTCCTTTTCCTTTTCCTTTTCCTTTTCCTTTTCCTTTTCCTTTTCCTTTTCCTTGAACATGGAGCATAACAGTGACTGAGGTTTATTACATGTACCCATATTTATTAGATTTCATTAACACCTCCATCAAACCTGGTGTGTCTTTCTGTCTCAGGCAACGTTTCTTATTTTGGTCTATTAGCCCTGTGTCTCCTGTACTAAAAAGCCATTCACTTCTCATATGCTTCATACTGGACAATACCCTTTAGTTTGCTTTAGAAAAACCAAGTGTAGAACTCCATTTAGTGATTTATTCCAAATCCTTATCTAGGTTTCTCTTAACCTTCCTTTTCAGCCTAAAGAAAAAAACAATATATCTAAAGCCTGGTCCAATAAAATGACGACAGGAAAATTAGGAGGGGAAAGAGAGTATATGGGGTTTTTAAAGGCTTCGATAGATATCCAGAACTAGTAGTTTTGACAATGACCATGACGACACAGAATCATTCAAGAAAAATAGATTCAGAGTATGCACAAATTCGTAAGTCAAGCAAGACATAATGCTTTCACTCGATCTTTGGTACAATAATGGACATGTTTTTGTTTTGTGCAAAGAAGTGTATTGTCACTTGTACAAATCATTGTGATATCTGTCCCTCACAGAAGAGTTCAGGGGAGCCTGGGGTTTTTTCTTTGTTTGGGGATTTGTGTGTGTGTTTTGTTTTGTTTTCCCTGAAATATCTAATGCTTTTGCAAGTATGTTCCTTGTAGAAGACAGAGGGAGAGGATAGAGGTTAAAAATGAAAAAAAAAAAAAAGGTAGCTAAGCAATAGAAGAGTTGGGCAATTACTGTAACTACTGTAGCATGTTATCCTATTACTGCTAAGTACAAAACTTTCTGAGCTTTTGCTTCCAAAACATCATGTCAGACAACCTGGATTACAACTAAAATTTTTTAATCTTTAGAGTAGAGAAGTCCAACATTTTTACAATAGGATGTGAGCAGTGATACTCTATTGTCAATGACAATGCTATAGCCTTTCAGTTAACTTTGGCACTAGCTGCATTTTGTATCTGACATTTCATGTATTGAGTTATTTAAGCTTCATCTTCGGGAAACAGTTATGGACAATAGATTTCTGATGAGATTGTATTTTAAGCAGTGCTTATAATCAATGTATATAGTTTAAAATTGGGACATAAAGCAATTTGTAACCCATATTCATGGCATATTTCATGTTTTGCAGGAACTTTTTAACCAAACAAATATGTCCTGTACTAGAGATGAAAACCCAAACACTGCAGGGCTTACCAGTCATTCTGTATTTACTCTGAATCATTTACAATGTGATCTAATGAGAGTTTCAATACTGGAAGGCAAGAATTTCACAGCCTGTTGAAAACAACACAAAGACAAAAACTTTGATGGACAAAGATCAGTAGGTCTTTGTAGCAAAATCATTAGCCCTAACATATTGGCTAAATTTGAAATTGTATGTTTACATTTTTACTTACATGGCCTGCATAGGAACATTTAGAAACAGTGGGGCAAATTCTGTCTTCTGTTACTGACAATACATGTCAAATGTGTACCAAATCAAAGTAAAATGCATCTGAGAGAAAGTATAAACAGGAAGAAAAATATACATTGATGGTTAGGACCATCACAATAGAACTAGAGGAGAATAATTAATTCTTCTATTATTTTTTTTCTCCCTCTGTCAAGATGAGTGACCTGGTCACATACAGATATATCTTCTGAACTACCAGATGATAAGAAGCAGTTATAGGGAAAAAAAGGTGATGGAAAAGATTTGTGAGTTTTATTGCTCACTTTAAAGTGTGGAAGTTCATGAGGACCAGTCAGTACATATGTAAATTTGATTATTTTCTTTAGATTGAAGTGGTTCATGTAGCAAAACCAAAAAAACCCAGCACCTAATAAAAGATACACCATCCCCTTCCTTCCTTTGTTTCTTCTCTTTTCTTTTCCTCACTTTTTTTTCTTTTTCCTTTGTTCTCTGAAAAAAGTGTGTAGAAGAGCCTGTGAAGTATATTCAAAAATCTTCGTCATTGACTACATCGTTCAGGGAGAAGAGCATTCCGAACCAAATGGATCACTGCAACATTTAAAAACACACCAAAGCAAGCAGAACATGAATATGGATCACTGAAAAACGGTAGACTATGCTGCCACCCAAAGGCTCTGTTGAATAAATTGATTGCTTTTGTAATATACTAAAATAAGTTTCCAGGTGGAATAAAGATTTAGCTAGTTATTCCTTGTTTGGTAGTTATGACTGATGTGTCAGCACCAGTAATTCTATTAAAGATTTTGTGTGTTTTATTTTAGTTGTGAACTATCTTGTGGTTCTTTTGAAATATTGATTTTTTAAATGATTAAAAACCACTCGGATATTTCTCTTTGACTTTTGTCAGATAATGTTTTTTTATTAAGGTGCTATCTGCCTTGGATTCAATAACAGGGTTTTCACATTATATAACTTTTTCTTTTCACCAAACAAAGAATATAAAATAGCAGCCACTTGAGTAGAACTGGTTGTATCCTTTTGGAAATAGAAATTTATATCTTCTTAGTTCTCTCTCATGTGAACAGAATGACTGATCTGGATCCCACTTTATAACTTGCAAACAGTTAATCTACTTATTTTTTAAGGGTGTTATCTTGTCCACAACATATGCATGTCTAATTTGCCTAAGTGTGACATACGGCTTCCAGAACAATCGTTTTGTCTGAAAGTTTATTTGTTGTAGACAGATTTGGAAATCCTGCTCCATTCTTTCTTCTACTGTGTCATTGAGTGATTGTGTGCTGTATAATTTGACAACCTCTTCTATCAGCTCATCAGTATCACCTGCAACATGCATAATAATTACAGCTTCATTTCAGGAAATACATGAGAAGGGGTCAGAAATGTGTCAATCTGTCTAACTTCTTCTTCCATCACATCTGTTCTACTTAGTAGTTGGGCAGAGTGGGACTGCCTTATAAAATAATAATGCATTTCTAAAACTGGCGTAATCTTTTATGCTGTCACAGTGCTTATTCAATGTTATTCTATAACCTGTTTTGTTTTTTTTGAGAATTTCTTTATAAAATGTGATATTTTAATAACATTATATGAAAATTATTATGGCCACATTACCATACACATAGAGTCTTGAATTGTATCCATACGGGATAAAAAGTTCAGTGCAAAAGTTCTGTGTAAAATTTAGCATTATTTAGTGGGCCATAGTTAATGTTAACATTCCTGTTATAAACGATTTGCAGATTTTGAAAGTTGGTTATAGACACCAGCTGTGTTATAAACATATGACCAGAGGTATATATATAGATGCACAAAACCCAGAATCATTTTATTCACTTCTGGGAGTATGTAACAATTGATTTCATGAAATGTCTCTAGCAAGTTTATTAACTTTTTGTGAACATGACTTTGATAGAAATCATTCTCTCTAAAAATTCTGTGTATATACAAAATGTGTTATTGCTATTTAATAGCTGGTCATTAAATAGTATTTTCTATGTTTTTCCAGAAGACTATTTTTTGACATTAGATTTCATTTTTCTCTTTAATTATCCAATAACTAGGCATGCATATACATTATATGTACTGTATATTTGTATTAGAATATTTAATGTGATCGCTACAATTGATGCAGAAGTTATTTTTTGTATGATAAACATTAGGAAATGCTGAAGAAAATATTACCGAGATGGTTCTTTATTTTTTTTCCTTTAACTTCCAAATTCAATTGCTTTTTTTATAAGTAATATATCAAAAATAACTTGCAGAAGTAGGAACAGCAAGTTGTAATTCATTGTCTGTAATTCATGCCCATTAACTAGTATATGCAAATACTCCCTGGAAATTGTCAGAGCCTACAGCATGTAGAGAGAGGAATTTCCAAGCATACTTGAAATTAGAGCCCTTAAAAATAAAGGTGCATTCAGGGGAAACTGTCTTTCTCCCAATAAAGCTGCAGAAAGAAAAGCTGACATTGCAATAGACTTGTCAGAACTGTTTTATAAGAGGTGATCTGTTTTCCATCTGATGAGAAAGCTAATGTCAAGGACACTGTCCAACTCAGCATATTTGTCAAAGGTTCCAGACCAAAAATTAATTTTAAAGAAAAGTAAGCTGCTTTTTCAGATTGTGATTTACACTGAGCAACAAAAATGTTAAATGTTACAGTGAGAAAGGTGATGAAAAACTATCAATAAGTTTGTTTTCGTATGAGTTCCTGTGGTAGAAAAACAACCATTGGTGTATTTTTCTTTCTCACTGAGACAAAAAAGAAGTCAGAGACAAGTGATATAACAAACTATGTGCTAAGGTTTGAATACATTTACTACAATATATTGCTATGCTGTATCAAAGAAGTATCAAACAGTGATGAGAGTAAGCCTTGAATAGATATTTACACACAATTAAATATTCTGAATCCAAATTCTTGTTTCCTTAAAGTTTTGTTCATATGAGCAAACATATTAGAATAAAATTCTGGCCACAATTTTTTTCTTTTTTTTTTTTTTTCTTTCAGGGCACTATTTCAGACCAGGAACAAGGATTAGGACATTGTGCCATATTTTGTTATTCAAAAATTACCTATTTGAATGCATGCAGGTCATATCTTCTCTGAATTGCAACATGGAGAATATTGTATCTGTGTAACTGAACGTGTGATATTCTTCTGAATGAAGAAAAAAAAGTACACAATAATGTTTCATTGAAAAAAAAAAGTTTTCCTTCCCTGTTCTTGTTCGAAAACATATATATATATAGGGTGTAGTTCTGACTCTAAGTGTCTGAGAAATTCAAAATCTGCCTATGCATGGGTGTGTATATACATACGTGAATGTATGTCTATGTGTGGATATGTATTAGAAATCTGGAGACAAGAGTTTTAATCTCTACTGGTTACAAAAGTCCTTTGAACTCATTTTTCTTGGTTGTCTTTTTTTCGACTATAACACTTCTAGAGAATGCTAAGCTCTTGGTGCAGTTGAGAAGAAGGAGACGTGTGGTAGTTTATGATGACATTGATTTATTTTTAGTTACTGTACAATTGAATATTTTTCTTGAGATCTTTTGTGTTAGAGGCTGTGCAATAAAAGCAGTGAGTACCTCTGATCCTTTTCCCACACCTTTTTCTGTTGAAGCAAAACTTTCAGTCCTCTTTCTTAGACAAATGTCTAGGTCAAAAATTCTTTACGCTCAGGAAATCAGACTGAATTTTCTTTGTTTTCCTTCAGGAATTTTATAATTTGATTAATTCTACAATGAACCAGTTTCCTTATAAGAGATACGTTTGTCAGCAAGCAGAAAAAAATACTTAGCAATGTGACTTGAAATCAGTGAAGTACATTGATTTCATGTCATCAGATCTCATGTTTTGTTACAGTTAAATAATATTGAATTCCTTCTTGAGTTATAGGATGAAAGCATAGGTAAACTTCATTCTCTTAAGAGAGCAAGGATTTTTTGAGTTGGTAATAGTAGTATTGTAAATTGGACTAATGAAAGTACTTGTACTTTTTTTTGATTCATTGATAAAATTTTAATGAGCCTAACAATAAACTCTCAGGTCATATACGTGGTGTGTTGGCTATGGCCTGTAACAGATTTTTTGATGGAATAGAGAGACCTGTCTTTTTTCCTAAGGATATCAAGTCCACAGATCAGGAATGTCATTCACAAACAAACTTTTAAGTTGAGGGTAACACATACTAGCAAGTATCGCAAATTTTAATTCACATTTTATTGCAAAAAAATTAGCAAATATCTAATTAACAACCTTTTAGAATTTAAAACATATTTGTACTGATCGAGCCTAATTCAACCATCCACAGATCACTATCATGGTTGCAGAGGTTCTGGATCAAATTTTTATTACTTTTCCACAAATTCTCATTCATTTTGAGATTATTTGTGGAAATGGATAGTTCTACGTTAATCTTTATGATAAAAATGTATAAACTGCTTAAAGTCAAAAATTAAGGGAAAATTTGTAGTTGGGAATTAGTCAGCTTTGTTCAAGTCTTAATGTATACCTCAAATGATCCTGTACTCTTTGTAGTAGAGTTAATCAGAAAATTAACATGCCAGTAAGTCCTCATGCTCCTGAACAGGAAAAATTAAACAGTGTCTTGCTCCTTCTAGGTGCTGTTTTCTGAAAGGCTTTCATAACATTTTCCTGTTCTACTGTTCACTGAGATCAGTATTGTTTAGTTCTGCACAATGTGAAAAACTATTGACAAATTGATAAATATTAAAATCACAAAGAAATCAGGCCTTACAGTTCCCTCAGATGAAATGTAATCTTGATTTAATCAGACTTGTTGCTGTTTGCCTACCTCCTCAGCAGGCATGTTGAAAGTGCCCACACACATTTCAGCAAGGACTCAATCAAATGTGATCAAATTCATCCTGGTTGGACTGCCACAAATTTATGGACTAAGAGACATACTCTTTTGTTGTTTGCACACAAGTGCTTATCAAAGATTTGAAAGCACTTACAGAAATTCCATAAAATGCTTTCTTTGTGATGAAGTTAACACCAAACATTGATCCTCTAATTCCATAAAGAAATACGATACCTTTAATGGATTGATACCTTTAATGGATTGATACCAGATAAGTACATCAGATACCTCATGTTGCTCTCTTTCTTTGTACAGCATTATGATTGAGTGGTGTTATTACTCAACAATATACTTAAGGTGATTCTATTAAGCTTTTAAAAAAATGTTCGTTAAATACATAAAATGATTTATCAAGTATGTATTCCTATGACTCATTCAAGCCTCTGTCCCAATGTTTTTTCTTTCCTCTAATCATATATGTTAAAGCAGACAAGAGTAGCCATCTTCCTGTGCTCAGTACTTTACATGATTTTAACCAGGGAGAGTCTGCACATGAAAGGGTTGCAGTATAAGACAATATAAGATTCTACAGAATAATCAAAATTTTATTTTACAGAAGAACCCTAAATATGTCATTAGGCATGTAAGTGATTTTCAAAAGCACATAAGTAGATTAGGTATCTAACTCCCATTGAATTTAGGGTAGTCAGATGTCTTTGAGAGCTGTGAAATTGAAAATATGACAAGACAGATGATGTTTGAATTACCAGAGTGGAATGACATCTCATTGTATCAAAAAGCTGATCTGTTTGGGTGGTGGGGAGTAAAAGTTGGTTGGGCAGAAGGGAAAGATCTGTGGAAAGACAGTAATTTAAAAAGTAATTAATGAAATCTGTGCATATAAGGTATGAATCAAATCCTTAATGATATTATAAATATACTATGACTAATATCAAGCCAATCACATAGTCAGGATACAGATCTCCAAGACTCTTTCTTTTATTCAATGATGTAATTTACTTCATGAAAGTTTATAAACAATGACAAGAGAGAAAATAAAATCAAAAAGCAGGAAGAAAAGCTTATCACAGGTAACGCAAGAGGACAATTTTATCTTACTGTAGAGGAGCTACACAAAACTAAGGACAAAATCTTAGCACAAAAGAGAGGGCTTAGTAAATTTCTGTGTGCATTATTTTTGGTCTACCAATCTGACATGCTGCAGAAATCACACGAGTAGCATCTGAATAGAACAAGTCTCTCACACAATTTTTTTATTGGTATTCTTTTCAGTGAAACTCACAAAAGTATGCTCTTAGCTCCCAAATAGTGTTCAGATGAGACCATGCTCAAGGATTTGTCCTTTGCTTAAATCTTTCTTCAACGTCAACTGAAAAAGATCTGACTTCCAGTAATTTCAATGAGCATTGGGTCAGTCATTGGAAATTTTCCCTCTGTGGAATATTTATTTGACTGTAAAACTACCCACTGCATTGGTACGATCAGTAGAATCTTAAAATTGCAATGTAATTTTTAAAAACAAATTAAAAGGCAAGCCAAATCTTCAAGTTTAAATATTTATAATAAGATATCACTGAGATGACTACCTGACATTCCACAGAGACTATCATGTCCTTATCTTTACCAGAGGTAGCAATTTCATATGTCTACCTATGAGAAAGTTTTTCTCTCAGTGTTGAGGTTCATACTCATATGATGTTCATACTAGTAACAGATTTCTCTGTCTTCTAACCGAATAAAGTCTCTCTCTATATATATGTGCATAAATCTGGTTGAATACTACTTCAATTTTTTCTCTATTACAATACTGTTTTTAAATACAGGCAAATACAGACCATATAAAAAGGGGCAAAACCTTCATGGTAAAGCACTCAACCCATGAGACATATGAAACAGTTTCATGCCCTGTATGCTAACTTCCTGGTCTACAAATGATATCTTCTTTCTCTGAAAATAATCTGTTATTCTTGGAAAATAAATTAAATAAAAACCTAGAGCACAGAAACAAATGAGAAAAAGGATGAATGTATTTTTTGTGACTTGCTCCATTTGGCTTGAAACCACAACATCTTTTCACTATGGTGGGTCTCATTTGTAAGAAACCTTCAAATGCATAGACATGGAAACCAGAGGTTCACCCTCACTTCCCCTGTAAATGTGTTCACATCCACATCACTAATGGGCCACATCACTGACGAATTTGCCCTAAACTTCTGCCTACTGGTGTTCTATGAACACCTGAAGATGTATGGGAAGCTAGAGGTACTCATGCTCCTCTTACCTGAAGCTCTTTCATGGCATAGGTTTGCCAGATCACAGGCAGAATTTAGATGTGCTGTATTTCAGGAAATTGTCCTGCTTTCAGACTGATTTTTTTTTTTTTTCAAGTAAGTCTATGTAGTTTGTAGATAACTGCATAAGGTTTTGCTTACAGTCTGTCATTTAGAAAGCACGATCCTTGTTCTATGTTGTCGTTATGTCCTCTAAATAATATTTGTTTGTGATATCTGAACATACTCAGTAACAGTTTGGACACAGACACCTAAAGTAAAGAAAAGTTTCATAGAACTACCTTGAAAAAAAGCTGTTATAGCTCCAGATTTTCTTTCACATAAGTTTTGGTCATTCATCTAAGATTTCATTAGATCTTACTGAGTTACAAAAATCTGTAAATCCTATACAAGTGACCATGGAAGCTGCACAGGTCATCTGTACAGCTCAAGTGCATTAAGAGTGATGTATCTCAGGCTGTGGACTTTTGAAGCAGCAGCTGTGAATTTAGTGTGTTTGAGCAAAATAATGAAAATACAGTCCTTGCAACATTCTAGTAATGCAGGTAATTTCCTTTGTGGAAAAAAGACAAAGTGGCTCAACATATAGTACAGGGAAGCAGGTGGATTTCATCTTTGCAAGTCTAAAGGTGTTCTTCCCGTAATTTATATAATTTTTGTTGCCTATTTTTCTATACTGAGAGCTGCCCCCCTGCTTTTCAGTAGTATCAGAATTCATTTCAGGGAAAGAAATTCCTCAAATTTTCTTATTCTGCCACTTTCTCAACCAGCCAAACAGTACTAACAAATTCTTAAACACTAGATCTCCAGTTTGGGGCATTTAATAGATTTTTTGTATCACCTCTAGCTGTTTAAGAGTTTAGAGATCAGATACTGTTTTCCAAGTAGAGATTCTGATAGTAAAGACTGGAATCAGAAAAATCTATAGGTTTTTCTTTACAGTTAATTACATATGTACATTTTTTTTGTTTTGTTTTGTTTTATTGGTTTTATCTCAGGAAAATCAATACAGTTGCATGATAAAAAGTTGCTCACTGGTCCATTGTTATTTTTGCTCCTCCCTTCTACTCTTCTGTATGAAATATGGCCACAATTTTCATTATCAATTTCAGGTCCTTCAGACTTCAGAATAGCTCTTTGATGCAACATTGAATAGTCAATTTACATATAAATATCAAACTATCTCCAGCTTTGGCTAGAATCATTGATTTAATTTCCTAATGACAGAAGAATTAAGTAATAGGCCTTAAGTAGGAATGCAGGCAACCATGTGAAACCATGTGCCAAATTGATATTTCAGCAACTCTGATAACTTATTAGGATGATGAACATGGGATGTCACAGAGCTGAATGACAAATTTTCAGCCTAGTTCTTTCCTATTTCTTCTTTAAAATTATTTTTCTATTGCAAAATTAATTGGCATTTGTGTTGACAGTCAGTGTCATCTTTTTTAACCTTTAAATTAAGAAACTCACAATGTTACTAAATGTTGTGAAAAAATAAAGCAAGTCATCTTGCGCAATAAACAAGCAGATAAAGGAGGCCATATGCATACAGCCAACCCAAGTCTGGCACATCATTTAAACTCATTCATGGCAGGATACAGCACTTAAGTACTGCATAGGCCTATAAAGAGGGTTAATTTCACAAAAGAGTAAATTGAAAAGTAGGTTTCAAACTGCAGACCTAAAAGCACAAAATATAAATAGGAGCAAAACAAATACATTTGAAGGCTGAAACGAACTTCTGACTGCCATGAGAATTTTGGGGAGGAAGGGTAGAAACACAAAGCAGTCATGGATCTCCTGTGAAATATTCATGGTCATATATTTTCAAGTGATTAAAAGGGTCAGTGAGATTTTAATAAGAAAATAAATGACAGTTATGCATATAGGTTAGATTTTATGTTTTCAAATGAACAGATAAATTCTTGAAAAAATTTAATGGCTGTGTAGTTAAATTATCTCCCATTACACTCAGCAGCAGTTTTATCCCTGATTTTAGAAGGACCAAAAAATCATATCTTACCTACTTCCTGGAAAATGTCACTGATACAATGCAGCCTTAACAGAAGCTGATGTTTTTCTCCCATCGTTTAAGCATGACAAATATGGACAGAACTGTAGAGATTTCAGCTAGCAACATCCAACTTGCATATACTTTACCATACTCCATTAAACTAGATTTTGTTCCAGAAAACTTGACCAAAAAAAGTATGCTTTTCAGATTGTCTTGAATATGAAACAAGCTGGGAATGCTCCATGGTAGCGATAGTACAGCTCTATTCCAACCTTAGGTTCTCAAAACAGGTTATATATTAGTTGTTTGTAGTGCTTATAACATGGATGAAGAAGGTCTACCTAAAATACAGTGTAACTCCTGAATAACTCTAAGAATTAGGATCCTCTGAAAAGGATTTGTTAAGCAATATATGAAGGCATTGTACCTTGCAGAACTATGTTGCTGTTCTTCTTCTATGTACTATGCTTTCTAGTGATTTTCCACTGTGCCTAAGGAATCTGACTTTAGACAAACAAGCCTTTGAAAGTTAACACATACGAAGTGTTTTGAAAATTACATTCTCAGGTACAGAAACAGGGTGGATACTCCATAAACGAGATGTGTACCTTCCCTGCAGCATTTCTGTCCCAGAACTCATTTGCAGGTTTGTAACAAGCTTTGTGTAAGGAGAGCACACATTGTTTCTGCTGCAAGAAGAAACCAGGGACTGGATTGTGAGAACGTACACCTCACTGATGTATACTTGTGGAATGCATATTTCAAGCCCTGCCTACCCTGCCCCAAGCCCCACAAAACCAAACAAATGAACTAAAGAAATGTGAGTTTCTGTAACACTGTTTCTCTAGATGGTTATGACATTTTAATAGGTGAGGGAAAAAAGAACTGTAAAATAGTGATTATAGTACTTTCAATACTAACAGTAATAAAATATAACATTTATGAATTTTATCAATCATCAGGCACTTTTTCAAAGATTAAAAAATGCTATTGGAGCTGGTGATCGCTGTGTGAGTGAAAAAGAAACTTGTATCAGTAAAAGAGATATCTAATGCATCCAAAATAGCGGAAACCATTTGAGATACGAATTCTTTCTTCAGACACTGTAATGACTGTAATATATATTATAATAAAGATAATAAAATATATAATATTTATATAATAATATAATAAAAAATAATAAAGAATTTTCTCTGAGTAGTAGAAAACTTCAAAGTTTTCTAATAAATAAACCTTATCATTTATTATGAGTGAGGTAATTCAAAATAAGCTGCACAATTAAAAATGTGAAAAAAAGAACCAGAGACTTACCCTTACTAAAAGGTCAAATTCTGCCTTCAGATACGTGAACTTTGAAGGAATGCTCATGGGCAGAGTTAAGGCCCTAATGTACATAGCACAAATTTAGCAAATATATTATTGAACCTATGGCTCTGTAAAGAGATTTCAAAGTCATGTGTGTTAACTGTGCTGCATAGGGAATAGGCCTTTGTGAAAGAACTCAAGAGTAGGAAAGTAATTTGCTGTTGGAGGTAATGATAGTTCTGAGGATTTCTGACAGTTTAAGATGATATGACCAAAATAACTTATTAATATATAACTTACAGTTACATAGATGAAAATAATTTGAGTGTGGAATTATACGGACAGTTGCTAGCACACTGATATTAAGGTTGTTCAATTTTCCTTTACAACCTAGAATTTTCAGTTGCATTTCATATTGCCAAACTTCAAAAGTGTGGATTGAATAAATTGATACTTGGCTTAAAATTATTATTATTATTATTACACTTCAGCAAAACTCTAAGGCATTTAAAATTTGTTATGTTTAGGGGAGTAAGGTCAGAAACTGATGCTGTAGGTAGTTTTACCTGTTTTTGTGTTTGTTTTTCCATTAATCTTCAGAAAAATCCTCTTGTGAAAAGTGTATCATATTTGGAAGGAAAAGTTCTGCTGTCCAAATGGTGCCTTACTGGAAATCTTTCCCCACTCAGCTTTATTTCAATAACTGGAAACTGCTATTTGGGAAAAAAAAAACCAAAACCAAACAACAAACCAAACAACCAAAACACACGGCAGAACCTATGTTTGCATTTACTATTGCACATTATTTTGCCTGAAACATGATGTGACATATTAGGCATTAAGTTGCCCATGACTCCATTGACATGCATGCAGCAGGAACGACTCCCCCTTCTTATTTTATTATACAACTGTGAGAAGTGACTTAGGATGAAATGGTCTATTCTGCTTATGCCAGAGACCAGATTTTTTAAAAAAAAAAACCAAACATAAAATTGTATGAAAAATAATTTTAAATATGCTTTTATTTGTTTATCCTGAAAGTATTTCATTTTTGAAACTTTTGAAATGTGTTGTGACAGAAAAATGGTAGTTTCCTTTTAAATAGCTCAGTCATTTCACAGGAAAAATAAAATATAATGAACTGCTAGTCATTTTAGTTTACAGAATCAATATTTTTGAAGCAGCTTCCCAGTTTCATGTAATAATAATGTATTTCATTGTATTCTACCACATGAAAGTCCCATCTGTGGAAAGATGAAAACACCTCCAGCTAATACTGCAGTCACCGCACTGGTGAATTATGAATTTTGCTTTCAAACACACAAACTGCTAACTTCATTTATGTGAGAATATTAACCAAAAATTGCATAAGGATTCAAGTTTCACTCAGGCTCACTAATAAAAGAACAAGTAGTATGAAGGAATAAGGGGGAGATTAATGGGAGAACCTTGAGTTGGGAATGGGCACTACTGAGAGATTTCAAATCACTTACCAACAAGTTATAAAACAGTACATTTTTGAGAATGTATGGAAAGTCCTTGCCAGATCTTTCAATTGTCAGTGTAATCATAGTGTAAATGTGGGGAATAATATTGTGCATAAAGACTTCTAAATCAGCAATGCAATCTAGAGAGAGAGAGAGCAATTACAGCTTCAAATTTTAGTTGAAAAATGCAGCTACCACTGCTTAATCACAAGGAACTATTCTTGAAATGTCTATAATAAACTGTGAACCAAGCTCCCAAAAATCATATGAAAAAAAATTTTTTTTTTTTTAAGATGCAAACAAGAGAGCAAAATTAAGTGATTTCTCAGTTACAGTATATTTTGCATGTCACTGTGCAGGGTTTCCACTGAAATACATTTGTTTCTTACTCTGATGGAGGTATTATACAGAAATCAAAATTACAACTCATAACTGGAATTACAGAATATAGCTCTTTCTTTAGTGTCACTTCTGGGTTTTATGTAATGTCTATCTAACGTAAACTATATAAATAATGAATTGGGTTCTGAGTCTTACACTTCCTGGGAAAGTTTCCTCCCTATTGGCCAAACAGAAATATACTGATTCTCATATTTTTTCTCTCTCTTGGTTCAAGGAACTTGTTTTCTTTCAGCAGAGTGAAATAGCTATTAAAAAATACTGATTTTTAATCCTTCCCTGCTTCTGTCATCTCCATGCTTGTCTACAACCTGATGATTACAGCACACTTATTGGAAGCAGCAGATGTGGGTTCAAATTCTGTCAGACTGAAGTGAGAATAAAATAAACTCTTCCACCACTTGGACAAGTGCATTAACCACTAGCTACTGTGTTATGAAAATAAGCTGATGGTAGTAGCAGCATTTGAAAGGAAAGCAGCAGCTACTACTACTACTATGTGTTAGAGATTCTCTGAAAAATACTGAGGTCAAGCCCCTGAGGGGACTTGCACAAAAACGTGCTAGTTTCTGAATTTCAGTCAGGTACAGATATTTATATTACAACACATATCTCAGCAATCAAATTTAAGGGACCTATGGCCATACTCAGGACAAAAAGTTTTAAGTACGTAAGGAATGCTAAAAATTAACATTAAAAAATGATAAAAATGAGCTGTTACGAAAATTATATGTCACTAGCCTTAGGTGGATGTTTGAGTTGTCAGGATCACATCTTTGACCAGGGTATTCTATCTAGCTGATTCAGGGTCTACATATATAGGAGGAGGGGAAAGGGGGAAGGTGGGGTTAAACCTTTGCCATTGTTTTCTCCTGGAGACGGATTTAAATTGCTTGCAAAAGTATTTCCTGAAGTTAGGTAAACTCTCAGATTTCATGACCCAGCTTGCAACTTGATGGAATAAACAATTTTTGTGTATTTTATTAATTTGATTAAAGTGGCTAATCAAGCAAATATTCACCTAAACAAACATATTAGTACAATTAATTAAGCTAATTATAGACAGAACAATTTTAATCGAGGTCACAGTACAGATTGAACCAATAAATGACTATTTTCAAACATCTAAACCTTCAAATAAAAAAAGATATTAACTGAATTATGGGTTTTTCCATAAAATGAGGTTATTTTATACTAAGCTGGCTTTAGGAAGTAGAACTCAGCGTCTTTAAAACTGTGGAACAAGTAATTCTAGTCACTGCAGTTACAATTTCCTGCTAGAGAAAAAGCAAAAAAAATATGCAAAAATGTATGTATTCTTCATTTAAGTGTTGTTCTGAGCTAAGCTACTTGACAAAGTTTTAAGATTCTTAATCAAAGGAATTGTCAACTCTTTCTAGCCCTGCTAGTTAGTCATTAAAAAAAATTATTTCCTTCTAAAAAAATTTACTTTAAGTAATAGGATTTCTTAACTCCTGTGTCTATTGATTTATTTATTGGCAGAAGCATTTATTTTAGAAAACTACAAATGATGTTTTTCTCCTATATACTTGCATTTGTGCATAGCTATGCAAAAAAGAAAACCTGATTAATGCAAAGTTTAAGCTTCTGCTTTGTGTCTATAAAGAACTTGGACTCAGCTTCTTGATGCTGAACATCTGCGGATGGAAGTTTGATTGGAGGTCCTAGAAAAGGGTTTTTGGTACAGCCACGTTATTGATACTAACAAGACAAGTCTTTTATCTGTTTCTCCTCTGGATGTTATGCCAAATGAAGAAAGAGGCACACAACCATTGTCATGGGGAATTTGGCTGGGGTTGTTACCAGAAGAGAATTACACCAGGCAGCAACATGTCTTCTCAAGTTTATTGACTTGACAGGGCAGGGAATAGCAGTAGCCAGGGAATAGCCGTTCTTGTTCCCTAATGCACAAGCACCCATGCAAATCAGGACCCCAGCTCCTCTGAGGCAATTTAGCTCAGCATAATTTAGCTCAGCATAACTCAGCTCAGGGGAGCAGGACATTCTGCCCTTCTGAGGTGTCAGATCTACAGCTGACAGTTCAGCCCCTGTATGTAGCAGTTCATTCTCAGGCTCTAGCTTCCACAGATATCCCTAAATTCTATCTCCCTCTTTTTAACTACTTATTAGTTATTTTTTAATTATCTACTGATTTCTGTGGTAGTTTGTCAGCATAACCTACCAATGGCTTTGATGTTCTGCACCCCCAGGCCAATCTGCAGTTGCCACAGTGTTTTTTGTCACCCTCTGGCTTCCACAAAAACTGTCACAAAAAATAAAATGTTAGCTTTCTTATTCGGCTCCTTTGAGATTAACCTGGTTGGTTTGAACTAGGTAGCTGCAGTCCTTCATCTGGGTAGCAGCCCCAGGTAGGCTGTACCCGGGAGCACTGTTGTCCAGAGAGATCCCTTCTTCAGTCAGTCTGTTAAGAATGCCAGGGTTAACCTTTCAAGGTTTAGAAAGACCAGACTGCAGCTGCTCAAAACTCCCCCAGCTCCAAGTCGCCTCCACCTTGAGCTGAGACCGGGCCATTTAGAGGCAATAGATGGATCCCTGCGATAATGTATTTAAGGAGGGGACAAAGGAATGGTCTTTGAGACATGCAGCAGAGGAAGGAGGGATGAGAAGGCAGCCTGAGCAGAGATTCCCCTGCAGCCTGTGGGTAGAGGGCATGCTGTGCCCCTGCAGCCTATGGAGGATCATGGTGGAGCAGCCATGAAGGACCACGGTGAAGCAGAGAGGGACCCGCAGCCTGTCAAGGACCATGGCAAGGCAGAGATGCACCTGCAGCCTGTGGAGGACCCAACACCAGGAGAGGTGCTTGCTCCAAAAGCAGACCGTGCCTCTGTTGGTATCCTGCTGGACTGCACAGCACAGGAAGGACTCACGTTGGAGGGGTTTGTGAGGGGCTGTCTGCCATGGGAGGGACCTCACACTGGAGCAGGGGAAGCGTGTGAGGAGCCCTCCCTGCCTGAGGAGGAAGGAGCCACAGAGACAATCTTTGGTGAACTGACTGCACCCTCCATTCCCTGTCTCTCTGTGCTGCTGAGCAGGGAGGAGGGAGGGACATCAGGAGTGAGGGGACTCGAGCCCGAGATGGAAAGAGAGGTTGAGAGAAGGGTATTTATTTGTGTTTAAAGATCTGGCTTTTCGTGTCTCCTTCTCCTAATCTTCTTTGATTGACAACTGATTAAATTGAACTTTTTCCCCAAGTTGAGTCTGGTTTTGCCTGTGACCATAACTGGTGAGTGAACCCTCCCTGTCCTTGTCTCAAGGCACCAGGTATCACTACATTTTCTCCTCATCCCAGTGTGTGGGTTGGAGTGAGCGAGTGGCTGCGTGGTTCTTTGTTGCCAGCTGGGCTCAAACCATGAAAATAGGAAACACAAAATGTAAGCAATTTGCTCATCATGATCAACACGAAAAATGTCAATGAGCTTTAACTTTGTTGTAATTTTTTGTCCCTCACCTGTAACAAATATGAAGTGTCATAAGCCTGATTCTTGCACTGAAGTAATGCTGACACTTTTAGCTCTCTGGCAAATAATAGAAGAGGGCAGTGGTCTTTAAAGTATAACTGTGTTAATTATTTAAGTAACGAGACAGCTGTGTTGCAAGTGTTGGTAACCCGGGGTGGGGGTGGTGGGGGTGGTGCGG
>VZSC01007544.1:77166-98970 GCA_013398225.1 Steatornis caripensis
AAATGCTTTAAATTTGTATACCTTCTGGAAGCAAAAAGTTTAAATAAGTATATATTAGCTGAAAGTATTTCACACTGTTTCCATTGTGATTCTCACACTGTGGAGCAACATCCTTCAAAATGAATAGGAGGGAAAAACATTTCTTAAGACTAAGAAGTATTTTTTTAATGCCATGGAGAATTAATAGATAAACGCCTACATCGGTTTGTGCATGTTTCTCGCTGATATCTGGGCTATCTCGCATAATTTTACTTGACTTTAACATGTTTTGAGATAAAAACATCACCTACTTATATTGAAACACAATAAAATACAGGTAGTTTTGTATTTCAGTTTAGCCCTCAACATAAAAGATTTCTAAAGTTTTGCTTAATTCATTGTTATCTTTGCTGTCTCCAACTGCAAAATTGACATCTTCCTACATGCTGGGTGAATTTAACTTCTGGTCATGCTGATCTCTTTTTCAATTGAGTAACAGTATGGAAAACCTCAATCATCAGGACAGTTGGTCACCAAGCTGGAGAACCCTTGAGGTGAAGTTATTCTCTTTTTTCCCTGTCAGAGAGCTTTTTTTTACTGTAATATAGGCATTTCTGTAGTTGTTCTTCGTTCTTCTCTCAAAATGTCAATTGGGACAGATAATAGATAATAATGATTTTCCATTGTATGGCTGCATCATTGAATATCAAAATCCATAAAGTAAGAACTACCATCAGACTCAAAATTTGAAAGGTACTTTGAAAATAAAAAGTCCTCCAGAAGTGTTTGGTGTTAAAAATACTTTCTCAGATGTAGAGTGTATAAAATAATTGAACCAGCCATAGGACCGAGCTAGAATCTAGATGTATAATTGTCGTTTTATGTATATCTACTTTATCGTTACACACATATCCGTGATATAGAGCCGTCTCTCTACACATTTACTCAGCTTTCAGTAATACCACGAGTTTCATAGGCATGAAAAAGTGCATCCCTATTCATATATTGATCCATCTGACAGGGGAACTGGCATCTAAGCCCAAGCAGAACCTACAAATTTAACTTTCCTTTGACTTCAGCCCAGTTACACTGTGAGTGGGGACATGCTGACAAGTTAAGTTTTCCCCAATATGCAGCTGGCCCCAAGGCTGACAGTAAGGCTCATG
The DNA here is from genome assembly GCA_013398225.1 of Steatornis caripensis. NCBI lineage: Eukaryota > Metazoa > Chordata > Aves > Caprimulgiformes > Steatornithidae > Steatornis > Steatornis caripensis. The sequence goes on from VZSC01007544.1 coordinate 78,312, forward strand.
CCTTCCTCCTAATTAGTCAGTAACTCCAGGAAAAGTACACAGAGAAACAGAGGGAGAATTGGACTGAGTGTTGTCCCCTGACCAGAATTTCTCCAATTTTTGAAATTGCTTGGTCTGAACACTTACATCTTAAAACTCCTGCTGTCTGTATAAAGTCTCCTAAGTCTTGAAAAAGACAGAACTTTCTTCACCTCTAAAGACGTGCACTAATACTGGGATATTGCCTGCAGTAAATTTAACATCGCTTTGAGAATATTAACACTGATAAAGCATCTAGTTTATTGTTTGGATGCAACAAGTGCATGCTGAATCATCTGGCTACCAAATCTCTCTGTTTTTCTATCACGAGAAAGATAAGCCTCACCTGAGCATGTAAGTCTAGGACAAATACTCGCCAAATGTTCACTAAGATTTTTGAGAAAAAGACATAGAATCAATCATAGAATCATAAAATAGTTTGGGTTGGAAGCGACCTTTAAAGCTCATCTAGTCCATCCCCCTGCAGTGAGCAGAAACATTTTCAACTAGATCAGGGTGCTCAGATCCCAGCCCATCCTGACCTTGAATCTTTCTAGGGATGGGGCATCTAACATATCTCTGGGCAAACTGTTCCAGAGTTTCATCACCCTCCTCTTAAAAAATCTATTCCTTATATCTAGTCTAAATCTACCCTCTGTTAGTTTAAAATCATTACCCATTGTCCTATCACAACAGGTAAAAAAACTGCTAAAATGTAGGTATCCAACTATCTGTGTGCCCAAAGACTTGGGCTTCCATATGGGCAAACTTGAATAAACTGGGCAGATTTTTTTTTTTTATAAACTTTTGTAAAGTTTATAAATTTGTATCATTTAATAATCAGTACTTGATTTACTGAGTGCCTTGAGTTCCCCAGGAGGGATGGTGTCTTCGGTAACATTGAAGTCCCATTGTGGATTTAGCTTATTGCATTTCTGTAACTATTAACTTTAAAAGGACTAAATTGGATTATGAAAACTGTCAACCTCACTCTAGTAACAGAGATAAGGATGTCCATAAAGAGAATATTCTGAAGACGGAATTTCTGTTAATAACCATTTTCAGTGCACTTGATGTTTTGAGAACATCGCACAAACGTGTTTCATTCAGTAATGCTACCTTGAACCTAAAATGCAGTTGTGTTCACCATTTTGTGATCAGAATATGTTATTTTTCTATAACAGGAGAAAGACTGCAAATTTGAACATTATGCTGTAAGTTTCTCCTTCTTAGAAGAACAACATATTGCATCCTTCCTTGGATAACAGTGTCAAAGGAAGGGATCCTTAGAAATACTTCAGTGATTGGCATTAGCAAGGCTTTGATACATACTACTTATACAAAAAACTGTTATGCTTCACTTAGTTCCTTTGATGTCCTTGAAAGAGATGGCATATAATTTCCCATGTAGAAAATGTCCACAGAGCCTTATAATGAATAGGAACATTCTCCTTTACACACTGTAGAGTGTTTCATGTGCAGTCACTAAGATTTATGCAAGAGTTTGAGAGACTGCAACATGATGGTAACCTTACAGTTAGGAATGAGAGTAAACTGCTGGTTAGGTTATGGGCTTGGACTTCACATCTCCTGGCTCTGCATACTCCTTTTTATGGCAAGTATAGTAATAGATAATTAAAGATTGGACAGGTATGGTGATGAAATATGGTATTTAATCTGTGTTGGTTAATGCACATTGTTTAGGTGTCCATTATAATATACTTCACCAATCTTTTTAATTTCAAAAGTATCTCAAAATTCCTTTTCACCATTGATTACAGATAGGTGCTAACTTCCTACACTGACCAGTTTTGTTTGTTTATTTGTAACAACTAACATCTGTGCATCTGCAACCAAAGAAAAACAAGTGGCATAGAAAGATTTCTCACTTGGACCTACCAAATGTCAGCAGCCATCATATCCTTTTATTGTGTTGTTTGATTTATAAACATCTGCTAATCGTTCACTAAACTGTTTTCCATGCAAAGTGGTAGAGGTGACACATGTGACTTTAAATCTTATGTTGTGTTGTTACTATTTGAGAAGCTGGTGATCAGTTGGCTGTGCAGAAAACAGCTGTCTTAGAGTAAAATTAATGTTTTGAATTCCAGCAAATTCCCAACTCTCTAGTCTTTCAGAGACTCTTGAGAACAGAGAGTGTCGATAGTTAAACAGAGAAACAATAGATGAGAGATTAGGGATTACTTAGAAGCTTGCTTGAAAAAAAAAATCATGCTGCATGAACGTATGAAAGAAGTACAGAGGGATGATGAAAAGCTGCAAAATACATAAACTGAAAACATATCACAAAGGAGTTTCTCAGTAAGTGCTAGAGAATTTCATCATAATTGGAAGTTAGTCTTTGTTACCTTCCAGTTTATTTGGAAAAAGCTGTACAAAGCATTTTGCTTAGGCTATGTTTTGGTTTTGCTTTAATAACTTAGGCAGTGCTGACATCACAAGATATTTCCTCAAGAGATTTCCCACTGTATATGCTTGAGATTACTATGATGGATTGCAATTTACTGTACGCTAACTAGGGCCTTCCAAGTGCTGCTGTATTCTCATGGAAGTTGAATGGTATTCACTATGGAATACTGTCAAAATGCAATATGGAATACTTGTCAAAAATAAAGGAGCACTCACCTACCCACATGTGCCGTTGCCAGTCTACTTTTGCTGTCAGGTTGGAGCAAGCCTAGAGGATGGAGATAGCAGTTTGGAAGTGAGTTCTCTGATGATGATAACAATGAACTGGTGTGACTTAAAATTTTTAACACATTTCTTGATACTGCTTTACAGAAATGGCTGTTGTAATTTAAAAAACCCAACAAGCTGTGAAACTATTAGTTCTATCATTTCTTAACTTACTATATTTAGGCTTCTCCTAATTACCAGTGGAGCACATGTTATTTGGTTTTTAACTTAATTTCAGAAGAATCTTACAGTGTGAAAAGAGAAATATTAATTCTCCTATATCTATGCCATGCTTCAAGAGAAAGCTTTAGAAGTTTGCTTTATTTCATTTATAAATAAAAACTTATATATGTATTTATATTATTTATTTATAGAATGTATTTATTTACTTTTATAGTATTTAATTTATTGCTGTAAAAGTCAATAAATAATTGCAGTACAAAATAGACAGATGGACTGAAAAACAGAAGTCTAATTCAAATTAATTTTTAAATAAAACATTGACAGTATCTAGAGAAAAAATGTTGACAGCACAATTGTTGCAACAACTTAATGGCTTTTGCTTGACTCATGTCATCAAGTGATTTACTTGTGTATTATTTTTTAAAACTCTGTCTGACCCTGTTGACATATCATGTCCTTTGAGTTTCTCCCTCTTACTCAGAAATCAAGGCAAAAAGTTCAATTCATAAAATATTAGTAGATGCAAGTATTGTCTCTGACCTTACTTAATCAAAGCAACATGTGTCAAAGTTTAATTGCATTTCATGTGTTTTGGTGACATCTCTAAATTTTTCAAGGATTCAATAAATTATTAGCATCACAAGAAAATCTCAGACAGCCATAAAGGGAAAATTCCCCAGTAGCAAAATTCTGTAAACTAATAATTGAGACTTCAATGAAAATTTAATTTATTTCATCTTAGTCTTTTCCTCCTGCTCCTGGTAAAGAAGATCAAAGCCTGAATAGCTCTTTGATGGTATTTTTATAGTTGGATTAGAAAAAGTCTTCCTTAATTTGAATAGATACTGTGATAATCTTTGAGACTACAAAGATTGCTTACTCCTTTGGATTTTTTTATAAGACTGCTGCAGACCTTGTCATTTACAGTCAGAAGTCAGTTTGTAGCCCTTGTTCTGAGCAGATATGCTAACATTCAGCCCAGTTCTTTCTCTTCAGTGAAAAATATTCAGTTATTTTGTTTCTATTTTTATGTAGTTGGTTTCCTTCTCTAATAATTTTATTAGCAGTTTTACTAGTATTGTACTATCTAATATCCTTCTGGATCTATGGTCAACTGTGCCAGTCTTCCTCAGGCAGTGGTGAAAAGTTGTTACAATGAGCCACCAATTTCCCAAGGTCTGTCAGAAAGAGCGTAACATTGGTGATAGAGTCCCTTTCTCCTCAATCTTGGCTATGTTTGAGTTTATTTTTATGTTTCCTTGACCCAGGCTGCTGATTTCTGACTGCTCCCAGCTGAGTGTGAGCACGGCCCCACAGCTTCCTCAGGCTCAACTCTGTTTGCCAGACCCTTCCCACAGAGGCCTTGGCAGAGCTCAAGCTCAGACAGGGGAGGCAACAGGCACTTGGCCCCAAGGCAGGTGCTGAAACCACCTCAGCCCAGCTCTGATGAAGGTGAGCCCAGGCCAGCACTGAGATCTGAGCCGATGGCTCAGCACAGAGCCCATGGGTCTGCTAGGATGGCAAAAAGTCGTATTCACTACACTACAACACTACATGTGGAATTCATTAAATGCTTACCTTTTTATTTCTAAAACTTTTTTTTTCCCCCAGAAATTTTCAAGCATCAGCTTTACACTGTGGCTGCAAAAATGACCATGTCAGTGCAACTAATGGAGTAGTGAACCACCACAGATGGGATTAGAAGCCACAGGCAAGAACATCACCATAGTAGGAAGCTTTGAAGTTAGACTAGTCTTGTTTCAGGACAGGCTGTTTATACGCTTTTTTGTTTGTACACTGTTAGGTTTTTAGAGTAGGCTTCATGGAGCTGAAGCAACCATCAGCAATGAATGTCACTCTTTTCCTGCCAACTACATGAAAAGCATGGAAGTCATAAAAGGGGTTGACTTCTCTTGTATGCCACATGAATTGTGAGATGTAAAGACAGAGAATCATCTAGTCTTTTCAATCTAACAGAAAACAATGCCTAATGCATTCAGCAAGACTTTCTACTACACAAAACTATTATCTCGCTTGTGTATGTACAGTGGTCCTCTCCTCCTTTGATGTTTTAGTCATTCATGTGTTACAGGCAATCTTAACCATACAAAAGGTTCACAATATTTCTAAGATGTATGTCTTTGGAAACCATGTCAAAGAGGGCACTCCCACAAGGACAGTAGCATCAGTTACCCAGAGAAGTAAATAGTCCAATAAAATTTACTTCAACTTATTTCTGTTGAGAGCAGCTGATGAAAGCAGAAGGAAGAAAGGTACAGAATTCAGGGGAAAACTCATTCAGAGACACACATACAGCCATACACTAAAACTTATATTAAGTCTTGGCTACTCTGCAAGCAGAGCTACAGGTCCATGGAAAATTGAGATTGCTGCAGCAGGTGCATCCCACAGCTCCAATTCAATGTGTGCAACAGGACAAATGTCCCCAGCAGCTCCTGGATTCTGCCCTCTTTTTACCTTCTAGACTGCTGGGTTGTGCCCACACTAACCTTCTGGGCCATCAATCAGGAGGAATTCTACTTGGGGCTGGCTGCACTTGCATACACCAGCCAAGCTTAGCCAATACATTTCAGGATGGGGTCCTTCTTGGGGCCAAGTTTGGTCTCACCGATTCTTCCTTATGCATGCTGGGGAGCTACAAATTCACCTCAAGGTATATGGGAAGTTGTGGACATCTTTGAAAGAATTCTCAGTATAAATAGATCAGTAACAGCAAGTCCCAGAGACACCGTATCTGTAGTATTCCTCAGAGCAACACTTCTCTAAGAGGAGTGACCCTCAGTTCATTGATTTGATAGGACACAATTTACTCTGTAGCAGTCTGGACCTTCTTGACTCAGGGCAAGTGACCTTGACAATTTTTAAAGGACATCATTTCAGTTCAGATTCAAGACTACTGGAGAGTACAATACTTACCGCTTTAAAAAAAAAGTACATATACATACATATAGATTTATGTATATATATATAAAACACCAAACACAGACACTCATACACACAACAAAATTGAGACAACCCAGTTTTGTCTTGAAATATCATACGAGAAGTGCAGCAGGACTGACTCTAGTAATGAACAAGGAAGGACAGTTTGTCCCTCATCACCATCCATACAGTTGATTATTTGCCTAGAGACTGTATGACAAAAAACTTGAATTAAGTTACTTCTTCAGAGTCCTTCAACTAATCAGAGATGAAGGCTGTTCTATTACTGAATATGCCAGTATCTGCTGACATATGAGTAGTGAACGGATGGCAAAGTGCATAAAGTGTCACGTTAGATATTTGTGATGAGAATGAATCATCCTAGGCCATTTTAAACAAAAACCTAGTTCTTGAGAAGAGTCTAAGAACAAGAGACTCGGTAAACAATACATTAATTTACCACTGTCTTCACAAAGGTGTTAATTCATCAGCACTGCTTTCATGGGAGCAAAGCTCTGATATGCTTCAGAAAGATTGCTGGTGGGTTTAGACTGCTCAGTCAGAAATAAAAATACTTTTTCCCCACCAGAAGAATCTTTTGTCACGGTCTGCTCATGATGAAGAATGAAATCACTCCAGCAACCAGTTTCTTTTCTGACTGTCTCTTCAGATGGAATTATGCTTTTATTGGATCACTGACAATCATTTCTGACCTGAAGAAACCAATCAGGGAACGATTCCAGTATCAGCTTTTCAGATGGAGGTGAAAGTACTTTGACATTTACATCAGCAGACAGTTCATCGTGTTGATATTGTTGGCTTGCAAACAGCTATGCAATCAAAGGGACCATCTCTACAGTCATCGGGATGTGACTGGCAATGTCAGCTTGTCTTTCTCTAGAACACACGTGTGATGTGTGTGAATCTCTACCTTATAACTATAGACACCACTTAGAATTTCAATAGCAAGTACTCATCTTGTGCATAGCTTCATTCAGTTGGTGTCAAAGTTCTTGACTAGTAAATGATAAGCACTTCATTCCCACCTGGTTATGTGTAGCAGAGATTGACTCCAATGCCATAGACTGGAACATCATGAATGATAATCAATAGTGTCTGTTTGTCATAGTGGATGAGTGGAAGTGGATGTCAGTCACTTGCTTACATTTTTGAAATGTACTTTGTGTTGGAAAGTCCATTTCCAGGGAACTGTCTTGTCAAAGAAGCAGAGAAGAGCTTTGGTGATCATTGCTTTTCATGGCAGGTAGCTGTAGCAGAAGTTTCAATGAATATCTAGTTTCTGTGTTCACTAAGATAAATAAAAAAAATTACTTTTCTTTGTGCTGTGAAATCTATGTGTGTTTATTCAATCTCATTCTATAACTCCTGTACCTAAGAAGGTGATAAACCCTTAGTCCCTCCTCTGCTTTCACTGTTGGTGGGGCCCTCCACAGGCTGCAGAGGGACAAGCTGTGTCACCATGGTCTTCATGGGAATCTCTGCTCTGGCACCTGGAGGACCTCTTCCCACTCCTTCTCCACTGACCCAAACTGTTTCACATTTTCTTCAGTCTGCTCCCTCACAGTTCCAGTGCAGTGTTTTTTATACCTTCTTAAATGTTGTCAGAGATGCCACCAGCATCACTGATGAGTTCAGCTCTGGCTAGGCTGGGTCCATTTTGGAGGTGGCTGGAACTGACTGTTAAACATAGGGGCAGCACCATGCATCTTCTCACAGAAGCCACCTCTGCACATCCCCCACTGTCAAAACCTTGCCTCATAAACCCAATACAGGTATCTATTTGTACTTTTGTGAAACTTTCGTTCTCGTTCCCCAGCTGTGACAAGTTTTCACACATGACCTCCTGCTCTTGAATGCAGCTCAACAATTGCCGCTGTTTATACTGAAACTTCAGTAGATGATTGCCATTCTTGTGACCAGAAACTGCAGTTGTGGTTGTGTAACANTGTTCCCAAGCTGTGACAAGTTTTCACACATGACCTCCTGATCTTGAGTGCAGCTCAACAATTGCCGCTGTTTATACTGAAACTTCAGTAGATGATTGCCATTCTTGTGACCAGAAACTGCAGTTGTGGTTGTGTAACAGAATGCATAGCACTGAAGTTCATCAAGTGAACATAATCGCATGTGCTAACTAACCACATGAACAATCACACATAGGTAGGACCGCTTGCTTTTCTCTGGCTGCTACTAATTAAACAAAGTGAGAGAGGGATACAATGTGATGTCAATTCTTTCTGCATCAGCAAGAAATAACCTCCTGTGTGCAAGTCATACTGTGCAAAATGAATGCAGTAAGGGACTGTCCTTGAGCAAATACAGCATGCACTTTCACAGTATGTAAAGTGGAGACTGATGTTCTACCATTACAGAAGTATAAAAAAAGAGTTAAAGGCACACACTGCAAAATAGATGGCTTTTATCCTCTCCTTGCTTCCTACAGATCTTCTCAATACACATCTCACTTACATGCAGTTAGTGTAACATCTATAAAATATTGTCTTCCATCACCATGTTTCCCTGGTAAAAGAAAGTTCAATTACTAAAACAACACCCCCTCTAGAACACTATTTTTTTTTTAAATTTCACAGCTGTTTGTTGGTTGGTTTGTTGGGGGGGTGGGGGGCGGGGGGTGCAGCCTGCAGTCATATGAGAATAGCTTTCTTTACTGAAAAACTGTTTGTTTTTTTTTTTTTTAACTAGCTTATTCAAAAAGTAGAAGAAAATGGTGAAAAGTCTTCAGAAACTCTTTACATCCAGCTACTGATTAACTGAAAGATTTTCACTGATTGTCCTAGACTTGTGTCTGATGGATTGTACAAACATTTGACTCAGGGAACAAAACAGTCATTTTTGTACTCACACAGCCATGAATACTGGCTCCATGTGTTAGAAATACCTACCAAGTAGTATATTTAAAATACATTTAAGCATTTCAGGTGCCTTTTCATCAGGAATATTTCTTTCTAAGCAACAAAACTGCATTTTCCACTCTGAAAGTTGATATTTCAGTATGTTTTAATTATTTTGAAGAAACAGTTTGAGAAAGTAGATATATATAAAAATATACGACTTTAATGAAATCGAAGTAAAATTAAAATTTAAATTGTGAAATTTAGTTTAATCTCACATATGTCTAGATTATTCACAGAATCATTTTAACAGGCTATCTGTTTGTGCCATGGTCCATGTTGTGTATAATTCAGCAGCAGTAAAAAAATTTTTGTGTATTCTGTGAACAATAGAGAACAGCTGTTAGTGCACCAATAGTTGCTAGAGTCACATATCTGCATATGGTTCTCTATGGGCTAGAGTAAAAACAAATGGAAACCACTCAGTGCCTGCAAAACTTGATGTGGCCTCAAAATCTAAGAAGTGTTATATGGCCACATTTTAAAAATTCATTTCTGGAACATGAGTTTAATGTTTGATCTCTGTTTCTCCAGATATACTGGACAAGCAGATCAGAATGCTAGTAACCAATCCAGTATCCAACTTTTCCAATTTTGTTTTGTTTGGGGAGGGAGGGAAAACAAGGTGTGTTCACATACCTACTACTAGTAAGAAAAACATGCAATACAAACTGCATGAAAATATTATTAGAAAAAACCGTTCAAGCATACACTCTCTTAAAGCTTGAATCTATAATTAAAATAAGAGTGTCTGCACATACCTGTGTTCTAAGCTGTGTGTTTTGTAAGTCTGATGTCCAAGAAAGAAGAAAGCACAGCAATGAAGGGAAAGTAGAATAGATTAAAATAACTTGTTACATCTGCGGCTGACAATCGGCAATTTGGAGAAAATATAATTCTCATTTGAATAACAGACTAATGAATTTTAGAAGTATTTTAAGCTCCGCAAAACATTATATTGGATAGAAATGTTTCAAAATGAGATAGAACTCTTAATTTAGAGCAAATTAAACTGATTTTTTCTTTTGAAAATCTAAAATATATATATGCTTTGCTCATTCTGTATGCATTGTAACAATAATGCAGAAACATTCACTCATCGTCTCCAGTAACTTTGCACCTCGCCTTCCTCAGCTAGTAAGTGTGTATGAAATAGGGAGGGGAATAGAACTGATAAGCTACTGGTGACTGACACACAATGGTGTTTACTCAGGCAAAAATTAACAAAATATTCAGTGAAGGCACTTATGTCAAAACAGGCTGAAAGGAAAGAGTTGTGTTCCAGCTGAAGGCAACAGCACAATCTACATTTTGGTGGAGCCAGAAGCTTCCTGTTTGCAAGGACACGTATTCCGGAGCTCAAACTCATGTCTCCCACTATCTTCATTTCTGTATAATGCAATATTGCGAGGTCTTTCTATTCCAGACAAGTCTCAGTCAGCTGCACCCACTTAGAAGCAGGCAGAAGTTGAAGTCTGTTTGGCAACATTAGATAGTTGAGCTGTTCTGCTCCCTAAACTCCTGATCATGTCTCTTGACACTCTGGCAGACGCATTTTTAATTGGTATTTAGTAACAACAGATATTAAGTCACAGATTTATATTTGTCAAAAGGCTTTTTTAAATTTTACAATACTGTGTCTCCACAACTAGTTATAGCTTTGTCAATCAGTGAAATTAAAGAACAAGTTAATTTACATTTCAGCAAATGTGTTAAGACTTTTGCAAATATATATTTGTAACTCAACCTTAATTTTGTCCATACTGTTCCACAGTGGAATATCATCAGTCAGCAGATGCTATAAAACTAGTTGACACATTGTTGAAATGCAAAAAAGGATATACACTCTGTGCCGTATGGGAGATCAAATATGTATGTGTACAAAGTGAGATAGCAAAAATAATGTCAGAATTGAAGTCAGTGCTAGACAAAAGTAGGTGATGTGAATGGGAGAGAACACCGAACTCAAAGTAAATAGATGCCCAGAGAGGATACACATGCTAGAAATTATTTCTGTCACTGAATCCTAAATCACTTATAGCAGGATTGGGTGTCTGTTCTCTCTACATATATGTATCCAACAGCTGCCTAGATGGTAAGAAAGTGTGAAGTAAAATTGGTAGAAAAGGCAGGTACCCATACTTAAGTCAACAAGCTAAAAGTATGTAAAAAGAGGCATGCAAAAGAGAAAATTTATATGAGAAAATATGAGTTATTAAAAATTAATGAAAAAATTGTAAAAGAACAGTTACTTAACATGGTAAGATGTCAAATATAAATTTTAAATTAGTGTTTAACAGGCAAAGACAAGAAAAGCATTTTACGAGTCATGAAAAGCTCAGAAAAAAAGGTTTTTCAAAGAAGAGTCATGGAAATGATTAAAGAGATGAATGGACTTACTTCTTAGAAAAGATTAAAAGGTTAAATACAAATAGTTTAGTGAAGTAACTAGGTTAGAGAAGAGGACATAATAAACTACAAACATCTGAAGGCAGTAAACACTAAGGAAGGAGAGGAATAATTTAGCCTGATACAAGATAATATAATCAGAAATAAAGGAATTAAAGTTTTAACTTTAAGTTTTACCTTTTTAAAGGTAAAAAAATTACACTGAGGAGCAGAAAAAAATCCCTTGCCTATGAGATGAAAAAGGTGGAACTGGTCAGAGCCCATATCTAAGGGTAAGTAGATAAAAGACTGGAAAATATAACAAAAGACCCAACAACAACAAAAAGGTAAAAAAATTAGTTCTAAAGGACTGCATGCAATTTTCTGCAAAATTCGCATTCCATGGACATTGCTACCTTCTAAAATTAATGAATTTTTAAAAATAGCTGGAAAGTTTCTTTCAAAGATAATTTTCTCTACTTCTGTGTAAGTCTTTATCACTCCCCGTCATCTCATTGAACTTTGACAATTTGGTGTGGAAAGCCCTCTGAAAGAATGAAGAAAGCTTCCTGTACAGTCACAGTGAACATCTTCAAGGCATGACAAGCCCAGAGGGCACATGTACAAGAGTTAGGTTTATTCTGAAAATCACAGAGGAAGCAATGAGCAGAGGGAGGTATGAAAGGCTCAAAGCTTGATCTTCATCTTGCTTAGTAATAAAAGTTAGGTCTTTATGGAGGGGCAGTTCTTTTTGTGACTCTATAGTTTATCCTCTCTCTGTCCATTTCTTATGAAGTTCAGACTATCACAGTCACTGTTGTTTTCTTTCCCAGCTCTCCCCCTTTCCCTGTCTTCTTGCCTCTCCTCACAAATAATTCCCTGCATTTCCCTTTTCTTTCCTTCCAAGCACCCTAACCTCTGTCACCTTTCCACCATTACTTTCCACTATAGTCCTTGCTCCTGCCTCTGCTCCATCTCCCTTAATATACCTCCTGCTGTTCCAAGAGTGATGTGGAATAAATACCTCAGTCGTGCACTCCCTACCCTGGGTCTCCTTCACCTCCCAAATTTCCTTGTTCAAAGACAAGCTCTTGTGGTAGAAGGAAAAGAGACCAGTGCCTATTTTTTGTGTTATATGTAGGAATACTATACCAACCTATATTATTTCTAGTAGAGTATAAAAAGTAAAGAAAAGATTCAAAAGGCAAGGCACAGCTACAATTTTAAACAACAGTTTTCAAGCTACTTTTCTGATTTTTGCAAGAATAAGTTATCTTCTGAGACACTTTCTAGGACTTTATTTCTTTTTTGGGAAAACAGGAAGGCAGGTTAATAACCTCATGTTACCGTTAGTTTTAACAGAAGAACAAACAGAGTAGCTCAGTTACTAGAGGACAGTCATGCACTGGCATGGTGCTGAGCTCTAATCTGTCTGTCTGGCTTTAGCTTCTGTTCATAAGACATTTGATCCAATGGTAGAGGCAGCCAAATACATTCCTACCATGTGTTATGGTTCCCCAATGCCCTCCATCAATCCTGATGCTCCTTTTCTTAACTGATGGAGGTTGTTATACTGTCTATCACTATTCAGACTTACATTTATATTTTAAAAGCATTCTAGGTTACAGTGCTTTTAAAAATTTAATGCACATATTTAATGCTTATCTACCTATTGAGAGATTTAAGGTATAAAATAAAAACAGATATACAAAAGGAAAATTAATCACTGCATAAAGATACCTTTTCTACTCTCTAGGTACAGAAGGGTGTTTTTTCTACCTTTTTTTCAGATCCACTGTAATACTTATGACACATTTCAGAATTTTATATGGTAACTTTTCAGGAAATTCCATACATTGTTAAGATTGATTTGTTGATAAGAACAATTTTTAAACAAACTTTAAAATAAAGAACATCTTGCAGGCTCCTCAACTAATTTGACTATCAAAGAAGCCACAACATCCTTGATATGCTACATTAAACATAAGGATCCTAAAAGATTCTGGCTGTTCCTGCTGTTTCAACAACCGGAAAATATCTGTAAAAATGCCTCACAGAGCAATTGCATACAAAGTCTCTCAAGTTTGTTTCAAGTAACTTCACTGTAAAGTTCCTTCCTTGAAGGAACTGCTTTGTTTTATAAGATCCTTGTTTCCCCAATGAAAAAAAATCACTATAAAAGTAGTCCCTGAAGTCACTTGCTTTTGAAAACCGTTCTCAAAGTATATAATCCAGATGATCACATAATTTTTTCATTTTGTCTCAAATTGCAAATCTAAATTAAAACTAATCTTGTGACTTCCTTGTTTCAAGTGCTGTTACCCAGTTATTACTTTAAAAAGCCTACACTTATAGCTCAGAAATGGATAACCTAAGAAAAACAAAGTGTGCTTATGATCTTTTGAGTGAGTGTTTTTGTGGAATTATATTTCAACATACGCACATAAGTGTGTATGCCAGTCATTTTCCATGTGATGAAAATAATTTTTAAAATAGTTTTACTTTGCATTTTCATTTTTTAATTAGCGTTCTTGATTGATGAGAAACTATAAACAGAAACACTACTAAGAAGCCCCCTTAACCCTGAAATCCTCAGATTCTCTTAAAGATTTTAGTAGTTTTCCTTTAAATTTCCCAGTCTGTCATTTTCTTGTGGCTCAAGTAACCCTTTTTTCATCTCGTGCTTGATTAGATGACTAATAGATGACTCACAATGTGGGTTGGAGTGAGTGATTTTGCAAGCTGTGGGCTATTTATAAAATCAGAATTTCTCTTGAGTTGCTGCGTACAGGTCCATTTGGGAACACGAAGTTGTTTTTAGTGATAGCTTAAGATCAAACTATAAGGCATGATGACAAGTCTCACATCTGTTAAAACTCTCTTTACTTACTAAGAGTTGTCCTTACATACTCTTCTGACTGGACATATTAGCAGATCACAGGTCATGTTCTAAAGGAAGTATTACCGTGAAGTGCCACACATCTGCTTGCTTTAATTTAACACTAAGTGTAGTGAACTACGAATAGAGTTATCAATATCAGCCAGTCCAGCTGGACCCAGATAACACTTGTAATCATCTAGGAATAACCTGCGTATAGTACAATGAAGCATCAGACTGAATATGCAAATAAAGCAAATAGAAAATTCCATCAAAGTGGTATGAAGAAAGTAGCTGTGTATTTAGTTTATAACAATATAACAGATTTCTTCTTTGTTTCTATTGTGAATGCAGTTAAACATTAGTCAGATTCATACAACTTCCTTCTCATTAAGAGTCACACACCCCTGTGCTATCAGGAATATCAGTTAAACATATGCTGTATAACTGAACCTATGCTCTGCATTATCAGGCAGTTCCATACCATTCTATCTCCATAAGCCAGGTCACAAAGAGAGCGCTAATAAAAGTGTTTCTTCACTGAGCCACAAGGTTAATCTCTGGACTAGTACATTTTAGACATTTATGTTTCTATCAGTATGACTGATTTGTTTTAGGGTCACACCAACTTGTGTCATATGGATCAGAGCATATTCTGGGGACACATTATATCTTAAGAGCCTTCACCACCTCGAAGATTTTTCCAGCTTTGGATGAAGCCTTCTACAGATCTCCAGCACAATACATGCAATTAGAAAAACAAAAATCTTTTCACTGCCTTGATAGTTCTCAGCTGTTGCAACAACCTCTTTGAAAAGCTTCTTAGAACAACTTTAAGCCTGATAGTTATAAGAGTAGTTCCAAAATCCAGAGAACAGAATGTCAGTTTAAAGCCAATTTTCATCAAATACCTCTCAGATCTCCTGTCAAGCACTTCTTTGTGGGACCAGCAGATACCAGGAGCTGCACATTGTTGCTCTTTCCCTTTTAATATTTCCAAGGTAGTAGCAGGAAGGCTAGAACATGTCAGAATCTATTTATGAGTGCCTGCCACTACCTGACCTTTTTTATCCAGTGTTTTCTAAGAAGTAAAGAATTAGCACCCAAAGGGTAACAGTTTGTAATTTCCTGTCTTAACTGTGATATGAGTATTACCCTTTTGAACTCTATCATTACCCTCTTACTCATCTGAAAATGATACATAAAATTAAAATCAGTAGTTGAGGATATAATTTGTTCCATTTCAGCTACAGGAAAAAAAAAACCAGTAAGAGAGTTTGCATTTTCAGACATCAAATTTCAAGTGCATACTGCATTCAGATAAGTCTAGATCCACCTAAATAACAGCTGTGGCTGTCTAAAATCAGTGACAAAGAGTTATGTCAACATGATACACATTCAAAAATTCTTCTTTCTGTGTCCTTACAAAATTAATCTGACATGACAGAAAAGAAGAGATACCAAGATAGAAAATCTTGGTTTGTGCGTGATGTGTGTGTTTTCTTGGATACCAGGTCCTATCCTAGGGGTACTAAGGTCTTAATTTTGAAGGAAACTAATATAAAAGTGTCCATTGGGTTGGGTTCCCCCTACCCCCCTCAGTATTTAACTTTATCTTTCATGCTTGTATTAACCCATCTGATTTTTAATTGGTGTTTCTTTTCACCAAAAAGGCTTAATACTTGGTTTTAACAGTGTTTAAGCATTCACTTAGTTCAAAGTTAAAGTTTTCTTAACTTTAAAAAATCTAATATAAACTTTAGAAGACTTCTCAATCTTTTCCCCCCTATGAAAACATTCACCACATTTTGGTCCTCTCCTGATATGCAGAGAGTTGGACAAATATACAGCTGAGAAGCATCTGAAGAATTCAGGTTATCCAGACTTTGGTCAGGAGTGAGGAAGAAACACAGTTATATTATACTGAGGAATCCGTGCTTTCTAACCAGATTGTCATATGTAGTGATGCTAGTAGCAGCTCATTTCTCAGGTATATTTCTCCAGTTAGGAACCTCCTGCAAGGTAACAGAATCACAGCAACTTTCAAGGACTGACTGATTTATCTTGAAACTTCTCTTATAACCCTACAAAAATCATAAAGCTTTTTCTTACTGCTATAAGGAATGAGTCTCATTCCTCTGTATTCTGTCATTCAAGAATCCTTACAAATAACTAAATAAGTTACAAGTGGAAAAATTAAACAATGTACTCTTTTGTGGTGGGTTGACCCTGACTAGCTTCTAGGTGTCCACAAAGCACCTCTATTACAGCCCCTCCTCAACAGGACCAAAGAAGAAAATATGACAAAAAGCCATGGGTTGAGATAAGGACAGGGAGATCACTCAGCAATTACCGCCATGGGCAAAACAGAATCAGCTTGGGGAAATTAATTTAATTTATTACCAATTAAACAAAGCAGGATAACAAGAAATAAGAACAAATCTAAAATCACCTTATCCCTACCCATCCTTTCTTCACTAAGCTGAACTTCACTCCCAACTCTTACTTCGTCTCGCCCAAGTGGTGTAGGGGATGGGGAGGGAATGAAATTTAAGGCCAACTCATACTGCTTCGTATCTGCTGATCCTTCCTTCTCATGTACTTCCCCTGCTTCAGCATGGGGTCCATGTCACAGGATACTCTCTTTCATGACCTTCTCCAAGGTCAGTCCTTCCCATGGGCTGCATTTCTTCAAGAACTGTTTGAGCATCAATCCTTTGTATGGGATACTGTCCTTCAGGAATGGACTGCATCAGCATGGGCTCCCCACAGGGTAACAGTTCCTGTTAGGAGCCTGCTCCAGCACAGGCTCTCCATGGGCTTCAGCTTATTTCAACACATCTCCACCTGCTGTGGCACTGGGTGCCACAGAACTGCACCTCCACAGACTACAGTGTGAATTAATCTGCTCCAGAGTGGTCCTCCATGGACTGTAGAGGGACAACCTGTATCACCATGGTCTTCTCCATAGGCTGCAGGGTAATCACTGCTGTGGTACCTGAAGCATGTCCTCCACCTCATTCTTTACTGCCCTAGGTGTCTGAAGGGCTGTTTCTCTCACACCTCTCTCTCAGCCAGTGGGGCAAAGCATTTTTTACCCTTTCTTAAATATGTTATGGCGGAGGTGCTACCTATGTCACTAATAGGCTCAGCTTTGGCTGGCAGTGTGTCTGCCTTAGAGATGGCTAGAACTGTGTCCATCTGACATGGGGGCAGCTTCTGGTGTCTTCTCACAGAAGCTGCCCCTGCAGCAGCCCGTCTACCAAAAACTTGCCATGAAAACCAAATACATCTTTTAAATAAAAAAAAAAAATCCATCAAACCAGATGCATAGCTGGTATAAATCAGCAGTTTCATCAGCAGAAGTAAGAAGATCTGGTATATGAGTAGAGCAGAGGTATATACACGTGTATATGTGTCACAGTTTAAAGATAAGCTGGGTATTTAATGGACAACAGAGGCTCTTTGTTAACTCCCTCCCTCCTCAAAAGATGGTAAAGAGAAAAGGCAAAGACACTTGCAGGTTGGAAAAGCTAAAACAGCTTTGATCTGACTATAGTAATAGAAAGAATAATAATTAAATAGATACAAACCCAATATCAAGCTCCACCACTTCCCAGTAACAAATATGTCACCCAGACACTGTAGGGCACACCCCAGGAAAGTCTCAGACTGTACTCAGCAGGAGGCAGGAACTGGATGCAGGAACGTACAGCTCAGAGACAGAAGAATCAAGCAGAGCCCTCCTCAGATGCTTAAGCAAGGAGCTGGACAGAGCTGCAGAGCAATATCCTGCATCATCACCAGAACTTCACTGACAGGCCTGTGCTGGGCTTACATGGGCTCCTGGGCCACAGGTATGGGTGGAAGCACCAGGTGAGGCTGCTCAGGGCCGTTAAAGTCCATTAGCGCCCTCAGGCCCCCGGCCATAAAAGGAGAGAGAGTGACCTTTGTGGTTCCTCGGCTTCATACTGAGCATGATTTGTATGGGATGGAATACTGCATTTGGTCAAACCAGGACAATATGTAATGAGCTTCATACAGATTAACTACCAGTACTTTGATTCGATATGAAGTCCTCTTTCAAATGTCCTTAGGTGGCTGTACTGTATTAAGCTCTAGAAATCAATACTCTAACTTACCCATCTGGCTAATCATTGTAACCCAAACTACACATCAAGAGGGCCAGAAATAATGCAAGAAAAGATATAAACCCCTGATCACTCTCTTGGAAGAAAACTAAACTTCTTCAGCTGGGTAAGGAGGAACCCACAGAGTTCAGTGCTACAAATAGGTGATAAAAACACAGCTTTTGTAAGCAGCTGTTGTAAAATGAGAGACTTCTTGGCAGGTGTTTTAGTTTCAAAACTGAAGCATAGCAGTCAAAAATGAAAGATCAAGATGAGATTTAAAAACAGCCAGAAGCAATGAAAAGAAAAGTGCCACTCACATAAACATGCCCAACCAGATAGTTTGGAATTATTGGAAGAGATTGGGATTGTTACTTTATAATTCTGGGATATATGATCCAGAAGCATTTTGAAATCCATTTACCTCAGGAGCACATTATATATACACACAATTGACATCCTTTGCTGTGCTGTAAAAACTTATGATGCTTATGTATTTAAGGTATAGAAACAACACCCACAAAGTTGTTTCATCATTTGTATATCATGATTACGCCTACAGTAACTTCTTTCACCAAAATATTTTTACATTAATATAGGATTTTAATGGATTATGAAAGAATGGAGTTGTTATTATTACTATTATTATTATTATTAGCAATTGCATCAGCAGCATAAAATTAAAGAAAATTGAGCTCATGATATCTTTGATAATAGTTTTGATAGGCCATGTGATAAGACAGAAAGAACCTAGACCCTTTGTACTAATCTTAACCAGTGAATGTTACTAGAAGGATACTACTAAGGAAGAAAAAAGAAAGAAAAGGGAAAAAAAAACAGAAAAAGAAAAAAACCTTTGCTGTTCTTAGAACTGCTGCCTTAACCATTAGCAGATTGACATGTAAAAAAGTACACACAAACACTGAGATAAAGTCTGAGAAGGAATACAAAGAGCTGCTGCATGAATAAATCTGACACAGAGATTCCCAAGATTTCTTTGCCAGGTTCAACACCAGGAGTAGCAGGTGACACCTCTACCTGTGGTAATATAGCCGTAGCTGTTTCTGTGCCAAGTCATGTGTCTGAGTGTTACGCTTGTCATAAGAAGATTTACACAGTCGTCTCTGTATGGGTGTTCCCTGTTTCTTTTGCTTTGCAAGCAGACTGTCTTTGGAAGCCTGACCTAAGTTAGGTATAAAGACTTCAATGTGTTTTGCCATATTTTTCTTCTGAACTTTGCAGATGTCTCCTTTCTTGAGACAGGCTTTATTTTATTTATTTATCTATCTATCTATTTATTTATTCATTTAAATCCAGAAAATTATTTGATCATAGCATCTATCTATCTGAGAGCAGAGTACTTATTGGTCATTTTTTTCTGTAATCCATCACATTGACATAAACCTAGACTCTTTATTTAACATCATTTTTGAAACTCTCATAGATATAAATGGTTCTTACATAGGCAATCTCATCAAGTTCTTGGGTGGCTTGAAACAGTCACATCAGTCATGACTTCTTCAGCAACTTGCAGGGTTGAGCCCTTGCTAATTTTAACACGTCACCTCAATAAGTTAGCACTAACTTGCTCTCCTTTAACCTTCTGACACAGATTCTTCCTTTGAGTTGTGTAGTGTATTAGCAGAAGTTGTGATAATATTGATTTGATATGACTTCAAGTCGGGCATACTGCAAACTACAGTTCTTCTCAGGTGCAGGCAATTTTTTTAGTTTCATTCTGGAGTTTTAGTTTTATCATGATAGGCAAATTTGTTGTTGTTGTTTCCAGATTTATCAAGTGAAGGAATAGTCTCTGGTGATAATTATTTGAATTATTCATGACAAGTAATTAAATTACAGGGCAAAAATTATTTTAAGTTACATTTCCTCTACATCACATACGGAGGTTGAGTGTTTCCTATCTCCAGAGGTCAATTGTGATGTTTAGTGTAACACCTCTTCAGTTATCTTTAACCATGTTCTCCAATCCTCAGTTAAGTTTTCCTCCTAAAAGGACTTTTAATTTTCAACTCTGTCCCTATTACTAATTTTCTTGCAGCTAGAAAAGGAGCAGTAGAAAGAATAGGAAAACTAGAACACATGATTAAAATTATCTGTAAATTACAATACTAAAAAAGCTTTGTTGCTAGGAGCTGCTGTATCTAGATCTCACATGGTGGATGGAATTACATATGCTCCAGAAGAGATGTACACCTCTGGTTGAAAAATTAAAAGTTGTAAACAAGGAGAATGCAGTGATGGACTCAATTTTATTTCTACCCTTCTGAGAACGATTTGTGTATCATAATATATTTGTGTGTTTCACACAAAAGGAATTATAATAGTTAAAGGATGGAAAAGAATTTTATATCCAATGGACTTATGGACTGATGACAGAACACAGTTGTCATGAGATTTACTAATATTTGGCCTCAATTTTGCAGGCTGGAGTGAGAAAAGTTTTATTTTTATTTTTTCTTTCTTTCCCC
>VZSC01007546.1:8680-29874 GCA_013398225.1 Steatornis caripensis
GAGGCCAGTAATTATCAGTCACTTCATTGCATCATTTGTAATCATTCACCTGTAAGACTGATACAAATTAGGTGGTTTTGTGTTTGTCATTGGGTTTTTTTGGTCTACCCTCTTAATAGACAAGCAGCTTGTAATTGATTTTTCACGAGTTGTGTACAGTTACCAAGGTGAAACAAGCTGCTACCACTGTGCTGAGCTGCATAAAATCCAACTTATTTATGCAACTAATTGTACATTTCACCTACTTTGGAAACTAAGTAGTTGGGAATCCTTTAGTGTTTGGCGATAAGATGAACACAGAACAGTGAGAAAAGAGCTACTAAAGCAAATGTCTTCTGTGGGTAGATAATTAGAACAGGGTGGGTGATTGCCCAGGGCTGCTGTTGCTGGGATTTCATGTTTGATGCTTACCTATCATGAATTAACATAAATGATTGTGTTTGTTAGTGTGGCAGCTATTTGGAAAGCTGAAATATTTGACAGCAGTAAATCCATCTCCTAGTACAGTAGAGGCCTCTATTACTGTTAGTTCCTTCTGTTTCTTCTAGCCATGTTCCGAACAGAAGTGGGGTTTGTTTGTACATGTTTAGGCAACGAACAGCTTTGCATTATAGCTATAGGACTCAATGAGCAAGAGGTCCAGTTCAAGGGTTTGTTTGCTTTCCAGAAGATTATTCTTATCTCTTAAAAAACAATTGCAGCTATGAAGGTGGAAAGAGAAACCTGGAGAGGAGTCTGGATTATGGAGGCACAGGGAGGAAGGCTCAAGCCGTTCTCTGCACCTGGAGACAGTATCTCTAGATACCTCCAACTTTTAGCAGTGCTGTCCATAGGACAGCTCAAGTTTCTCATGAAGGAAGACTCCGGACTCTCTGGTATAATAGGAAGTGCTATTTGCATAAACTATGAGAGTGTACATAGTGAAAAAACTTTAGTATATTATATCATTAGTGCTTCTGCTGTGGTTCTGTGGTACAGTTTTTATGATGTATTAGTACTGTATTCATGGCAATTACAAGCTGTTTTGGGTCCCAGGGCAAATAGTCACTGTACTGATGATCCTTTTCGGTGCTTCCTTGCCTTTCCTCATGCTACAGACCTCTCCCATACTGACTTCCTTAATACCTGGCACTTCTGGAGGGACAGACGGTGGGGCCTGAGGGGGTTTGGGACGACAGGCCGGGTCAGCGTGACGAGAGGTGGCTGGGCCCTGTGTTCTGCCTCCCCCAACTTTCAGACAAGCTCAACACTAGCTGGACCTGTGGAGCTGTGAGCCCGTGAGGCTGCATATGTGCTCCCGTGTGCATACGCTGTGGTGGGGCAAAGAAGACAAGAAACAATTAGGATTATCTCCTTTACTGCATTAGATCTCAGTGTGTTGCTGTACTCAATTTGAGAGGATAAAAAGTATGTCACAGGCTTGGGCAGCTTACTATATTTTCTCTATAGCACTGTAAGAAATGACAAAAAGAATAACATGTGGGATAAGGGCACAAATAATTTACTTTTTTTCTCAGGTACTTCTTCATGCTGTGAACCAAAGAACAAGGAGGCCAACAAAAATCTGTGACTTTAACTGACTTTAATACTGCTTAAACTACTATTAAGTGCTTAATTAAGCACCTTTAATTTTCAATAACTTTTCTGGCTCTTTAAACTTTCTTCACAGTTTTGAGCTTTTCTTTCATACTTTTGTCAAATCTGGAGGTTTTATTGAGACATTGACAATCAGTATCGGGCCTTCATAGTAAACTGTAGGTCTAGCATTGTCACAAGTTGTTTTCTTCACTGTGTATCTGTATTTGGAATACGCAGAGCTTTTCCTTGAAACAAGCATCTCTTATTTTATTAATGTATAAATATATATGTACTTGCCTATGTCTGGAAAACTCATTGCAGTGTTTTTATGCTTCCTTAGAATAAGTCTAATAATATGTATACATTGATGTACATAAATCTATTCCAGTAAGACTTTTCCTCTTCAACTTAGTGCAAGTAAATTGTGTTGAACCTTTCTATGCCTGTTTGGAAAGAAAAGTCCTATCAGAATTCATGGTTCAAACACCCTCATTTTAATAGGAAGTGATTTAATTGGTATTAAAAGCTGTTATTTTTAAAGGTTATTTATGCTATATAATTTAATTCTTTTTCTAAAGCTTACTAGTTCACTGTTATAAAAAACAAACACAGAAAACTTTGGTTGTTCTTAGACATCTCTTAAACCTCTCCATTGTTAGAAAGCATTTCTTTTCTGACCATGACAGTTTGATTTATCTGTTACTCTATTTTATAACTTCTCCTATGGAAATATTTTTATTAATTAATTTTCGTATCCTGTCATCAAGACCAGTGCTTTTGTTGCAAGAAATACATTGAGATTGTGCACAGAAAGTAAATAATCATGTAAAACCAACTTTACTGTGTCACTAGATTGTCAAAATCTGGGTTTAATTTTTGCTTTCTGCTATGAAAAGTTATGCCTCCTTATTTGACTGGTCTCCCATTTTGAGCTACCTGGTAAATCGCACAAATTCTCATGGCTCCTTGTACTTCCTCCCACAGTGCCCCCTAGGTTTGTGGTTCAGCCCAGCGACCAGGATGGGATCTATGGAAAAGCTGTAATTCTCAACTGCTCTGCAGAGGGTTATCCTGTTCCTACCATTGTCTGGAAGTACTCAAAAGGTAGGACTCTTCCTGTGATCACTGGAGACATTAATTCTGGTTTAGTAATAGCTTAGTCACCTGCAAGTTACTGGTTTAATCTTCGTGTTTTCAGAGTTGGCAGGGTGCAATGAGGGAAATACCAGTCATGTTTATACTGTTCTTCTGTCGTTTCCCTAAGCGCGCAGTGCTGGCCATTGTCATAGACACAAGGCTGAGCTAGATGGACTTTTGGTCTGCCTTAGAGATGTCCTGGAGCTGTGAATGAGTGCCTGTGTTAGCTATGGCCTCAGCGAGCAAGCG
Source organism: Steatornis caripensis (assembly GCA_013398225.1). Lineage (NCBI taxonomy): Eukaryota > Metazoa > Chordata > Aves > Caprimulgiformes > Steatornithidae > Steatornis > Steatornis caripensis. The sequence goes on from VZSC01007546.1 coordinate 11,645, forward strand.
ATGAAATGGATGGCTGAGAGAAAAGAGATACTGCTTTAGTTGAAACAACCTCAGAACAAGGTTTACCAGCGGCATTTGACTGATTTTTTCACACTTCAGAATCCATGATAACGTGGCATATCGTATATTTTCAGCAAAGAAGAGGTCAGGTAGCATTAGCATAAGCAGTAATTCAGTATGTGCTTTACATAATGCTTTAACATTTTCTTCTCATGTAACAGAGCATTAAAACTGGCCCCACTTGACCCTCAGTAACCATAGGAAATTGACTGCTTTTTAATTAAAATGTGCTGCCTGCTAGATTGTGTCTTCTGGCCAGTTGTCTTCTGGTTGGTCTTAGCAAGAAAACAAACTCTCTGAACTCTGTATCCAGTCTATATGAGTTAAGCCTTCAACAAGCAAAACTAGGTGCTGTTGAGAAGAAATCCTTATGTAATGCTTAATGTCATATTTGGTTTCCTTAGGATCTAAGTCCAAATTATATTTGAAGAAAAAGGGTAGGGGAAGAGAAATGTTCCTATTAAATACTATTTTTGCTTTTATTGATAAATTCTGGTTTGTGGCAAAAAGGGTGCAAAAGCCCAAATACCATTAATCTGAATGGTATATGGGGTTTAAATTATGGCTATAGATCATAAAGAAGTAATTCTGTTTTGTTGTGTCTGCATGCTGAAGGAGTAGGCCAAGCCATGCTAGCTGAGTTGTAATTAACTGTGAATTGACAAGCATCCCATCTCAATAAAGGAGAAAGGGATAGTGGCTTGATTTTGGTGACACTCTACCATCAGGTGACTGTCTTTAAGGTTTTCCATTAACAACTCTGAGGTTTTAAAATCAAAGAAAGTTTTAGTAGATATGTGATGTAGGGAAAGCCATCGAACTGCAATTTCATATTTTGGTCAAAATAACTCAATATAGGTCAATATTTTTACAAAAGCCTGTAGCTTGCTAATGGGTGACTGCAATTTCAATACCTAGTCTAACTAAGGCGCTATACAGGTCTATAGGATATATGCTACATCTTCCTTTGAAGAGACGCATTATATAATTGGTTTGTGAGCAAAGTTTGTACCCAATTCTAAAATAATTACTGAGGTGAGGCCAGTGGGAGTAAAGCAATCAGATCATCGCTCATCTGTAGGTAGCACAACAGAGTAGAAAGGACATCTGTACATCTGCAGGCAAGTTAGTGTCATTGGCTTTTTGTGTCGGTGAAAAATGGCAAAAGAGGGTTCATTTTTTTGTACATTGGGATAGACAGGTAATGAAAGCAGACTTGCTGTCTCTAAAGAACAATGACAGTGATCAATACAGACACCTCATAATCAGCAAGAATCTCTTATGTCCTTCAGACCTAACGGAGGCAATGGGCACACACTGAAACACAGGAGGCTCCATCTGAGTATGAGGAAACAGTTTTTTACTGTGAGCGTGACTGAGCACCGGCACAGGGTGCTGAGAGAGGCTGTGTAGTCTCAACCTTGGAGATATTCAAAAACCATCTGGACATGGTCCTGAGCAACCAGCTTTAGGTGGCCCTGCTTGAGCAAAAGAGTTGAACCACATGACCTCCAGAGGTCCTTTCCAGCCTCAACCAGTCTGTGATTCTGTGATTCATGAGCACGTAGTCCTCTTGCAGATTCATCTATGCAGTTGTGCCTGACAAGGTGCTGTCGCTGCTCAGGAAGGATTTTGGCTGTAATAGCAGTAACAGTATGTGTGAAGAGTAAGAAGCCTTTGCAAACTGTTATGCAAAATTTTACCCAGTTGTAGCTATCCTCAGGAGTATCAACCCTTTTCCTTCTGTGAACACCAAATTGTCCCCAGGATTTTTCATGTGAAGAAATATAAGAAGTGAGTGCTTGCAACTGTCTACTTGGGCAATCAATTGCAGACAGGTAGAGTTAGTGAAGCACAAACGTGCCTTCCAACTAAATGACAGGAAAAATGGCTTGTTAAAGTAAAAAAAATAGACAATGGGGGAAGTGGGATATGCACGTGACTGAAATAGTTGAAAAATCAACAATGTCAACAGATTTTTGTGAAACCATTGTATCTTTAACATTTCTAAGTATTGGACACTTCATTGTAACTGTAGGTCCCCAAAGCAAACTCTTCTAGGACTAGAAGGATTTTTAGTATGCATGTCTGGTCTTTATTAATATTCTAGATGTTGTATTCATAGGTTGTTATAGCTTGCTGTTTTACACTAAATCATTCCCCATAGTATTTATTCATCGTATCTCCTCCTGGGCTAACTCAGCCAACTCCGTATAGTAATTAATGCTGACAGGTATTAACTTCGTGAACAGAAAATCTTGTAAGAGTATTCCATTGAAGAAGACTACCTTATGATTTACCTGAAAAAAACCATCTCCTGCTGCCAAAGTAGGCTGTAAAATCCTTTGTTACAAGAACCACATCTTAATGTACACTTAGAGAGTCCCTAACGCTGAAGGAACCTGAACTTCTGGTGGACCTCTGGACAGAATGGCATGCTGACAGTATAGCAGTATCCTGATCCCTGTTCCCTAAATCACTCAGTAATTTATTTCCAAGGAAACATAGGTTCTTTCTTATAACCAAATTTGACACAGAAAGCTTTGGCTTCCACTCTTTTTATGGACTTTCTATTTTTACATTACTGCCAAGCATGGCACCTCATGCCTGATTAGTGGTCTGAGGTTTTTGTTTCGTTTTGTTTTTTTTTTTGTTAACAGTCTGAATAAATACTGGCTACAAACATGGCAGAACAGAGATTTTATGTTATCAGTCAGTCAGCTGTAGGAGGAAACAAGCAATACAGTCAATGATGTGGTTTTCCACGTTACCCAGAGTTTCATAAACAAGGCCCTAGAGGTCCCTTGAGTATGCCATGTTTACTACAACAGACATCTCTCTTAGTCATAAGAAATTCATTTGATGTATGCATTAGGGATGCATACTTGTATGACTGTTTAGCTGTAATTGTCAATAATTTACCAGCCTCTAAATGTACAACAAATGTGCCTTTTTACCCATGAGCAGTCTGAAAATCTCCTTCATTTTCTCTCTCCCCTTTTCTGGTTCTTCCACTCCTGCTTCATGCTTCTTTTGCCCCTTTACCTTTAACATGGACAAATTATTGCTAGCATTACATTCCCAAAGTCTTTCTTTTTTCCATTTAAAGAATTCAGTTTTGACAAAGAACCATTCTGTTTGTTCTGATGATGTCAGAAGCCATTTGTATTTTAATTGAATTGAGCCTCTAAGAACAGGAAGCTATAGTTTCTTCCTTACTTTAAAAAACCTGGAATGCTTTCCTTCCTAACTAACCTATTTCCGTGGTGTCCTGCTTTAGGTGCTGGGGTTCCTCAGTTCCAGCCGATTGCATTGAACGGTCGTATCCAGCTTCTCACAAATGGCTCCTTGCTGATTAAGCATGTGCTGGAAGAAGACAGCGGATACTACCTCTGCAAGGTCAGCAATGATGTGGGAGCAGACGTCAGCAAGTCCATGTACCTCACTGTTAAAAGTAAGAACTAATACACTTCTCTGTGATCCAGATATTACCATTGAGTGAAAAAGGCTTGTCTACTGCATCCTTAGTTTACAGGGAGGCAAAGTGGGGAGGCAGATGAGAGGTTGGTTTTGTTAGTTTTAATTTAATGTTGGTATTCAGCTGCATGTGGTAGTACCTGGAAGTTAGAGTCGTTAATCATAAACATTGTTCAGTAGAGGGAGAAAAGGGGAATTAAAGATGAAAGAGATTAACATCTCATTTCAAACATTTGTGTCATGTCTATGAGCTACAGCTGAGTAATGAAGGGGAAGTAAGAAAATTGTTTGGTCAAGTGTAAAAATAACAAAGGAGAAATACCCACAGCAAATGTTACACATCTCTGAAGTTGAAGAAAATACGGATTAAAAAAGTCCCTTAATTAATTCTCAAGATACCAGAGATAGATATTATAGGTACAATTACAGTAGATAACACAAGATGCTATAACATACTAGAGGATATTACAGATACATCCACAGTAGTAATTTTGACTTAGCCACTGGCAGATGACTTTCAGAAAATGCATCTAATTCTGTTGAATCTGGAGTGCGTACACAGCTGCAACCTATCTGTACTTTCTAGGCACAAGATAGATACAAAAGCAATCCATTTTGCAGGTGCATGATAACTATAACTCTTTCAAACATGAGCATAGCTGAGAATATAGAGGGAAAATATTGGGGGGGGGGGAAGCTGTAGAGATAATATAATTTCACAGTAGAGAAAAAAGAGGCTATTGACACTTCAGCATGCCAAATGTTCCTGGCTGACCTGTTAGACCAGTACTGAAGGAGGTCAGCAAGCCATACACTTTCATGTTTGCAGGATTTTTGAAGATTAACTGAGTGCTTTGAAGTTCTGAGATGTCAATTAACTTAAAAGAGGTTTGCCCTTGAAAGTAGAAAGTTTTATTTTTTTTCCTGAAAGGAAGGAAAATCCAACTTATCCTCCATTAGAGAGCTATACTTCAGACCGCTATTGTTTAGGTTTAGGGATGTTGTTTGTTGTAAAGTCACAGAATGAGTAACTAAGTTCTTTGAAAGGAAGAGTGTCAAGTTTGTTAGATTTGCAAGCCCCAGTACCTCACATGTCCTCTTCACTCTGATTTACCATGGTGGCTTCATTGTCTGAAAAATAACATGATATCTCAACCTCTCAAACAGGTATATTAATTGCATACTTTTTCTGTGAATCAGTAGAAGTTCCAGCTTCTGTGGTTTCCATAACTGGCCATTTTTTGGCCAATCTTCAACTGTACTAGTGATGCACTGCTGGAATACGCTACAGAAAAACAGCTTTCCTCTGGTTGGCAGCTATGCACACTGCCTGTCTGATCACTGCATGCAATTTCATGTGTGATAAAAGAGCATCCCTTATCACGTAAGAGCAGGAGCTTCCCTGGAGAGTCAGTTGCTGTTTGAATCTAATGAAAACCCCTCCAGCTCTGAGATAGCAGGCAAGCACGTCTGTACACCCTCACACATCCACACTAACACATGTACTGCTCCCAGCACGGCTATTAGGGCGAATGCCATTAGCGTGTTGGTGCATACGTAGAAGAGGCACAGCTTCAGCTTTAATCAAGCACACATTAAGGAAGAGATGCTTTAGGGAAGTGTGCCATGGTGGGCTTTAGGTATAGCTGGATCCCTGTTTTGGTGGCATGGTTATGGCACATAATACTTGCATCTGGTCAGGTGGAGTGACTCCGAAGTGAGGGGCTGGACTTGCCTTTATTCTCTCTGGTACTGAATCTTGTCATTTGTTGTTTTCTTTTTCTATGTGGTTACTCTGGCTCCTTTTCCCTCTCTCCTACAAGCCTGTTTCTGGACCCTAGTCCTCACATACAGCCCTACTACTAGATAAAACCTTGGGCTTCCTTCATTAAATTCACAGTGTGAATTTAGTTGATCCTGCCTCACAAGGTCACTCTCAATGCCTTCTTTACTCAGAAGCAGAAGATGAGACCTGGACTAGGCAGTTGTTTCTGGGTGACAAATTTGCTAAGAAACAGCTTTCCAAACCATAAGAAAGATTAGCATCAGTGCATGTTGTTGTGGCTTCCTTGTGGCAAATTGGCTTCCCACCTTCCTTCAGTCTATATGTGTGCTGTCCGTGAGCAGTAGCTCAAATCACCTGATAAGAAAGTATAGTGGCTTAGATGGATTTAGTCACTGATCGTGAAACTAGACTGCCTCTGAGAAAGAAAGACATGGCAGCAGCCCCTTAACAGCCACATTCACCTAACTGTTCCTTGTACCACTAATGCCTCATGTAATGCTAACCATTGATAGCATCACTGTCAACTTAAAAAAACTCTAAAGCACAGGTGATTCTTCTCCTCCATGTTTGATAAAAATTTCCACCTACTCAGTAACTTTGTTGGATAAATTTTTGCCTTTCATAGAACCAGTGAAAAACCTCTTCAATGAGAACGGATGCTTTAATCTTCCAGAATTTCCAGTTTCACTTCCATGTAAACAGAAATGCTGTTGACCTTTGATGTCAAAAGAGGGTGGACAAATTTTTGTTTTGGTAGTTCAGGAGTGAACAGAATAAACATTGACCTGACATACTGCCATGACTTGCTGCCTCTAAAATTGACGGACTTTTTCTTAGTGAAAAGCCAGCTCAAGCTATAAATGAACTTGACTTGCTTAACAAGACTCTTAGTGCTAAGAAGGAAATAGTAGTAATTCCAGATACACATTTATTTAGGGCCTCAGTGTTTGTTGTGTGACATTTTCACGTCAGATAAGCTGGTCCAGCTTCTTGGTTGAAGGGACATTGTATGAGGGCTAAGTGCAAAGACAGGAGATGAGGAAAAGAAAGTGGCTTCAGGAATACTAACAGAAACATGAAAAGAAAGAGCTGCCAGAGTCGATGCTGAATCAAGAACCGCAAGGCTAGAATGGCAGCCATGAAAGCAGAGAATCTTCACTTAGCAACTATTACCCTCCTCCTTTTCTTTTCAAGAAATATACATAAAAATCATGACTTTTTCCCTTCTTCTGAACCAGGGATAAGTATTACTCAAATTCCTAATTCACCAGGATGTACAATATTAGAAAATTGTGAGAGAGATCTGGAATAAGGAATCTGGTGCTGTCTTGAGAAGTGACTCCCGGTGCTTGGGATAAGAAGACTTCTAAAGAATTTCTCTAAAAGACAATGAGCCTTTAACATGAAGGGAAGAACTAAAATTATTTAAAGGTTGCCTGGGAGTCACAAGGGAAGAGATGTCTGCTTAAAATGGACTGCCTGCCTGCCTCCATCTGAATAAACGTCACACTTCCTAATTCCACTTTAGGGGCTATATATAGCATGATAGAACAGTATTGTGAAAAAAATTCCCTCCTGAAAAGCAAGCTTTCATTAAGGTATGTATGTTCCTATGTAAATAATCTGTTGGAGGCAGTCATATTATCTCTGCCCCTTTCTAAATCCATTACTTATTTTCATGTCAATGTGGAGACTGAGAAGTTTTAATCTGACCACCAAAACATTTCCAAAAATTCCTGTCTGCCAAGAAAACAGAATTGCTTCATTCACTTTCGTGTCAAACGTGCTCCTTAACTATTTGCATGATATGTGTTTAATACATAAACCTAACGCCGTCGGTCAGACCTACACCTCCTTCCAGCTGCAAGATGCTAATCCCAGCTAATGCTTTTAACACTAAATTGCAGCACTTAAACATTTTTTTAAAACTTCTAAGATTGCTATATATGACAAGAGCTGGTGGAGTAACAGGAAAAGAGGTGTTTGGGAAAGGGAGCCTGGTCACAGTGTAAAAGTGAGTCTAGTGTCCTGTTCCTGCAGCTACCCTGGGTCTTGGCTGTGGTAATTCACCACACTGTGCCTCTACTGCCTCTGCCTCCTTTAGTGCCTCTTGTCCATGTTGACCATGACCTCTTCCAGGCAGGAGTTGTTTCTCTCCATCTTCAGACAACTCATGGAACTAATAGGCCTCAATCACATAACTAGCTACTACTGCAAAAGAAATAAAAGGTAATAGTAGTTATAAACAATAAACAAGCCCAAAAGATGCCTGTGAAAAGGGATTCTAATCTAGTGAAGATGTTTCCTCCACTGCTAGCAGAAATTATTCCACTGTATGGCTGAAGCACTGCAGCATTTGTTTAAAATGGATAGAATTCTATGCCTGGCTTGCTCCATGAAACTTTATCTGGACAGGATAAAGGCACACTTTCCATGCGTCCAGTCAAGTGAGTTTGCTTTGCTGCAACACCTGCAGTAAAGGCAGCAAGCTGTGATGGAGAACTTGCTGTGTTCTGCTCACTGCAGTGCTGCTAAATGCTCATTTTAGTCTTTAGGAAAAGAATTCCGTGTTGAGAATATGGGAATGTCAAGATCTGTTTGATTGCTGCTTTTTCTTCTGTATGAAAAGAATAGCATTTATACATAGATGCTATCCTTTTGTTTATGTCCAATTTCTCATTAAAAATGCATATATCCCACAAGATGTCAGTAAGGGTGGCATTGCCTGGTCTGCATTTGCAAAGATAGATTATTCATGCTATGTTGTAAAGGAAGATAAAGATCACCATCTCTAACAGCTTCAAAAAATGCTTATAGGAAGAACAGCAATCGTACCATGTCAAATTCACCTGAGCCCAGTTATTTTGACATTTCTTAATCTGTCCTTGCTCCATTTTTCACAGTGCCATGGTCTGTAAAGAGTGTTTTCTGTGGCAAAACGAAACAAAGTCCTTCGGTCTGATTGTGTACTCCGTTTTACTGTTCTCTTCTCCTGACATTCTGTCGTCTTCAAACACAGGGCTTTTTTCATTTATTTGCTTCTTCATATTTATTTTGAAGTTATCTCAGCTAGAGTGCATCTTGTCCAAAAATTGGTAAAAATCTCTACCTGGATTACTTGCATATCTCCTCGGAATGAAACAGTAAAGTAAAAGGAAAGGAAAAAAACAAACCAAACCAAAATTTCAGTGAACTGAAACTACTCTGCTATCCCCTTTCTCATGAGCTGCCCTTGCATACCTTTGTTCTTACCCTCATGATAGGCATCTCTCTCTTTTACCACCTATTTCTTGACAAGCAAAGGCAAAAACTGTGTTAAATATGAGGATGTGAACAAACTACAGTACAGCTCAGTTTAAGTTCCAATCAGTGGTAATGGATTGGAACACCCTCTATCTGTTTCAATCACTTATTTATTTTCATTAAATGCACAGTCTAAAAGATGCTCTAAGAAATCGACAGTAAATCTTGGAAACATGAGCATTCTCCCTAGACACCAGTACTTTCTCTTGTTAGTAAAACAGCTCATTTTTTTCCTAATGAGATCCTCCCACTGTGAGAAATGAACAGGGTCTGAATGCTGTTTTCTGCCTCTTCAGACCACTGGCACAGCTTTGATTTAGGGACTTGCACTTTAATCACCCATCATGTGTCATTACCCCGACAGGCGGCGGCAGCCGCAAGATACAAGCTCCAATAAATTGCACTGAAAATCGCTGAAGCGATCCTTTGTTGATTTTCCTTTACAGCTATTCAATGGCAGATCAGCTGTCATAACAACACAGTGCCTGTGGCAACAGGGTGAAATTAAACGTGAAGTATGTTCAAGGTAGCTGGTAGAAAGCCGGAATATCTCTTTTCTTCTGTAAATTTGAATGCTTTCTCCTTCTCCCAGTAATGCCAAGCCTGTGGCAATTGGCTAAAACGAATGCTTTCTCTTGTAAGATAATTGCCAGATGTACTGCAGTGCAAATGCTCAAGTGCTTTTGTATGCAAATCTTGTATCTTTGCAAATCTTTGTATGCAATACTCCCGTTTAAGGAAAAGAGGGTAGGTAAGGAGTTCTCTGTTTAAAAAAAAAATATTTTTCTAATTGGGTGCAAGCAGAAAAAGAATATAGCAGCCTTTTTTCTTTTCTTCAAGGCTGGCTGCACAGCAGTGCTTCTAGCAGGAAGGTGAAACCAATTTCTCACCAGCTAGCTAGCTACAAAGTGTGCGTAAGCTCTGCTGTGTCTTTTCCATTTTTATCAACATATTGTTGATATTTGTCGGGTTTTTTCAGAATGCTTGTCTCTCTCAGCTTTGTGTTGCCTGAACAGCAACATTCAAAAGGAAGCACAGGAGAGGTTTATTTCCAGAAGTTTTCTTCCTATTGAAATTTTCACACCGGATACAGTATATTGAGGTTTTCCTGAAGAATGACCAGTTTAACAAAGTTGTGATAATTTCATCTTTTGAATACTTTCACATCTTCACTTTTCTTAGAAAGCCTCATAAGAGATGGGATTCACAAGGTATGTACTGTAGCTGCTGTTTTATTTTCTCCCTTTACTGAACACATTAGTGATACTTAAACCCAGCCAAGCCAGAGATATTTTAACAGCATGTCCTCCTTTCTCAATCTTAATACCTCTTGTGTCCTGTTAAATTGTTCATTCAGAAAAGCTCTTATATGGCTCTCAGATTGCAATGAACTGCATGTCTACGTTTGGCCAGCTGTGGGCAGTAGACTTCTGAGCAACAGAGAGACTTTCAGATCAAGGATTAAAGCTCCTATCTCCCTGAACACTGCTGAAACAAATCTTGAAAATAATGTCTGCTCTGCTCTCCTCTTCCAGTTGAGATGGTGGTGTTGCAGCGCTTGATATAAACTAGATAGATAACCTCTTCACAGATAGATAACCTCTTCATAATAACCTTCATCAAGAAAGCAAGCCCACAATTTTCAGTATATTGTATTCAGCACAATACTACAAGCCCTACTGTGCTAGAATATAATAAATGCTAATCCTTAAGAGCTCTTACCTGGGATGAAATATTCTAGAAATTATTCTTACTGATAATTTGGAAGGTCATTTTCTTGAAAGAGAATTTAAAACATAACTGTTCAGATTTAGGCTTGCCTTCACGTGAAATGTGTATGAATACCCTTCTGGAACGTAGTATGTCTCCATAACCTTTTAAGGAAAATATATGGCAGTAAGCATAGGAGACTTGACAGCCAGAATTTCAGGATTACTCCTCTTGGACTTGCTCATTACTCATCTTCCAGGCTTAGTTTAGTAAACATGACTTCTCCTAGTTTGATAGGACATGTAGAACTTCCTCAAAACTCTGATGTTCATTGTTGTCTTCCTTTCCATTTGCGGCTGCAAACAGGTTCAGTGCCCTGAACCTAGCTCTGCCCCTCCTGGTCTCTTCGCCGACTAAGGCTTGTGCAAGAGATGGGGCAGAGACCGTCCGAAGGTGTGAGTCACTGCTCGACCCGCAGCTGCTCAGCTGGGTCCTTTGGGTGGAACAGCTTTGCAAGGCACACTCGGAGCATCGTATTCAGAAGCACCGCAGTGGAGCACTAAGTGGTCGGAGCTGGATGTGATGGCACTTAGAGGGTGTGGTGACCTTTACCGTATCAGTCTGGAACTGGAAGATGAGAGAGAAATGAGTAGACATGGTAATTCAGTTTGAACATTTGTCTCAGAAATTCTCATCAGAACACACCACACTTAAAAAGTTTCTTTTATTTTTTTCTAGTGTTTTCTTAAAATAGTAAACTATGCAAATTTTGAGATGTTTCTAAATCTCAAAGCCAGCTACACAAAACTGTTTCTTAATACAGTGTTAGGACATTGTTCTGATAGCTTATTTCTTTTTTCCTTTAATCCATGTGGTAGAGAAGTAATGACTAAATAATAACCATGTCCGTAATTGAGTAGTGATGTTTACTGGTTTATCTAGAGTCAATCTGATTTCAAATGCAACATGTATATAGGCACATAGTATAATTTTTCTTGACTATTTACCTTAAAGGGCATTTAATGCTTATAGTGATATAATTCCCTGTATTTTCCTGCTTCTGTTTTGTTAAGCCAAATAATTTTCATGAGTAACATTTTAAAATATAGATGCTGCTGTGAATCTATTAGTTTCATTTATAGGGTGGGCCTGTATGCTGTGTGCTTGCTGGGTTTAATGTTGGCTTCTAGTGGAGGAAGTGCATGCATGATCTATCATTGCTTATTTTTACATTTGCAATGTCATCGAGAGTTGGGCCTACATCTCACTAACAGAGATTAAATAAACTTAAATCAAGACAGCATTGTAAAGCAATAGTGGGAGGTAAATTAATTTAGCAGGTATGTGCAGTACGCACTACTATTTCCACTTCAGAAAAGTAGCTGTGCAGTACTGTGTTTTTCCTTTTCTCTTTTCCTTTCCCTTTCCCTTTCCCCTCACCTGTTTTCTCTGTGTCTCCTTGTGCCAGCTTTAAGCTACATCTCATTTACAAGCTAACCATGTCCCAGCAGGACAAAGCCTCAGACTCAAAGACGACAGTATGCTCATGTCTCACACCATTTTCCCTTCACATCCACTGGTGCTTCTTCCTCTTCCTCGCTGTCACCATTCTGCAAACCTTACATCTCTGCCATGACTTCCTCCTTTTTTTGAAATCCTTTTCCATCCCACATTCATTCTCCTATCTAACCATTTCACAGCTTCCCATTATTATTCTCACATGAGTTTAGTATTTGCAGAATGCTATCTGAACAGCAAAAATAGTGGACAGAGTCTTGAATTACAATATTTCTTCTTACATACCATGTGTTCTTCTGCACTTTGAATCTTTTCAGCACAGTCTTTTTCAGCACAAGACCTATGTTTCAAAGGCTTATTCACTGTTTTTTATTATTGAGTGCTGTCATATGACCTGCATTATTATTCTTTATAAATTTTTTTTGTTTATTTATGGCTAATTGTTTACCTCTACCTTTAGTTTGACGTAAAAACTTGGATTTTGCATAAAAAAGAAAAAAACCATTGAGTTATAATGAAATATATATTTGCATTAACTTATAAAATGTGTAGATATAAACTACATTTGAGTATCAAGCAATACAGACACCAAATCAGTTGCAGACATTTTTCTGAATAATTCTCATGTAGTAAAAGCAGACTGTAAAAAGGTAGTTTATATGCAAATATTTTATGCTTTGGATAAGAAGAGTTTATTTCATTTTAAATATAATATCAAATGGCACGATTAGCTGAAGACAATCTTGTACAACTGCTTCCATCAGTGTAATTTCAAGCTTTTTTTAAAGCAATCAGTTTAGCTTTCAAATATAAAAAAGTGTCATTTTTTGTAGTACTTTCTTTTTCTCTTCAAAATAGTTTTTCAAGAATTATATGCTAGCTTTCTTCATAACCCTCTGAAGATCCTAGGATCATACTCAATATAAATGCTGTGTATAGATTCTGTGATAATCAACATAAAACCAAAAACTAATTCCACATCTGAGAGGCATACAAAAGGAACAGAAAACACAAGGTAGGAAAAAGAGTTGTCTACAAGCTGAAGGTGCTGTATACAGAAGAATTCAAGGCATTGCTTCCTATACCCCTTCCTGCTGTGCATGTCGGGTATAATCAGAAGGAATGATTCGCAAATACAGACTTTCTTTCACAGTCTAGATGGATATGCCTTGTGGGAAACAAGTTTCCTTCACCTTGGACTGTGTTCCTAACCATTAAGGTTCAGCCTCTGCATCAGTGTGTGTGAGCTCACATCCACATCATTCGTTAAGATATTTGTTTGGTATGTGATGCTTGAACATATCTTAATCTGTTGCTTTTATGTTTCCTGAGAAAAAAAAGGAGGTGTCCACTTACGGCCACAACAATTGGTTTCTGAGTGTCTTCATGGTATATATAACTAAAGAAGCATGGCTCCATTTTTAGATAAATCTTATTAGGATCCTGCAGGGTTAAGGAATGAATCGATTTGGTCTGTCAAACCAGGAGCTAATGAAAGAATGAGCTCTTACTGTTGACCTAATTACTTATGATTAATCTAACCCAATCCTTTTTTTTTTTTTTTTTAACTGTCTCCATCAGGCCACAGAATAATCAGTCTTACATTCACTTGTTTCTTTTCCATACCGAGTTAGAATATTTGATCATGTAGGAATTGTGTTTTCCAGGGAGTACGTACATCTTCGTGACATTATTTTTACCTTCTCTGTCATCGTTTATTCAGTGCTTAGCCTGCATCTGGCAAATTCCTCATAGCCTCTGGGAAGTGCTGTCATGTAACTGTATGGGTGTAGGTGAACATGCAACCAAATTCAGGAAAGATAAATGATTCTTCAGGGAAGGAATAAGCGTTATATTTCCAACTACAGTTCTTGACTTGTGAAATGGTATTTTCTGTTGAAATTCTTACCTTGTTTAGAAATGTGCAAACCCTCCTGCTGATGTTGCGAAAGAGTAAGCAACAGTATCCATTAAGAATTTAGATGTTTATGGAAGTTGTTGACTGTCTGCATTTATCAGAACGTTAGAACAGAGCCGTCTGTGCAGGTACAAGTAGGCACATGTGATTGCTGCTGTGAAATGGTTTTAGCTGCGGTAGCTGTGAGTCTTCACTTGAGATATTCCCTCGTGCAAGCTGATGTGTTCTCAGACAATCGAGGAAGAAGGCCAGCGTGGGCAGGTATTGGCAAAGACGTTGCTGTTTAAAATCCCTGTTTTCATGATTGAAACTTCTGCTGCTGAAAGCTTCTATACTTAATTTTGCAAAATATCATGTGATGTCACTATGCTGTAAAAGTCCAGCGAGATCTCTTTCTCTGATCTATGTAAGTTAATGGGCTCAGTTACCCATACCTGTGTGCGCACATGTGCACGAACACATGAGCACTCACATAAACGTGTTGTTTGATGCTCATCTAGAAGAAAAAACACAAAAGGGAACAAAACCCATCCAGATGTGGTCAGATGGTATATGGTTTTCTTGAATGTACTTCTTATGCTGCTTACTTAGCTGTAATGTTCAGAGAGACACAAGAAATGATTGATCTTTAGCTGATTGGATGGAGGTGACTGATTTCAAATCTTTGCAGCAAAACCCAATTACGGATCTAGCTTTTTAACAGAAAAAAATAGAGCTGTGATGGGAATCCTGCCTTCATTAAACACAATTGTTCTTGTCTGTGAGATTCCTGTTAATTTTTTTGCATTAAATTTAATCCCTAAAGATACATTCTCCAAAAAATCCGTCCTAAATATTATGTTCCTAAAGCCATTTACTCATTCTTCAAGCAGAACCCTGATTTATAAAAATAGTATGTATACGATTGTCTTTCATGTAGTCAGCGGCATGCTGAAGGATGCTTAGCAAAGCAGATGGCTATTTAGGAATTTAAACATATGTTGCTAGCAGTTGGTTTGGGGTTGAAGCTTTGTTGTTGTTGTTCTAAAATTTGTCTTAAACTTTCAAGAAGTCTGTGCATGTGTATTGTATGCCATACCCTGTAAGTGTATGTGATCAAGCTCCACCAAATGTTGCAAGTCTTTGGAAATGAATGGTAAAACACCAGTTGATGTCAGCAGTCTAGCTTTCAGTCAGCACTGCAAGCTCTCTCAGTTCCATTTCCCCATTCTGGACTTTTCTTTTATTAGTTAAACTCCTAAATCGTATCATCAGTGACCTAACAAGAACATTTTTCCACTAATTGATGTGTCATATGAGAGATAACTACCTGAGAAACAACCCTGTTCTCCTCTTACTTCCATCTCTTTCCTCACAAAGAACAAAGGTTTTCAAAGGATTAGATGTTTTTTCTCAAAGTTAGCTGGTATAAATTTGTGACCACAAAATGGGAGAGAAAGAGGCAGAAAAAAGAATACCTCAACAGAGCTATTACATAAGCACATTTTATTGCAAATCTTCAGAGCAGTGGAAAGAGCATCTGTTAGAAGGTATTTTTCCTGACTTTTAATTACTAGTCATTGATTTTGGTAATTGCACACATGTACACATACAACAGTTAAGCAGGATTTCACTTCTGTGCTCTTATCTCAAAATGAGCTTTTAAAATGAGTGCCTGTTACTGTAAGTGCTCCATAAGAAAGCGGTGCTCTGCTATTTTTGTCTTACTTTGCAATGCAGCCTAACTGTTGCATTAACAACTGGCACAAGTTGGCTGTTTGCCATACACTTAGAGCCACAAACTCATACCTTAAGCAGGGAAAATCTCCTGCTATCAGATTTTTAAGTGGTCGCTTGCCAAGCTGAAATCAGGAAAAATATACTTTTCATAAGTGGTTGCATATTGTTGTTGAAATTCCAATTACCATTTTCTAAATGCCCCTTTCTAAGATTTAAATAATAGTAAAACAAAGTTCCTTGCTTTTAAGGAAAATGGGCATGCACCTAAATGGTGAGGAAGATCATTACAGGAGCGCATAGCAGTCCTGGGTACCCTCAGGATTTTAGCTGACTCCATATAGCATCTGGCTCTGTTCCCAGATGTATTTCAGGGAACTCAAAGGTGGAGAGACAGATGTGAACAAGGACTTCTGAGTTTTGATTGCTTGTAGTGCCCCTCACCTTTCTGAATCTACTTTGTTGCAGTATTCCCACCAGAATAATTCATTGCACAGAGGTGCTAACACTCTAACTTTATGGTTTTAGGCCCTTCAGTGTGAAAATGGTAGATCTCCCAAAACACTTAAAGGATGTTCAAAAACTGAGAAAGGAAAGAACAACTTGGCCAGAACGAGTAAGTCTGGCACTATCCACTCTTTAGCTTGGCTAGGATGACTAGGGCTTCTTTGGCTTTTAACCATTGCTATCTAGTTATTTCACCTGTTAAGGTACAGTAGCAGAATAAATCAGCCTTCCTTCTGGAAGAAGGGACACAAACGTACTACCCAGTGAGCATGAATGATCCGGTGGCTTGGCATCTGCTGAGCTGTGGTAGGTGTCCACGTGTCTGCCTAGAATGCAGGACATGCAAAGTAATTACTCAATAATTAAAGAGATTGAATTTCCTCCCATTTGCTGGGGGGTAGACATCTGGACCTGCATAGTTACCGTGGCTTTGCTGATACACAGTAAGTTCTTTGATGCTACAATTAAACTGTGGCTTTATGTGCTTATATGCATATACCAATATATATGCATGCTGTCTTCTGCAATTCCCAGTAGGTTCCTTAGATCTTGTCCATGCTCAAGATTATTTCTGCTTTTGCTTACTATTCTAGCATATTCTAATAGTAACATTACTTACCTGTATTACTATAAATCTCTCCCATGGACACGCTTTCTGGAGCAAAAATTGACTTTCTGCAGCTTAGTTAAAATTGATTTCAAAAGCAGGGGACACATGAATGGACAGATGAAACCCAAAGCATAAACCTGAAACAAGTTTCACTTCAGCTCCTGCATTTGAATGAGCAAGCTCTATGTGTGAAATGTAGAAGCTTGAAAGCACCAGGGATTTAACTTGAGGCCATATAGGGATACTTTTGCCTGAAACACACAGGAGTTAGAGTACTTTTAGTGGATGGATAATGTACTTCCAGCTTGTTTACACCAAGACAGCTTGACTTACCAGTACATTAACCTGTTTCTTATGCAGTGTAATGTAAGCTGCTAACCCAGGAACGTTACATGTGTGCTGAAATGTGAGTGACCTCAAGGAGTTATAATCTTACATCAGAGTAACTTACTTCCATGTTTTCATGCCCAGGAAAGGGAAAAGGGAGAGTCACACTATATGAAGTGTTATAAATCTTCTAACTCGTTCACGTAAGGGGGAGAACCTGTGCTCTTTTTTGTCTCTCCCCATAAAACTGGGGGCGGCGGGGGTGAGGGGTTGTCCGCAAGTACCACTGGATACCTAGGCAGACGTATTTGTCATCATTGAGATAATGATCTGGAAGGGGTTGCTTCTTTAATTCTTGTACTCCAAAGTTTAAGATACGGACTCTATATCCGTTTAATTTACATCATTGTATGTTTCAGGAAGATAGTAAGTGAGAGTGAGGACTTTTCAGAGCCTTTGTGCAAGTCATGTAATGGTTTTTAATTCTAGCATGCTCTGTGTATATCATGTGATGTTTTCCCAGCAAAAATTCCCTGTTTGCTTTAAATCTGTTTTATTCACACAAGTCCTTTAAAGGTCTTTTTTTTTTTTTCTTTCTTAATCCACTGGACGCTTCTATGTCCCTGTGGACTTCAGGGGAGAAAAAAATTCCATATTTGTAAATCTGCAGGGACTTTGTATGGAAAAGGACAACATAATTACTCAAAGTATGAAGGTGAACAAATTTTTAAATGTGGATGTGTCTTGTAGTCATATATATGCATGCATTCTCTCTGTGCATATACATATATATGCATGCGCATGCACAAATACAAATAAAGAATACAAAAGTAACTTCATAGCACCACTTGACATATTCCTTCCATTATTTTCAGGAAAAATATGTTTTACGGCTAAATTTTGTGCAGTATTAAATGCTAAGCCAATCTACAAACATTTAGAAGATGTAGAAGTTATCTCCTGGGAATAATCTTCTATCAGCACATTTGCCTCAAACTGTTGAGTCAGCCAGGGTTCTAAATTTACAGTAAATTCTGACATCCTTGTTTTGACTATATGAAAATTTTCATTTCTTCAATTTTCATTTGTTTTTGCCAGAGCAACCGCGGGAGATTTAAACGCGGCGAAGCCGAGAGCAACGCTCATTTTCGGCGAGGCACACCGCGNCAAACTGTTGAGTCAGCCAGGGTTCTAAATTTACAGTAAATTCTGACATCCTTGTTTTGACTATATGAAAATTTTCATTTCTTCAATTTTCATTTGTTTTTGCCAGAGCAACCGCGGGAGATTTAAACGCG
>VZSC01007549.1:0-25327 GCA_013398225.1 Steatornis caripensis
TCATTACCCTTCTTTGGACATGCTCCACCACCTCAGTTTCTTTCCTGTAGTGAGGGGCCCAAAACTTGAACACAGTATTCGAGGTGCAACCTCACCAGTGCCAATTACAGGGGGATAATCTACTTCCCTAGTCCTGCTGGCCACACTATTTCTGATACAAGCCAGGACACTATTTGTCTTCTTGGCCACCTGGACACACTGCCAGCTCATATTCAGTCAGCTGTCAACAAACACCACCAGGTCCTTTTCCACCAGGCAGCTTTCCAGCCACTCTTCCCCAAGACTACAGCATTGCATGGGGTTGAATGGTTGCTTGGTTGAATACACAGTGCCTAAGAAAACTATTTCTTAGCAGTTACTGATGGGGCAATATGTCATTAAATGTAGACCAGAGCATACATGTATTTCAGAGATGGCTTAAACCATTATTATTTTCATCATCTTCACTTGTGAAGAAAACAGCTTCCTTCCTAAGGAAAGACAGCTATGTCCCAATGAACCGAATCTTAAAACAAATGATCCTACAGAAAACTTCCTTGTATAAATTATTCTAATGGATCACTTGTACCCAGGGAATGTGGGGAGATCACTGCTTCTGTCGTGTAAGCAAGGCACTCATCAACACACCACCAGAGACAATTCCCTCCTCAAAATTTGCCTCCTCAAATTCCTTCCTCATGCAGCACCCTTGCGGTGGTTACTCCCTAATTCTTGCAGCTTATTGTAAATAAGCTTGCATTCCCTACTGTTATATTGACTTACTAGCCTTGGAGAAGCAGTACACCCTACAGCGACAATTTTCACCATGGTTCTCATTCTGCGTTAACATAAGACACAGTCTTCAGTTTAAACTAAAAAAAAAAACCCAAGGTAAATGCTATAAAAGAAAGGATTTAGTTGAGAAGATAAAAAACATACCCTTCAAAACAGAGTTTGTTTTCTTCTTAACTTCTAACTAGCTTATATGCACCTATGCAGATATTTGTCTAGGTGTTTAGTCCTCAGAACTCCAACTTGTATCCTGCTAGAGCAATAGCATAGGAGTTCGCAGTAACACGTCATTAAATGTCTTCAGTGCAACTGGTGTTTTGAAAGACACAACGCTCTTCATCCCAACTATATTCCTTGGGAGGTATGTCTGGGAAGTGAATACAGTCACTTCTGATGTCCCCTTCTGGGACTGTGTACCTGGGAGACTTCAAGGACATCTTTCCTTCCCAGGTCGTGTCTAATTGATCACTGCATGTAAGGTCTACATAAATACACAAGATTATTTCTAGAACTGTGTATCGAGGCACTCTTCATCTACTTCAGCTCTCAATTTTCTGCTGTCAAACAGACATTGTTGGGACTAATTCCACTAAATTATTAAAAAATACATTATTCACAGGCACACTGTGTTCATTTTGTCTAAAATTCAGGAACAAAAAAAAAACCCAGTCCAACTTCAAAGTTATAAGAGCAGATTTTAAAAAGCTCAGACCACCCTAGAGAATGGGAATATTCAGCTATATCCAGCCTCTCCTTTATAGCAAGGAATATAAAGTGGCTGAGAGAAACTGCAGCCATTGAGCCTTAATTGCCAATTTCCCAGCAGTAAAAAAAAATTGTGGGTCACTTACCAGCCATAGGTTACTCTAACATATATTCCCCAGGGGAAAAAAAAGCATTCTGAGTCCTGTTCTGAGCACAGCTTGGCCAAACTTAAAGATCTGATCTCAACAAATCTCGTGCTACCCTGACATGACTTTCCAAAACTATTTCTAAGCCTTTTGCCTCTTATCTTCATTGAAGATTGGTCTACAAGTTCCATATCTGTTTCACTAGAAACAGAATACTTTTCTCATGTCTTTGGAAAGGGGCTGTTTTGGGGAATACAAAGACACAGCTGTTTCATTTGCATGCAGTTAAAACAGAAAGATTTGTGCTATTAAAATGCGTACGGTGTTATATGAGCGGCTACTTGCCTCCGCCAAAGGTGGGTTGTGAACGGAGCAAGGATGGCAGTCTCGTGAACAGCTTTCCCAGCCTCTAACAGATTGTTCCTCAGAGGAGGTGGGACTACACGAACAAAAGCAGAAATTGTCAGGACCTGAGATGTCCTGAGGTAGTGGAGAAGAGATGACATGAGGCTGAAGTAAAGTGAATGGGGAAGAACGAAAGCACAGAGCGGACGGGGAACGGAAGATGAGGTTAGATGACGTATGGGAAGCAGAAGTGCAGCATGGCTTGTATCTGTGCCAGCAACCATTAAGAATACAATGCTGCTAGCTATAAAATCATACATATGTATATTTTATATATGATATATTATATATACACACACACACTCAAAAAAATGCTTTATAAGACATTTAAACAATACACAGATAAAGTTCTCCCCATCCCTCTGTTCCCTCAGCCATGTGTTACCAAGACATATTACTGAAGCAAGCTTCCGCCTCAAACATGTTCACTTGAAATCAGCAGAAATGAGTGCCCTCCTTGCTGTGCCTTCCGGACTTAAAGAAACCAGCGCTCCTATGCATATTTTGCATGCTTGCCTAAATGAAAATTTGGTGCTCAATTAGAAAGCAGGGGGAATTTCTGAACAAACACCATACTGAAATATAAAATAAATTGTGAAGGACTTACAGAAGACTCCATCTAGCACTTCTTAAAATGCTGTATTTTTACATAAATCTTCAACTTAAAATAGCCCAATGTAAGGAAAAAAAAATCTGGACAGGAGCTATTAAAAGGCTTAAACCGTTCCCATTTCCATAACATTCTTCATCCTCTCACTACCACATCAGCCAGTCTTATCTCTGCCTCTTAGGCTTGTAAAAATGTATGCAAACAGTAATGGAACAAGTGACTAGGAGATTACCAAATCCAATTTTCCTGCTCCTAGTACAAATTTCCAACACACCAAAACCTCCACCTATGCTATCTTACTCACTGCAGGAAACTCCACATGTTAGCTGCTACAAAATGTATTTAAAAAGACAAACTTGCACCTCTAAACACACTTACACAAATGTACACCACCATATACCATTTAAGACTAAGAGATCAATAATTACAGTCACAAGGTTCTGCCCTATCACCATGCTGTGCTTTAAAAGAAATAAATAAAATTAAATCAATGTCTAGTATTATCTAATGTTTCAAATATTATATTTCTAGTGAAATCTCTGCACTTGCTAAACCATCAAGACCTTAACATATACCCAATGCTTCATTTTCACTGCAGAATAAAACAAGAGGGAAAATGAAAGTCTAAGTGGCATAAATTGATGCTGGAGGGAATGATGAAGGACTAAAGGCCATAAGAAGTCACTGGGTCCTGGAAAAGTCCATTGCCAGAGTCACAAACTGGTATCTTTCTCACATCTGAAAGATTTTGCCCAAGAAACACTTCAAGTACACTTTTATGCATTTTTCTGCTCTTCAGGGCATTCATTTCTCTGGGCATTGCCAAATAACCCTTTCTAAAAGCTGACTGCTTTGGGGCACATTACAGGAGCTCTGAGGACTTCAAGTTTAAGCTTTAAAATGAGACAGTTAGTCATAAGCTGTCATTATTGTCAAAATACCATCAATATAAATATATATATACATTCACAGCAGAGTGCAACTCTATAAATTTGTTAGTCAGCAGCATGCCCTCCCCCCTGAGGTTAAATAGGAAAATACATTAAGAAAATCTCTTGGTATGTGCAGAACGTGCACGTGGTACATTAAGATTATCACTGGCTAAAAGGGAAGAATTTTTGCAGGAGCCACTTGTTAAACTACTGAAAGCATATTACTCATTAGCACCTGTGGCCTCTAAAACACTCACTAATTTTCCAGTAGCATCCTGTACTTCAGGGTACAGAAGAGTGGTCCTGCTGCACTTGGAAAGAAAATTATATTTTGGAGCTGGCACTTTTATTATACACTAAACCAAGGTTTATGGTGTCTAATCGAGGGCCAAATAAGGTCTAGAAAGTAGCGAAACTTTTCATTCTAATATAATTTGAATCCTACATTAGCAAGAATATGATTAAAATACAGCCTTACATTAAGTAACAAGGCCCACAGAAAAAGAATATTAAAAAAATCAGAAGGTCCCTTTGAAGAACTATTTCGGTTTTCTTTTATAAGCACACAAAAAAGATTTTCATATTAAATGCCTCATGAAGAAGTGTGGCCTTGGTTTCAAGCTTTTAATGAACTAAAACAATAGAGAAAATTAACAGAAGATGTAAATAGGATTTTTTAAATCTCTTTTGTTAAAGTTGGAGCTGCTTTTGTTCTTAGTGTTATCTGCAGATCCTATTCTGGCTAAAAAAAAAAGAGATGAAAATCAACCCTTTTCTTTATATTGATTACATTTGTTTATATAAAAGTCTGACAAAAAGAGTTTGTAGTAAGTCCCTTCAACATTTTTTAACGTTTTAAAAATTATATCAAAAAAATATAAAAACACGTTCTTAGAGGATTTTGGAAGGGAGACTGGAATAAAGGACTCCTGTATCAGAAGAACTATACTATGTATCACTAGCGTGGGCTGCCAGGTGACGGTAAACTCTATTTCAATATTATTTGCACGTGTGCTTTAAGGTCCTAAATACATTTTACTAGCTGCAGGGGTTTTTCATGTTTTTTACACTGAGGTTAGCAGTACAGTTATTTATTAGAGAACAGCCACCTTGATCAGCATGGAGAACAGCTTCTCTGACGTGGTTTTTCTGAAGACAGAACCCCAAAAGGCAAATTCATAATCCTTCAAACAGCACAAGAGGGATTTCCATTCAAAGAATCAGCAGGTATTGCCACTTTTTCCTTACAATTAGGCCTTGAGTGACATTATAAATATGACTTAGAGGAAAATAAAATATCCTGCCATACAGTACCAAGCTTGCATAATTATGTAAGAAATAAAAACTTACCTTTAAAGCAACACATAGTATGAATCTGCCTTGTTCAAATAATGCAAAGATGGCCAAAGAGCAATACACGGGTTAACAGCTCTGATATTAGGTCATTGTTTACCTCCATCTCTTGTAATGAAATAAGACCATGTGATGTTTGAACATGCTATTCACTCCCATCTTCTCGTGGAGTGTATTTTTATGCAAATACAGTTTTGTTAAAACACGCTCCCTGTTCACATGGTGAACAATGTTCCCTATCATCAAACACCAAAGCATGAAATTTCAACACATGAAGAAATGCTGGTCATTAAACGCTTCAAATCCATATGTGGTCACAAACTTAACTTCACAACGTGCAGGGAGCGCACACATCAAATCCACACAACGGTTGCATGGCCAACTTCGGACAGAAAAATTCAAGCATATTCCCAGTGATACGTTTTGGTAAATGAGAAAATTGTGCCTTTGTAGCAGATGCATTACCTAACTGAGTTAGCTACATGAGATGTCCAAGTTTAAAAGCAGCAAATACAAAACCTTTCTCATGAACACAAAGTGCTGAATTTGCTGTTAAACTATCACTGTAAAAGAGTAATTCCTTCTACTATGTATCCTACACAATAGATTTATATCTTCCTTTGCCAAAACGATTTGTATTCATATCTGATTCTTGGGAAATTATCACCTTGAACAAAGGATGAGGCTTCTCTACCCAGGAGGCAGCGGTCCTCACAGAAGAACTCCAAACACAGTTGCCATTTCAGTACAGAGAGTGAAGTTAGACCCAGCTGCAGCCATCAACAAAGTCAGATCCTGTCCCAAACAGGCAGCATAATGCTGGTTATTTGAATTTATTATTCTTGCTTTGCCTTGCAGCAGTGCGCCCTGAGACCTCTGCTGAGGCCACAGATTCTTGGGAGCAAAGCCTAAAGACTATTCGAACACATAGGAAAGAAGGGTCACCGAGACGAGAAACAATCTGAAGAAAGAAGATGGACAACTGAAGGGAAGAGAAAAGCATTATCTCCATTTAACGAACGCAGACCTACGGTACAGGCAGAGTCCAACTTCTCCGGAGGGGCAGCACACAAAGGTTAATTGTATCTCAAGCCTCTGTCCAATAACTTAACATCCAGACCAATTCTTTCCTAAAGCAAAACCAAGAAGTATGAATCTCAGAGTAGTACTAGCAGAACAATGCCAAATTTTCTGGATGACAATGAGTGATAATTGCTCCTGACACTTGTTACAGGCTGCCAGAAGTCTTCCGCTACATTTATACTTAGCATCGCGGCAATGCAGTGCACCTCTGAAAAAAAATACCCAGATACTCTGATTGTAATTTCTGGTGAACAAGTAGCTAAATTAGCAAATTTCCATCACGGTTAGCACTTCTGGCAAAACCCTACCCTCAAAGTTCAACCAAAAGCACTGAAGACTTGGGAAATGAATTGTTAAATTGTCTTAAAGTGACCCCTCCATTACTGCCGGATCCCAGCACATGCTCTGGATATTGCCTATCAGTTGTGGTTAGACAACTCCATATCAACGGCTGGTACCTTCCAGGTATTTCACATTAATTTAAAAGAAAGGGGAAAATGTATGTTTTCAGAAGAATAGTATCATTAATCACCCTGCTCTTGCAATGGATGACCACCAAGATACGTGAGTATGTATCACAGCATCACTCTCATATCCTGACTTCTCAAAACTCCGAATTTCAAAATTAGCAGACAGACGTTGGTACAGAAGCAAGATATCACTGATAAAGAAAACAGCTGATGTCAAAATTTTGTTTCCATCAGAGTGCCTATTCTGTAATTTTAGGAGAGAAATACAAAACTGTTAGTCCCAAGCTACAACCTATCTCAGATTTCAAATACTCATCTCTTTCTTTAGTACAACCCCCAGGATATCCTAGCTCCCTCAGACATCTTCCACAATAGATCTACTTAAATATGTCTCTCTGTCTCTCCCCTTTGGGTTTTTGGTTTGGGGTTTTTTTTTTGGCTAATTGAATATTACACATTCAAGAGCTTTTTTGGGAGGGGGGAGGAGGTGAGCTGCCACGTCTTTGTATGCACATTTGTGGACAGCAGCAGCGTATGAACAATAACATTTGCTTGTGTAGCTGTGAAGACATGAACACATGTATTGCAGTTTCAGATTTCATTGTTCATCCCTTATCAAGCACACTGGGGCAGAAGTCTATTCCATAGCAAAGTCTTCTATTCTTAAGGCCATCCAAAACAGCCAAAACTTAAGTTTGGTGCAAGACTGTCTGCTGCAGTCACCTCTACCAAACATAGCACTGATAAGCTTCTTTGCCTCTTTCATATCTGTCTTCTGGCTGCCAAGATACAGGGTGACACCACTGCTTATCTGTTTCTCATCGCAGTTTGGAAAACTTGTTACTTTCTCCAACATCTAGAAAGAAAGAGCTAGACCAGCACAGGAGGGTCAAGGTTTAGTTCTGTGTTAACCACAGTATTACTGTGTGACAATCTTTAATTGTGAAAATAAGGCTCATACCCCAAATGGTGTCTTCTACACTGAGGAAAAGGGGCAATAAAGAGCTGGAATTGCTCTTCCCCTTTCCAGATGTTTCAGAGGATGTAGGATCAGACAGGGCATGACCAAGGTAGAGACTTCTATGCCACCTCTATAGGATTTATATGCTGTTTCCTCTCTCCCCTCCCTTTCTATTCTAGCACTGGGTAAAATGCAGAGACTAGAAGCCAGATGTTCCAAGAGGTGGGTTCAGTGCTAAAAGAAGCCAAGCAGGTCCCTGATACCAAAGAGTGCAGAGAGTAAAATAAGGCCGCCTACCATCACGTCTGCTCATCCCAAATGACACTACGCAGCCTATGAGATGACGCACCTATGTGACTTATCCTAAACACTGGAGCAAAGGTTTCTAAGGCTGTTTCTCATAATACTATATATAATAGGTATATGCACAGCCACACACATACCAGGGAGATCTCCACACGCTGTCTGCAGACCGAAGAGACATCCCTACCCACCAGAGTGTGTTACTGGGGAAAAACTACAGGAAAGTACCAGGGAGATTTCCGAGTCAAGAACAGCTGTTGATTCAGCGAAGCACAGACCTTTACACACTCAGAGCACTTTCTGTGGTTTTGATTAAGGTCTCTGCTGTACAGTGTTCTCTTTGCCCCAGCTGTTCTCCTTTCTTCTCACTTGCTCAATCTTTTAGCTGTACTTGCACCCTCACCTCAAACTTCAACATCCTTTGCTCCTTTTTCTTTCCATTCAGTTGATTCCTTTCAGCTCCATTCTTCATCCACCCAAAAAGCAGAGATGCCACCTTTAATTAAAACCAAAAACACACAAACACACACCATTCCCTCAGGCACCGAGCCTGCACAGATTAATATGTACATGCACAGAACTTCCAATATGTCAGGCTGGAGATGACAAGGCTGGACAGAAGCAGGGGACGTGGCACCCTGCCCATAAACCTTGAGAGTAACACAACATTTAGCATTGCCTAACAGCTGATCTACTTGTGCACTTTATACCTCATCTCCCTTTTGTCTCTTACTCTGTTAGGAAGGTAAACTCCTGGTGCGGGGCCTTTCCACAACCCACTATCATATAACTCCTGTGACAGCAGGGGCCCTTTCGTAAACAGAGGAAGCACTCTTCTTGTAAGTAATAAGATGAAAGCAAATTCCAAACATTCAAAACAACAAAGGCCTCAAAATTCTGAGATTGAGTTAACATGGCAAATTGTTTTGAAAACTAATAATGTGGATTACTACTATCAGTTTTAGGAACTCTAAGATGTGGAGGGGCTGGGTTTCCATGTCCTCTCCTAAAAACAAGGAGGAGACCTAACCACCTCTTATTAAACCAGACCAGATCTCTTCCATGGATCTACCTTTCAATGAGAAGGTTAGGGGCACCCAAAGAGAGATTAGGTAATACTATAAAAGGCTGATGTTCTGGGAACACTGAAATCAAATGCACCGAGGTGTCCAGTTCCTTCTTCAGTCGAGCTGCCCTGCATTTCCAGATGCTCTCGCTGCGCCATCCGAGCCTGCCGAGATCCGGGAAAGCAGCTCTGCCAAGCCCCAAGCGTCTGAACCTAATGACTCAGGCCCCTCTCTTCGCAGCCATGAGGCTGGCTCACGCCCTGAGCATTTCTGAACCTTTGTATTTTCTACTTGCCTTCTAATTTATTTATTTTCACATTGAAAATAAATGTTCACCTCCTCCTGGTTTGTGTGCTTAACCATCTCCAGTTCAAACCCAAAGTGAAACAGACACATAAATACACGAGTCCCAGGTCTGCTACCAAAGGATCCATCACTTTTCATTACCCAATTCTCAGTGTGCAGAAGTGCTATTTTACACTTGTTCTGTACCAGACGAACAGGCAGCTGCATCACTCACAGCCTACTTCCAGGCTTCCATCCCAGCTAAATTCCAGCCTTCCCCTCACACCTCTCTCCTGTCATATGTTCCTCCTCTGTCCAATCCCCACAGACATGCCTCTGCGCCCTCTGAGTCCAACTTTTTGTGCCGTTACGGACATGTACTTTCTTACCGTTTCCCACTCACTTGTCATGTACTTCCCCCTTCCTGCTGTCCCTCACAAGGCCATAGCCTGCACTCTCATCTTCTCTCCTCATTTTTCCTCTCCCACGGCAACTAAGCAACCATAGTTTTTCTACTGAATAGCCTTGCCAGCAAAATGCAAAACGCTGACTATTCTGCAGCCTTTGCTCATTAATCTGGTGGTTACCTTGTGAGGACATTTAAAACACCTTAGCTAGCCCAAGCCTCCAGTTTAACACAATAAAATAAAATAAGGATTTTATCAAACAACGTATCTCCATTTCACTTACAGCAGTTTAACGATAATTCACATTTAAAAGGTACTGCTTCTCATGTGGAGGGAAACATGCTCTTACCTCAATAGCTGTAATATTATTTGAGAAACAAGAGAGCCCCCCAAGGAAAGACAGCGATCTCAAGAATCCCACAGGACGGATCCAGAGAAAGCAGCAGCCTGTGGCACAGGTCTGAAAACATGATCAGACCCGTCGACTGAGCTGCAGCTTTTGCCATTGCTGTCTGTGTCCAGCAATGAAACCCAGACAGTCTGGGGACCGCTTCCAGCTGAGGCGATACCCACCCCTGATGTGCCTGAGGGAGCTCCATGACAGTCAGCTACAGAAACCACCGCCTGCTCCCGAGCTCCCTCCAGCCCTACTGCCCACTGCTGCAAAACCTGGTTTAAAAAAGGAACCAGCTTCCCACCCATTTCTCCCCCTTCCTCTGGGGAAGAGATGAAGACAAGGAAGGGTACCACTGGACATCTCGAACAGTAGCAGACCCCTGTGTTTAGACAACAAAATCCCCTCCTGGGAGACACAGGCACAGCTTCTGTGCTGTCACCGCACCTCCAGGGACAGCGCAGACGTACCCTCAGCCACAACTGGACAGTGCTTTATACCTCTGAGCACCGACCGCAGTTTGTCCTCTTAGCAACATTTTGTGAACCGAGCATGACATTTGCACTGAACAACACTGCAATTTCCTTACAGTTTTGCAGGAAGCTCACCTTAAACAGAAACGCTATTTAATATGTACAGAATGGCTCTTTAACTCAACCTGATTTGTCTAGGATTTTATTTTATCAAGAGCATGATTATAACGCCTGGCATGAGGAAAAAGAAAGAACTGCAATGTGTTCCTAAAATATTACAGACCGAACTCTGATGTACTAGATGTACTGTATATAATAGGTAAGATATATATGCAATATACATCAGTGTAACCATGATGATTTAAACACCTGGAAGGGAAGTAAATTTGAAAGCCTTTAGGAAAAATATATTATGAGATAAAGACACACACACCTTTATAAATTGGTTTAGAATTCAGCTGGGAAGGACCACAGTATTACAGGGCATAATTTCAATTGCCTTCTAGTGAACAGACAGTAGTAGTACTTTTCAGGTTTACAAAGTGCAATAAAACATATTTTGGGAACTAATAAAAAAAAGGAGGCCAACAGCCCTGGGATGCAGCTCTCTGAAGGACGAATATCTGGATATCGAATAAGAAAGACACAACTTCACAGTATAAAAAGCTGCAGACTGCTAGAAAAACTGTGGTAACACAGCAAAAAAAAAAGCTTTCCCGTATTCTCAGTGGCCTCAGCCTTAGCCTGGAGAAAAAAAACTACTCTTACTTTTCCTTCAGGGAAAACATTTTTAATTTTCTTGTTCATTCAGTTCTTGGCCTCTGACAAAGGAGTCAAAAGGGTGGCAGTTGCCGAAGTCACTTATTGATTTTCTTGGTTTATTTATGAATGCCAGACATGCAAGGGCCTGTCTTCAAAATTTAAGACCTGGTATTTTACATCATTAACTAAATTGCCAGGAACATCAGTTCCTTTCCACCTCTGCAACTTTCACATAATGAGCGAGTTGCCCTCGCAGGAAGTGCATCGAATTTTGGCTTTTATAGAAAGCTCCCAAAATTAGGGGTCCTCCGCTAAAGCTGTACGGCAAAGTTCCTTGTCTTCTCTACTTTAAGAAGGCTTTTTTCTGTGCTCTCAGTTGACCTCCATTCTCCTACCAGTACGTGGGAATGAAAGCTCTGCTTTAAGCTGAAATACACGCAATAGGAAGCAGAGGGAAAAGTAAAAAGGCATAGTATGAGACCAACAGGACGGTCTTCAAGGGTAATCCCATGTACACAATATGTCGCAGTAATCCTACGGAAGCTGACAGAAACCATGAATCACTCTGACAAGGTCTTGATTTCAGATAAATATGGCAAACACTTAAACACAGACAGAAAAAAGCATACTTGACCATAAATTCTGCAAGGAGAGAGCTGAAAGCATTGCCAAACTGCAAACCCTGTAAAAAAATAAAAGGGCAAACTCCCTCCATAATAGGAAACACTACTGTTGCTGCTGTTCTCCTCAAGGTTCTTCCTTCATATTGTTAACATCATTAATTTTACTTTACCTCAAGCAAACCTCGGCTTTTTTACATTTGATCCTACAAAGTATAAATACCAGGGAAGAAAGAACCAGATCACCTCAGCTGGATGAAAGACAGAGCACTGTCTCATCTGCCACGCAAGCAGAACTCCCCAGCTCCCTTTCCACATCGACCGTTTAAAACCCATTCAGACAGGCACAAGCTTAGAACATCACCATGGAAAAAAGGGATGCGACAGGTGAACAAATACGTAAATTCACTGCTCATTCCCTGAACCGGTGTGTCCAGTCCAAACAGGTCCTGGTGAAAGTTATTTCATGGCAAGTGCTATAACTGTTTGAAAGAAACTTTTTTAAGGGAGGATGCTTTGCCTTAAGTTAGTTCAAAAAAAAAAAAAGACTAGATTTTGCTTATAAATGCAAGAGCTTTTAAATTTAAAGACTACAATCAATATCAAATCATCTAAAAACACAAATTACAAGAACCATAATATGTTAGTAAGGTTCTATATTCTTAGAATAGATTTCTCATTAAAAAATCAATATCTAATTTTGCTCTGAAATATAAGAAAAATGTACTGTCCATTTAATCTCAAAGGAATTTACACACTTTTTACGTATACACTATCAGAATCAATTCATATAACTCTGCAATCTCCACCTCTGTGTGAACACAGTTCCTTTCTGAGTGTTTTGAAAACCAGCTTTTTGGAGAAAACAAAGGAAAACAAAATACACAATTAAAGACTGCAGGAAATTAGAGGTATACACAACACAAAGTAATTTAAAAAAAAATACAGATACGCTTTTGAACAGTGATAATGGGGCTTTTTTCCAGAAATGTAGGTAGCTATGTCTTCGTTTCACTTTTCTGAAGTTTACTTTCTACATAAAGCTTCGTGAGTAACTGAACAGTTACTGAATGCACTTGAGAAAAACGTGCTTCTTTCTGCAAAATATAAGACTTTGAGGAATGTATCCCATTTAAACAGACTCGACAACACTTAAGTCTTACTCCAGGTGACAGACATGCTTCCAGTGACACTTGTTCCAAGGCAGAGACCCACTGAAGTTAATCAGACTCAGCACAGGCACAGGACCACAGCAATACAACAGTTTGCCGGTCCACGGCAGCAACTTGTTCAACTGGGTCACCTATCCCCATTATATGACTGCAGGCAAAATTGTTCCCAATTTTCAGCTCCTGATCAAATATCACCAATGCACTCTGCACATTTCAAGCGATGCTAAGCAACATAATGTTGCAATTAAAGTCCGTAAAACGACTTGCACATATTTCCGTACAGCCTGTTTCCATATTCTTAGGCACAAGCACACATACATACACAAAATCTCTCCTAATTCTCATCCATAAAGTGCAAACCCATTACCCTGATACTTTGCAGGTGGCATCCAGGGCCAAAATCAATAGAGTTAAACTAGGATGATCTAGAGTTCTCATAAATTCTGTCCTTTCTTCTCAACTGCCTAGCTTCATGCGCCATGCACTCTATCAACCAGCTGCCTTCCTGTTCTACATCTACAGCTAAAACCACATAGCTGGCAGAACATTAAACTGTACAGCTGAACTTTGTCATGCAATGTCAAAATTTTTGCAATAAATAACAGTACCAAGGAGACTTATCACCTAAAGTAACTCAAATACTCATAGATTCTTCATGTCCTTTTACTGCTCAAGCTTTCTTATTGTTTTCACCTACACCTGTGCCATTTCATTTAATCAGTACAAAATTTAGCCTCCTGCTATCAAATGTCAAAATTATTCTAAAGTTAAAACTGCAAATATGCAGAAGTGCAATGATTTTATTTTGAAATAACTTCATATGAAAGGCTAATTAAAAACCTAGAGAATAATGAATATAAATGAAAAATGACTGCTTTCTTAGTACATGCAAGTGCTAAAGAAACTGTGTGAAGAAAAGATATTAGAAAGCTCAGTCAATTACTATGCCTGGTTTTGCGTAGGTCTTGGTGCTTTTTCCAAGACCAACGGAATCGTCAAAACAAAACAGTTATACTAACAAATCATGGCTCAAAACACAACTAAACATATTCAATCATCCAGTTCCAAAATGGCCTTTTGTTACACAAACTGCTTCATTGTCATTTC
The DNA here is from genome assembly GCA_013398225.1 of Steatornis caripensis. Classification (NCBI taxonomy): domain Eukaryota; kingdom Metazoa; phylum Chordata; class Aves; order Caprimulgiformes; family Steatornithidae; genus Steatornis; species Steatornis caripensis. The sequence goes on from VZSC01007549.1 coordinate 14,027, forward strand.
TCTAAAAAGTCCTATTACTAATCATTTGATCTGTACAATACTTCCACATGATTAATACATACTGATGCAAATAGCCCCTAGTTAAATCTTTGGATTGTTTGTATAGTATAGGACTGTAAGTTTGCTAAATATCTGGAAAGAGAATGATGTATCAGTATAAACATTACAAAAGCCTAGTTTATCGATATGATTTTGAAGTCTTCACAGTATATTTTTGAAAAAAAATAGAGAGAGAACTAATATATATTTTACAAAAATGTAGACAAAATCTTCATGAGCAGTGACTATGAAATTTGTAATGCTTGCTAGAATCATAGGCCAAACTAGGTTTGTAAAAAAAATGTACTATCTTTTATTAGACCTGCTAGTATGGGATGCAGACACACTTTTGGGTACATAATTTCTTTGTTTGTTCAATCAATTCGGAGTATGCAGTATTGGTAACCAAGAGAAACACTTGAGAAGACACTTCACACTTAGGTCATTGAAGCATGTGAAGACTTCCACTAGCAATTCTCAGAACAAACAGAGCACTCTGTTTCTGGCTAGAAGAGTAGTAGACTCTTTCTCTGCAATATAATAGTACTTACTTACACCAAAATAGGAAGTTTGGGCTGTGTTGCATTCATGAGCAATGTCCCAATAAAGTTCACATAATGAAGTTTAAAAAAAAAAAAATCTCAGTTAAGGATCTTACAGTAAATAACTGTATTTTGATGCAAAGCACTTAAACCACCATTCTAACTAGAATTTGGTGTTTATCTGAAGCCCAAAATACAGAGAAAATTATTCTTTCGTTACACCGCAGATCCTCAAAATTTGAAACAGTTTGCTAGATCTACCACTGTCATCATTTAAAAGAGTAGGTCTATCTGCTAGGTTCACCCCTGATCAAAAAGCAGCTCAGAGCAAACACTGATCTTCAGTGACTCCAAGAGGGCTTAATATAGGAAAGACTGACCAAAAAATTAGGAGATTTCAAACACTACCCATTTTTATTACAGATATCTGAAAAAACCATACACAGACACACTCCCCTATCTTCAATATCATTAACAATGCTTATCATAAGCAAAGTGCACAAAGTCTTGATGCTGAAAATAAGACACACCTGATGTGAACAAACTCAGAAGAGAGTGCTAAAATAGATGCTCTAATTCAATCTAGAACTGTCTGGAAATGCCTATTCATTGCGGTGCGTCTCTTCATGCCTCTGAAGCGGTATGAATGGTTTTGTGCGTGCCGTTATTCTGAAAATTGCAACTAGCTTTTCTTGCCTCTGTATCAGCGCCAGAAAATATATTTGGAACATGGCTTTCTTGTTGAAAACTCTCTCCGGACGTAAGTATCTGGTATGCAATTAAATTTTGAGGATGATTACTTCAGTTTAAAGTACAAAGAATTACAATGCCATCCTATCGCGTTGTGCAAATTGTCTTAAGTAACTATTAAAGCAAACTGATAGTGGTATTCTTTTCGGCTGTTTGTTGGTTGAAAACCAAAAATAACTGACTAACATTTACTGCCTAGATCCCAAAACTAGGCAGCACCATAAACATTGCATAATATTTTAGCATACTTGTGAAGTGCAAAAGAAGGAATAAAACAATTTTAACTCCTGACAGATGCAGAGATCTGATAAGCTATCTGCATCTTTATAAATCCAATATATGGATTTGACTGGAGTAAATCACACAGCCCTGATCAGGTGTAAATTACATGCAAGTATTTCCAAAAAGCAGAATGGAACTGCTCTGTGTTTGTTACTGATTACATAAGATTTTCTTAAATGATTTATCACCACTGTAGGAATTAGAGTCAAACTGTAGGCACTCAAGCTTTTTCCCCCAAAACACAGTTGCATGCCAGAATCTATTAATTACAACTGGTAGGCCCAGGGGAGAAGACAAATGCAGCAGGCACCAATGGACGGACTGAGGGAGAAGGTAAAACTGGCTAGAAATTATAACTGGCTCTAACTATTGGCAACCAAAAATAAAATTTCAATTTTGTCATTTTCCACCTTCAATAACGCCTGCATCCCAACAAGCCTGAACACCAGGGCAGCAGTATTTTTAAACAGCCTTTTCTTCAGGTATTAAGTTCAAGTCTTAAAATGCTTAGTAACCGTCTGATGAAGGAAGCACGCTACGTCTTTGTTAGTTGCTCTTCTGTATCCAAGGACGCAAAAAATTCTTCACAAGAGTTTTCGGAAATAAAAGGGCATTGACAAAACTGAGAATTTCAAATCTCTCTTAATATTGTTCTGCTGTTTTCCAGAAAAACAACCAACAACCAACCCTCCCCCTCTAGACGAGAGGTCTCTTCTGCATTGATACATTTTAAGATCTGGGTTTATAACAAGTCTGAACTTCAAGAAGCTCCTGCCCATCATATTCTTTCACCCAGTCTTTGTCTTCACCCTTCTGCAGGGCACACATAATGCCATAAATTTATAGACTCACAGACTTCTGAGTCAGAAAGTATTAGTGCAACATCAGACAAAGCTGGGCATGAAGCTTTGGAGGCTTCTTCTATTAAGTGGAGAATCACGCAGGAAGACACATGAACAGAAATAACGCCCTGTGCATCTCAGTAAATCCACTGAAACTGGGGCCAGAAAAGAGCTCTGGACAAAAGGTTGCACTTCACACCTTCCAAAATTTCAACATAGGCAGATCTGAAGCCCATGTCTAGAACACGGTCCAGATGTTTATCACTGCCTGCCATCCTCTATCACCTCCTGCTCTTCTATAGCTTTTGAGGAAATTCCTATGAATCTGCCATTGTCTGCTGACAGTCTCCTGCTCGTGCCTTGGCGGTGAGATGGCTCCCCAGCAGAACAGCCAATGACTGTCTCGTAATTGCCTTACCGCATGGCTGTGTGCAGTTGTGAATACATTCTGACCGCATATGGTAGTCTCCTTGGACTACTCAGTCCACCTTCCTACTTAAAAAATCACTATCAATTCTCTGAAATTCCCTGAAAGTCATGAAAACCCTCTATGCAATCTCGAGGTCACCACAGTTGTCTTCTTTGATCAGGACACTTTTCTGGTCACACCTGCCCTCTCAGAGTGGCGAAAACTTGAAGCTCCAAATGCTGTTAAATTCTTTCAGATGTTTCCATTGGCCAAAAGGCAATGATAGTTTCTGCACTGTTCAATTCTCTCTCTCCCTCCCTGAACGAGGGCCTTGGACAATAAAGAGAAAGGGGCTGGAAGCAATGACAACAAGCAATCGTCCCCCTGAATGATTCAGACTGATTAGAGCACACATTAGATACTGGTCTCCCTCTTAAGCTTTAAAACATTCAACAAAGGGACATGCCAAGTCCTGCACAAGGAGAGGGATAATCCCATGCACCAGTACATGCTGGGGGCCAACCAGCTGGGAAGAAGCTCTGCAGAGAAGAGACTGAGGATTCCCGGTCAATGCCAAGGTGAGCATGAGCCAGCAATGTGCCCTTGCAGCAAAGCAAGCCAACACCATCCTGGGTTGCATTGGAAAAGCACTGCCAGCAGATTGAGAGAGGTGATCTTTCCTCTCTGCCTCAGCATTGGTGAAGCCACATCTGGATGCCAAGTCTAGTTCTGGGCTCCTCAGTACAAGGAAGACGTGGATATATTGGAGCAAGTGTAGCAAAGAACCACAAAGACATTTAAGCGACTGGAGCGTATCACATGAGGAAAGGCTGAGAGAGTGGGGACGGTTCAGCCCAGAGAAGAGAAGGCTCAGGGGGATCTTCACAATGTGTATAGATCCCCAGTGGGGAAGAGTAAAGAAGACAGAGCCAAAGTCTTCTCAGAGGTGCCCAGATGCAATGGACACAAACTGAAACACAGGAGGTGCCATCTGAACATCGGGAAACACTTTTTACTGCAAGGGTGGCTAAACACTGGAAAAGTTTGTCCAGAGAGGTTGTGGAGTCTCTGTCCTTGGAGATATTCAAATGCCATCTGCACAGGGTCCTGGGCTACCGGCTGTAGGTGGCCCTGCTCTGAGCAGGCGGTTGGACGAGACAATCTCCAGACTCCTGCAGTCCTCCAGGAGTGTAGCTGTTTCACCATGGATTTGTACACTCAAGTGTCAGGATCAGAGTTTGCACTGCCAAGAAGAGGCACAAGGCAATATTCAAACAGTCTGTCTAGGTGATTCTAGGGGCTTAAACCACCCCACACAGTAAGCAACCTGCACTCCGCTCCCTGCTCCATCATAGAGCCTGAAACACGGTGGTTCCAAACCCCTTTAAGTACAAAGGAATAAATAAAGGCTTTCAAGCAGCAGAGGTGTGAGCATCCTCCATTCCTCCTGCTCCACTGCACAGAAAGTGAGATTCATGGGACCACAGAAAGAATAAGCAAGAGGGAGTCTGACTCAGAGGAGGGAGTCTTGGTATTGTTTATCTATTTTATCCTTTAATTCGTTGGTGCCAAATGCACAACCAGTTCCCAGAACTCTCAATTCCTCCTTTGTCCTCTCCATGGGATTAAAGATAAGCTTTAGATCCTTTTTCCTAAAGATAGGATAAAGATAGACTTCCTCATGATGGCCCCTTAACTCTTGCTTTTATTTTTGCAAAGTGGCCTGGTTTCAACAGAAGAGATGAGGAATGATCCTACCTCTCTCTTCCCTACTGTTTATTGAAGGGCAATTATCATCAGGGAGCTTACAGCATTCAGGCTAAGAAGGTCTTGGAACCCTACTTCCTTATTTTGTCAATGAGTACTATACAAAGTAAGAGTGGCAGCGGCTGCCATTGTGTTTTGAGCAGTATTCAATATTGTCTGACAATGTTAGGTGTGGTTCAAGTGTCAGAAACTGAGAGGGAAACAAACTGTCTCCAGGAAACTGGTTAAAAGCACATGCCTCCTGGCCAGTCTGTTAATCTTCAGAGTTAGACAGCTAGCAGTTCAGGTTGGAAGCTTCCAGGCACACACAGGAAACTATATAGGAGTTATCTTGCAATCTTTGAAATAGATTCTCACCAACTGCCAGTGACTTCAGGATTTGGCAGCCCTGAAAAGTGAGCAGCTCCAATATCCCTGTTGATTCTAGAGACCTGAACTCTACTAAAATCAAGTTTGTGTACCACACTAGATGGTGAAAATAGGGTGTTAGGATCAACTTCTCTCTAATTATTAACTGCCACTCCCATGCCAAATCTTGAAATAACTCTCTTAAGATCTGGGAAGGTTTCAAGTAGCTGCTAGCGTCTCTACTGAAGCTACTCAATTAGAGTTACAAAACTACAAAGAACCTCCCGTGTCCACGAGTTAAGTTTCCTACTATTGCTACTACCTTGGCAAACAGGCTCTTTCGCGATCTCGTTAAATCCCATCAGAAAGGTAGTAACGGCTTTCGTCCACACTTAAATTTGCTCCAGAAAATTACTGCCATGGTAACTAGGAACCTTCTTCCAGTTTCTGGCCAAAATTTGTCTAAGGTTGATTTATAGCTGTTCCCCCTTTGATAAGGACTACCAGGGGTGAAGAAAAGTACTTTGGCTGTCCCAATGTACGGTCCCATTGGGCTGTGAGAATCCACAGGAGAACAGAACTGGAACTCAACTAGCTGTGTTCACAGCTGCCATGCTTTGCATTCAGTACTTAACTAACTCAATGAGCGTAAGGCACACAATTGCACATAAGTGAACTTCAGCTTAATTTAAGTACATACAAATAAATATATCTAGTTCTGTGATTTGTCTATGACTGACATTTGCTGTATAATAAATGGGGTTGTTTTGCTTCAAGGCATCTTACACCTACAAACAGTATAGTGGTCTCAGGCTATCTAGTGTTTGAACATACACATTAAACTTTTAAACTATTTTTCCTTTAAAATGGGGGTGGGAGAGGGGTCCCATTTTTGCAAATGATGGTTTGTTTCTCTCTTCAGCCTCATTGAAAGCTTTCTCTCTCACGCTTCCTCACAATTTGTTAGCCATATCAGTCACCTGTAGGGCAACATCTGGACTTCAGGCTAGACACATCAGCCACTCAACATGAACCTCTTCCCTTTCAGCTACAGGAGTAAGAAGAAAAAATGCCTACAACATGAATTACTCTGCCAAGGCCATGGCACATTCTACCACTGTCCTGTGGAAACATTTATTCATACAGGAGCAGCAGTAGCTTGGGTCTACAAGGCCAGCTCCAATTAAAAGAGTTGCTAGAGACTACTGTCTTCAGAGATACCCACGAAATCTGGCACAGTCAGTGCGAAACAGAGAAATAAGAGTGGATCACAGCTGAGTCTACCATGGTGAAGCCCCACCACCTACTCAACAGACTGCTCTCCATGCTGCTGTCAAAGGTGTGGCAGGCAACAAGGTGAAGCTCTCCCAACCACAGAGGAACAAAAAGACAAAGCTCTGAAGGCCCAAGATGAGATCATTCAGCTGTGAGGGAGGAGGACCTGCTTCCTACTCCAAGACCTCTCTATATTTTAAACTTCTCTGACTCTTTTAGAAAAGGCTACAGTAACAGCCCTGGGTAGCCAGAAGCATGTAGCACGAGAGCAAGACAGCCCCTCTGCAAGGAGAGCTCTCCCTTTTGGGCTTGACATTGAGCGAGGCTTCTGGGCCCATAAACTTTTCATTCTTCTCTGTATGCAGAGCCAAGCTGTTGCCACTAAGTTATAATGTAACAGCACTTTTCTAGGACACAATTTCTTCAGGCTCGTAAGTGTACTGGGCTTAGATAACCACTTCTTAACCAGCAGGCTATTACACCTAAGGTAGCTGGAAGCAGTAACACTGCCTGGCCCCTACATGTCAGGTAAATGTCCATCGCTGTGACAACAGCACTTTGAGTTCAGCACTGAGTATCAACACGCATTATTATAGAGNCAGTAACACTGCCTGGCCCCTGCATGTCAGGTAAGTGTCCATCGCTGTGACAACAGCACTTTGAGTTCAGCACTGAGTATCAACACGCATTATTATAGAGGTACTGTATTAGCATCAGGTCTTTCAGAGGACTTAAGCCTATGACTGCATAGTTTGTGACTCCCAAACAGGCTCAGGTATAAGACAGACACCAAGCAATTGAGGAGACAAGGCACTCAAACATGCTGGTCCTATATGCGCTGGACACACAGGTACACCCAGCTTCTCAGGTGCACCATTACAGAAAGATTTTGTGGACTGCAGTCAAGGTGCCTCAGTTTCTACTTAGTGCCAGGTAAGCATCGAAGCGCTTATGTGGATTTGAGCCTTTCATGCCATACACCAGACTGGGACCACACTTCACTGCACATAGGCACAGATAAGCTCTCAGAGGTTCCTACTGACACACCGCCCCTATTACAGCAGGAATGCAAAACCCGTCTTTGGATGTAAAGGCGATTTCAAGGCAACTGGCTAACGTTAAAGTGTGCCTCATGCCAAGGTACACCTGTTCATAGAAAAAGCAAAAGGAGGAACATTCACAAAAGCCCTAGCTCCTCAACACATTGCTCCAAAGTATTCAACAGGGCCTAGGACAGCAGAATGTTCCCCTTCCACAAACACCACACGCAGCCATTTGAAATCTGATATCGGAAGGGTGAGAGGGGAGGAAAAGATCTCTGCCATTGACCAGGTACACCTAGAAAAAGAAAGTCACACTGGCCAGTACAAGTTGTGTGCCTTCATCCTAAGGGTGTGACAAGCTCTGTTAGCCCTAGACTGCTGAAGGGAACTCAGTGGGCCAACAAACTGACAGATAGGGCAAGTTCCTGGAAAGAGACGAGCAGGTGGTTTAAAACCGAAGCATGCATTTCTGCCTTTCTCCAGCGCAAGCAGTGAAAGCATTACGTTGCCCATAGCCCTCGCTGCTCCCTGTAACAGCACCCTGCTCCCAGGCTGCCATGCTACAGCACGTGCTGATGTCAGCACCAACTGGCAGAGAGGTTTTACGAGAAGAGTTTTAGCTCAGAGTCAGAAACAGAGCTTGGGAAGACAGAGGGGTACAGACCCCGAGGAGAGGGACACAGCCTCTTTACCGATGACCCTAACCTCTTTCACTTCTCCTGAAATCCATACAGTCTACTCACGGAAACACTTCAAATTCCCTTGGATCCACAACTTTATGATTATCCTGTGAAGAACACAGTAGTTTAAACAACAGTTCTTCCTAGAGTTTTCTGCTATGAGGAGTGCTGGAAAGGAAAATTACAAGTACTGTTTTAGAAACTTTCATTGCTATCAGGACATCCAGAACAGGAGAGAAACGCAGCAGCCTTTTTAGCCCTTGAGATTCATGAGACAGCACGTATTCCACGGCCTCTGATCCGCCCCGGCTTGAAGGTAGCCTAGTTTGCAACACAGACCACCTTCACTTCCAGGGGCCATTACAGGGTTGCATGTGGGTGTTACAGATGGAAACATTTCTCTGCCAGGTGGTTTTAAATGAAAACTGGCCACTGTTTTGCAAAGACATGTGGATAATCAGAAAAACTTTTACTGAAGACAACAGGAAGGGATGGCAACGATGTATGACTTTATGACTTCTATAATATAGCTGTGTCATCCGGGTAGCACCACTGCATCTTTGCAAAAAACCTCTACAAAATTATGGAAGCAAATTCTTGTCTCAAAATCCAATCTTATAAGAATTGCTCTCTGGAAAGACGTGTCTAACTCTTGTCCCAAAAACGAACTAAGTGTTCGGCATACCGAAAAAGCAAACGACCTCAGAAAAATCTAGTGGCTCTATGTAAGAGTCGAATCATAATCCATATGAAGACTATTTGCTGTGATCTAATTTTCGAAAACCAATGACATAGCTAAAGTAAGTATACAGGTTTGTAGGTTTCCCAATGCATTTTCTATTAATTTCTCACTCTTTATTTGAAGAAAAAAACCTATTTAAAATCACAGTTTCTGAGACAATGGAGAGCTAGACTGTTATTCTCATGATTTGAAAGAACTGTTGTAAGGAAATAAACTTCTAACTTTGGGTATCACAAACCTTTGAAGATAATATAAAGCAATTCCAAGTTGAATTCACAAAGCACAATTTCTGACCTCTTCTAAAAAACTCTATTTAAAGTGTCCTAAATTCATTTAGCAAAACTGCTGAAGATTCCCATAATCTCACAGAAACGGAAGTATCGGTCCTGAATACAGAAATGCCAATGCAAAAGAGCAGAAGAAAAAAAAATGGGTGAAAAAAAAGGAGGAAAATTTATCCCCTACCCCATGTTAACAAGTATAGGGCTAAGAAATTACCATCTCTACAAACAACAGTTCATTCTTGCAGTGACTGTAAGATTTATCGCATTGCTCTACAACATCATCACAGAACCAGTAATCTTGTTCACAGAATAAAAGCTAAATATTTACAGGGAAGTAGCTGTGCTGGAGGATGAGGAATGGGAAAAGGATAAATGTAGTTTAGAGCCTTTGAGTTGCTCCTTTATTTAATTATCTTCTGATAAATAGAAACTGAGGAGGGATCCTTCACTCACGTTTCCCCATGTTGACTAACACAATGCATTTTCACAAAACATTTCTCATTGCAACCACTCCACCTCCAAGAGTAGCCACACCCCAAGCACAATGAACAGCAACAGTGAACTGAACTCTTCATCTTGGACTGAGATCCAAACACCACGCTCCCGGCCGGCTCCTCAGCAATACGCAACGCTAGCAGCCGGGCCTCAGTACCCGCCGTTGCAATCACCTCTAGTAGTCCCTGTAAAAATTCAGAGCCAGGCACGGATGGGAAAGGACAGAGAGAGCAGCATACTGAAACGCCGTCCCTGCTTCGCCATGCACAGCGCGCGGGGCCAACGTCAGGAGCCTACGGGCGTTTGGTCTTCCCGTCGGTCAGAGAAAGCCAGAGGGAAGAGCTGGCACCCACATCGCTCAAGTGGGTACTTCCAACACTGCCAAAAGAAACACNGAAACGCCGTCCCTGCTTCGCCACGCACAGCGCGCGGGGCCAACGTCAGGAGCCTACGGGCGTTTGGTCTTCCCGTCGGTCAGAGAAAGCCAGAGGGAAGAGCTGGCACCCACATCGCTCAAGTGGGTACTTCCAACACTGCCAAAAGAAACACCCGGACCACGCCACACCTTCAGAGCACCCCTTCCCAGCACAGGTGTATGCAACCAGAAGACAGCAAGGTAAGGATACACCTCCAGTGGTGGGGAGGGCCTGGGTAGCGTCAGAGGTTTGCACGTATTCCAGTCATCTCTCCTGCCATTCCAACCCCCTCCCGCCCAGAGCGAACAGGCCTGACGGGTAGTCAGAAGAGGAGAAACCCTGAAATCCACAGGCCACGGCTTCAATCTGCTTATTCTCATCACTCGCATCAGGCAATTTGGTAACATTACGTTTGAAGCCTCCTATTGACGGAGAAGGCTAGAAAATGCGGTCACATGCGCTGTTTGGCAAGGATGTGGGGGGAGGATGAGAGAGAAGAGGTTCAAAAGAGGCTGTGGGGACCTGGTTTCCAAACATGGCACCTACCCACGCCCCGCGGGATAAACCCACTCCCCCTCCGTCCCGCCAGCACGCACGCACGCTTCCCCTCTGTAGCAAGCGGTGCGACTGATTGCGTTTATTTCCTAATTACGAACGCGCTGCTGTCCCCACAGCGAGCCGCCTCTCAGCCGCTGCCCTCCCGGGAGCAAGGCGGCGGGCGGCCCGGGGGCGGTGGCGGGGGGAGCGGGGCCCGAGAGGGCTGCGGGCGGGGGCAGCCGCCCCGGCCCCNCGGGGCGGCCCGCCGAGCAGGGCGAAGCCGGCCGGCCCCGGGCAGCGGCCGGCTCCCGCTGTGGCAGCGCCCGCTCCCGCCCGCCGGCGATCGGCGCATGAATGAGTGCCTGAATGAATGAATGACTGGCGTCTGCTTACTTGAGCATGGCCTCTTCCTTCTCCTCCTCTTCTTTCTGGCGGTCCATCACTGCCATGATAATGTTCCTCTCCTCCTCTGTCAGGTGGCTCAGGTCGGGCAGCTCCTGCATCGGGGGGGGCACCGTGGGCGGGCGAGGGCCGCGGGGCCCCACCGAAGAAGACATTTTCTTTCCGCCTCTCCCTTACACCTTCTACCTTTGCACGGCAAACCAAGCCAGCCTCTCCTCCGCCCCCTTCACAGTGTAGTCCTCCGAGCAGCAGCAGCCGGCAGCTCTCTGGCAGCAGCGGAGGAGGCGGAGACCCAGCCTTTCATGGTTGCTTGCATCCACCCCGGCGCGGCGGCTGCTGCTGCTGCTCGCTCGCTCCCTTTGTTTCCGCGGCTTCAGGGAGCTCGGGGGCTGTCGTGCCGCCGCCCGCAGCCCATCCTCCTGGCGGTGGGCGTGCGGGGCGGGGGGGG
>VZSC01007549.1:25518-117178 GCA_013398225.1 Steatornis caripensis
GGGGGGGAGCGGCGCCGCGGGCTGGCCTGAGGCGCCGGGGCAGCGCTGGGCTCCCTCCCGGGGCTGCCGCCGCTCCCTCTGGCGTGAGACGTGCTCGCCCCGCGGCCCCTGGGGCTTCAGCTCCAGCCGTAGCCCCCTTGCTTTGATCCGGCCCCGTTAACCACTCGACCGTCCCTTCCGTGCTTCAGCACTTTGTCCCAATGCTTCTTACACCCAGTCAGTGGCACCCACGCCGTGGTGCCCCCACACCTCTCACGGGGGTGGGGAGTGCTCTTAACTCCCTCATCTATCAATCATCAGACCCATTTCTTCACTGCTGTGACCCCACGAAAACTGGCCGTGAAACATGCCACCGTGCCGACTGTTCAGGGGAGAGGGTAGCGCACCGTGAAACAAAACATCTTCTCTAGGCAGAGAGAGCTTCCCTCTGAATTTCTGATCTACCAGCTCTGAGCAACTTAATTTTGGGGAGCTGGCAATGAACACAACAGCCCTTCTCTACAGGAGATGATCTGCATGTAATCCGCTGGCCAGAAACTCACACCTGTAGCTCTGAAGGGTCCCTTGCTCAAATGCATGCCTATCGGTGAGTGAAATTGTTCGGGCTACTTAGAAATGCAGAGCTGAAATATAGAGAAAACTGCACTTTTAAATAAAATGTGCCCTACCACTAACACACGCTGACACTTAAGACCTCTTAGTCACGCTTCTGCCGAGGTCACAGCATGGAAACAGCTCTGGTTTCTAGAGAGATCGTCTGATGGGCACGAACCAAAGGAAAAAAATCTATGCTGGCAGTGTTCAGTGCTTCTTGCTGCCAGACTTGATGGGTTTGAAATAGGGAGAGGGACCAGCTTGGAGCCAGCCACACTAACACCTCTCACGCAAATTCTGAGAGCTATGAACCTTCGTGACCCTTTGAATTTGACAGGAATTACTGTGGCCATCTGCTTGTGTACCCCAAAGAGATTTTCTGCAGGACACAATTTGGTAACACAAAAAGAAAAAAATATTAAGCACTACTGTGACCACCAGAACTTTTGAGCGATAATGCGATAATGTCCAAGTTCAGCTCCGTCTCTCAACTCTTCCAGCACATGAAGGAAACTTAAACTTGAATGACCGACGGATGGCTCAGAAGAGATTAAACTTGTTAATAAGCAAAGAGTACTATGAAGGGCTGGTAAATATCATAATGTCACACTCAGTTAAAGACAGACCCTCCGCTAATTCGTGTGGTGATTTGTCCCAGGGCCTAGCCACGTTATTACTGCTAGATGTAATCCTCCTAGCTAAGTACTAACAAATCAATAAAATCACTTCCCGGCATCTGTGACCAGCACGGAAGACAGCCTTCATGTTACAGACTGATGCTAAAGAATTTATCCATTCCTTACCAACAGGCAAAAGTATGGCAGCCAACTCAAAATTGAAGGAAACAAGATTAAAAAGAATAAGACCATGGTGAGATACCAGCATGTGATGAGTATCAAGAACAACTAAAACATGACATGACTGGAATGGTAATACAAGACACAATGATTGTGTATCCATAACTAGTCCACACTCCAGATAATTTAGGACTGCCATAAAAGATATAGCTCAAGTAACTGCAACAACTGGTGCAGTGGCCCTAGTGTTGAAGAGTCACTGCTTTAAGGCCAATCTAAACAAAATATTAAAGGGCTAAGACCATACGACCCAAGTGTCTCCATGATAATTTTATAAAGAGAATATCATATGAGGTTAAGTTATCCTGCTCACCTTTCTGCTTATTAATTACTGACACAGTCACGTATATGTCTGTTCTGTATTATTTTGTTAAGTACAGTATGCTGTGTCAAGCACATGAATTCTTACTGCTGTGTGTGAAACACAAAATGAGTACAAAGAGTATGAGGGAACTTTATATATAGTTTCTTATAACTTAAAAGGGAAAGCTGAAAGCATTTGCAGAGTAATGGTTAAAAAAACGATGGAAGTTGGAGTGTGGAGTTGCACCAAGCCAATTTTGTGAATAAAACTGTGTTACTGAAAAGCACAGAATCACAGGATTGTTTAGGTTGGAAGGCACCTGTGCAGGTCATCTAGTCCAGCCTCCCTGTTCACGTAGGGTCAGCTAGAGCAGGTGGCCCAGTGTCATATCCAGATGGCTTTTGAGTATCTCCAAGGATGCAGACTCCACAGCCTCTCTGTGCAACCCATGCCAGTGCTCAGGCACTCTCACAGTAAAAGTGTTTCCTCATGTTCAGATGAGACCCCTGTGTTTCAGCTTGTGCCCATTGCCTCTTATCCTATCATTGGGCACGACTGAATAGAGCCTGACTCCGTCTTCCTTACACCCTCCCATCAGGTATTTATTCACATTGATAAGATCCCTCTGAGCCTTCTGTTTCTAGGCTAAACAGTCCCAGCTTTCAGCCTTTCCTCATTTGACGTGCTCCAATCCCTTAACCATCTTCACTGCCCGTCACCTGACCTGCTCCAGTATGCCCATGTACTTTCTCATACATGTCTAACCCAGAACTAGACTTAGCGTTCCAGACAAGGCTGCACCAGTGCTGAGCAGAAGGGAAGGATCACCTCTCTCGACTTTCTGGCAATGCTTTTCCTAATGTCTACAAAGTCTTAGGCACAACAAATGATTTTACATTATTTTTGCACAAAGGCAATAGAATTTTCTAGAGAGAAGTATAGAAGAAACCATAAAACTTACCGCATTTTTCATGGGGCTACATTAAGAGACTCAGCTATTGTAACCTTCACTGGTGATTTTCTGATTTGCCCACATTTGCTTTGTAAGGATGAAATATCTGACACCGTCATCCAACCAACAATGCATGGAAAGCCCGGTCTAGTTCAATACATTATATCCTGAAGCTGGAATGATACATGAGAGCCTTGAAGAGAATTTCATTGCCTGGTTAGTAAGAATACCCACTGCTTGGTGGAGGGGAGAAAAGTCTTGTCACTGACAGGCATCCTATTAACTCCATTTCTCTGAAGCCCTATCTATGGAAGACTGCTGTGAAATCTAGAAATGGAGTATCGATACAGCTGTTGTAACATATCAGGTAAATTAAACAAGTATCCGCATATGCCCCACGCACAACAGATGCATATTTCTTTATGGTTCTAGTCCTTCCTTCAATCTATGGAAATTTCCTTCTCCCCAATATCTTCCTTTCAGTTTGTCCAAAGGCCATGTTCTCAACTTCTCAATTCCGCTAATATTTCCTTTTCACGCTCTTTTCGTTAGCCTAGCTGTGAGCAGTCATGATTGTCTGTTTACTTGCTTGAGGAAAACTGAAAGAAGAAACTGGAAACAAAAAATTCAGAGGGTTTTCCTGTAGGTTCTTTCCATAGAAGAGTGGTGCTGTTTCTCCAACTCATGGGAGACTGGGCATAACGAAAGCTGTGGAGCAGTTCTCAGTCTGAGAGGGTTTGCTGTCTGAGGGACAGCCATGAAGGATGAAATACCTTGTAGCATCAAGGGCTCAGAGTAATCTCTCACAGTGGGTTAGTGAGAGTGGGACACTGTGACTTCTCTCTCACTCAAAGAGGAGTTGAAGGAGTCTGAAAACTTCGAAGACAGACCAAATTCACAGTAAAATCTCTTTAACATATCATGATCTTCAAGAGCAGTTTTTGTTTTGGCATCTGACTCATTATTTTTCATTTTTTTAAGTTTGGTGCCACTGCAGTATTTTAAGAGAGAGCAGAAGGTCACAGCTAGCTCTAGCATGAGAAGAAATGGAAATAGTATTTTTAAAGGCAGACAAAAAAGGCAGGCACAAGTGGAGTTCATTTCAGGTAGGCATTTCAGGGTCTGTTCTGGACAAGATTTTTTATTATGCATAATTTTATAATGACTGCCTACATCCTGTAGTGATTAGTGTCTTTAAAATGCTATCAGACACTTGGTGTTCTTTTAATTTTTTTTTTATTTTAGAGAAATTAAAAAACCCCAAACAACAAACTAGCAGTTCCACTGGCAGCAAACCTTACGGAGCCTGGTGCTGAATGACAGCTTTGGATTCTCTTGTGTCAAACAATGCAGCTGAGTTCACACTTCCACCTGTTCTTTAGTGGGTGCACAAATCTGAGTCTCTTCTGTCTGGCTGCTGATTTTCATAAGAGTTGCAGGAGCTCAGGGGTTTTAGACCTTTCCCTTTTTGTCAGGCTTCTTTGAAACTGGTTAAGAGATTCAAATGTTATTGCTGGAGTACTGACAGGAAAACAGTGCAATTGCATAGCCTGCTTTCCTAAAAAAAAAAATAGACCAGAAACCCTGTCCCACCCCCATAGGTCTCTAATTATTCCCTTTGCTCTTCTCAGTTCCCTCCGGTTTAGCTGTGTATTTCTGTCACAGCAGTTTCCAGAAAATCATCCCATTCTTCAGGTGCAGCTTGCCAAAAATGCACAAACAGGAACTGTCACCTTCCTCCTCCATGACATGATGCTTCTGTATGCACAGCTCCAAACCATACACCCTTTTAGGTGCAACAGTGCATTTGCAAACTCCTATCTGATTTGAATCTGTTATGAGCTGATTCTTATTTCAGTCTGACTACTTCCCAAATGTGTTAGCTAATAATTGTTTGTTAACTCAGAAATGCTAACAAGGTTTTAAGTACAACATCTTTTTCCAAAGGGCTGAGATCAGTTTCCATTTTTTCTCCTGTAACTAGAAAAAAGTGCAAAAATCCTCCACCGCAAAAAGTCATCTCCCAATTTTTGTTTCACTTCTGGACCTGTCTAAAGCCACTAACTCAGGCAGGTTCAACCCAATTCAGTTCAGAGGGACCCTGCATTACACCACTGCACAGAAAGACCCTAAGTTTGTAATATCTTTTTCCTTCTGTCAGAAAGGCTGAGAAGTGTTATGGTTCAGACAGAAGAAACTGAAGCCCGAGACTCTTAGTCAGCATTCTGGCAGTTAGAAAAGCAATGATTCCATTCAAGCATTGAAGTAACACAACATTTTCTATAATTATGGACCATATCTTTTTGGAATAAGAATTTTATTGTTGCTCCAGTGGTTTTGCTGAACAGTTCTAATATAATTAGTAAAGTATCCTATAGACATAATGAATATGTACTTTGCATTATAGTATATAAAGTTTTTTAAAAATCTGTTTGGTGCCAATTAAAGTGTCTTATCATTATTTTGACTCCAAAAGAAAATCTTCTATAAAGTCTTGAATGTTTTACGCTATGACTGCAGCAGAAAGTGTAGTAAGGGTAAGATCTAAATGTTCTAAATCACCAAATGGAATGCTTAGCACACTGAGATCTAATGCTGTCCATGCAGCCAGAAGCCCTCCAACAGCTGCCATCAGCCCAGAAATACTCTTGTCAAGAGAATGCAAGAAACTCCTGCTGTTTTATCAAGCCTAATTGGCAGTAAACACCTGATTCCCCAGACAGGCTGTAAAGAAGCAGCAGGTATGAAGATGGCAGTGAGGCAGGGGAGGGGGGGAGGTGTCATACTCTAGAGTTGTTCCTACAGTGGAGGATGTGCTATGGCAAGTTCTCTCTTGCAATCTATTACAACCTCATCATACACCTCTATTCATAAATTGAAAGATACTTTAAAAGCAAGTTAGTGTTATTACTAAAACAGGCACAAGAGTTTCTTGTTTGCCTTAATAAGTAGTAAGGCAAAGTTTGGAGGAAAAAATACCTTTAATTATCCAATGGATATAATCACAAAAGATGGACAAACTTTAAGGGGCATGAGCCCTTTTAGGTTTTAAAAGAAACAGCAAAATTCAAGCTAAGCGCAGCCCGGGAACAGTTGCTTTGAACTGCTTTATTATTTTCATCAGCTAGAGAACTTGAGAGAAAAGAGTGCTTGAAATACGTGGAATAGAGAGGATATTTGTAAGAGGACTGATGCATTTGTGGAAAAGAGAAGGAAACTGAAAGGCAGACAAAAAGATAAGCATTACCTGTGAAAGAGGAAGATGTCAGATGAGACGCGAGTACAATCAGATGTCATAAAACCAATATGTGTACTGAGTTAATGACTTTAAACGAAATGTAGTTTAATCAAAATGAAAGCATTCATCAGAAGTATGTCAGCATTTACCACATTTTTAAACTGGAGAAAAAACGTTTTGTTTCTGTGGTGTAGAATTTCTTCATTTTTATAATGTTGTTTTGATTCATTTTATCTGAACTTTATATACTAAATTTTTGAAAGAGCAACTACTGATAAAAAAAGACATAAATATTATATTTAAGAAGTTAAATACTTCAGTATAAGAGGCAGAGTTATATTAAAGAGAAAGTATGAAAAATGAAGTTGTGATAATCCCAAAAACAACATTTTGGGGAATATTTGTTTTGCGAATAATTTGGATTTTTGTTATTCAAATTGAGTACCCTGAAAAAAAGAAAAAAAAAAATCACTCCAGAGATAACCCAGTCCTCAGCCAGCTCTACCATCTTTGTAATTGGGGAAGCTGAGGTGCGGATTTAATAAGTTACATTACTAAAGTCATCAAGTGAGTCACGGGAAATGAGGAGAAAATAGTAAAGGTTCACATCCAGTTCCTGTGGTCTAACTATTCTTCTGCCTCTCACATCCTAGGGTGCTGTTACAATCAAGCTGAATAATCTAAGTAGTTACTTTCCTTAGTTGCTGTACTCTTAAGTCACAAAAAAGACTGGGTGCTTGTAGTCCACAGCAGTACAGAGTAAAAAGGTGAGCTTAGACAGGTGATTTAAATTACTTCTTTCAACATAGATCTGCAAACCAGCTGGTTCCATTTCTCTTTCTAAACATTATTTTTGTTACCAAAAAGAGGCAATGTAATATCCTTACTTGTGTGTTAAGTGTCTCTCATTTATATACACAGCCCTCTCTATTTGTGCTGCATCTTTAGGTACCCACACACTTTTTTATGCATAAGGAAGTACCAGACTGTAAAGAGAGAGAAAATTCAGAACCATGGCACCTAAATCAGTGTGTTCCAGTCAAAATCTTTGCCCTGAATAATCTTGTTTCAACGTTCCAGCAATACAATACAACAGTTTATATAAAGTTCCATGTTTCCTAAATGAAAAACTGATGAAGAAGTTTGAAGTAAATAATTCACTGGTGCCTGGAGATTATGTTCCTAAAATTAATTCCCAGTGGTCTCCAATAGTAATGTTATTGCCAAAGAATTATATTCCCAGACTATTTTGCAAGTCACCTTTAAAAACTGAAATGCTGAAAGAAAAGATGAAACACTACCTTAGTTTATCAGGGTGTGTGAGATTATGTACTGAACTCCTAAAGGAGAGGTCTGTGGCCTCAGGTCAATACCTGAGATTCAACTTGGAAAGGGATATCTATGTAAGTGTAGTTTTGTGTTAAAAAATAGAATCAGAATTATATCTGTTGAAACACTTTTTGTGGTTAAGGCATAAATAGAGAGGAGAAGATTTTTACAAGTATAAGAACATCTTCAGTTACAGTCAATATTGTTGCCCTCTGGGCTAAAGACAAAATCAAAGTGCAGGAATAGAAGATTATCAGGGTGAGGAAAATGGAGCAGAATTGATGAATTTGCAATGAAGGTGAAAGCATTTGGGCTTAGCAGAGTAGTAGAAAAACAGAAGATGGAGCTCAGATGTTTATATTAGTAGAGCGAGAGTAGCAGGCTTCAGGGTCAAAACACAACACCATTAAGCTCTGCTGTAGTCCTGAAAGCAAAAGAATTGGATCAAAAACTACTGAAGATGTGACCAAACAACTATCAGTTACAGTTGTTTTTCTTCCTCCTTTCTTCCTGATGGAAGAAAGATAGCCAGTGGGATGCTGTATTACTAGTGTACAAACTATAAAGGGATGAGAAAAACACACCATGTTACTGCTACAATAGAATTAAGTGTTTGGTTAGAGCTTGGGATCAAATGAACTAACAAACTAACCACCTTAACAAGTAGCACAGAAGCTGGATTGACGTGCCAGACCCAAAGAGGAAGACTATAGAAAGGGGTCAGTGCTACCAGCCTCCCAATCAGGAGCTGACACAGGCCGAGTTAAGCTGTAAGAAGTCAGAGAGTTGGTAAGGACAGAAAATATTGGGTCACTTCTGTTACCTCTGCATAGAAGAGGGAAAGTTCACTTAGGGTCATAAACCATAGACAAAATTCTCAATGATTCTTTCACGGATCAGCTGGCTAGCAACCCCACAAGAGGAAATGCAGCCCTCAACAAGATAATGACAAAGCTCTGTTTCAAATTTTCCTCTGGAAGCACAACTGTAACGGTAATCATTACTCAGATCCAGCATCCATAGCACAAAAAAAAAAAGCAAAAGGCCTAAAACTTCACCACTGTTGCACCATTAATTGTGCAACAGAGAATTAAGTTACAGGTGGTGAAGACACTGAAGGACACCAGAGTGGAAGCACACCAACTTTGCGTACTGTGTGTTAGGAGAGGCTTGGAAACTGGCAAAAGGAAGATGGAGTGGCTAAGCCAGCTGGTTAGAATCAAGAAAGCATCATTTTAAAATCTAAAGTTGTATTCAAACAAAATGAAAAGGACCATAAATTTGGGTAGATGAAATATGAAAATAGAATCAAGCAGACCAAAAAAGAATCAGAGGCGTAGCTTCCTAAAGGAACTAAAATTAGTACTACATTGTTCTCTTAGGACATCGGGAGTAAAATACCTGGCAAGCATTTTGTAGCACTTCCTTAACTGGAGTAGAAAAGGAGCGGTCAGAGAGGACAAGACCATTGCTAAGAGAAGCTAAACAGATTATTGGCATCCAGGTTCACTATAGAAAGGATGGGAGATTACAATACAGGTATCGTTTTTTAAGGGGAACTCAGTGAACCCTCTATCTGAAAATTGAAGCAACTTTGGAAGGCATTATGATTCAAAGAAATAGAATGAAATAATATATATATATGTATATATATATAACAAATATAAATCACCAGGGCCAAGTGGTATTCACCTAAAAACTTAAAAGAGGAAATAGGTGAATTACTAATGGCAATGTGTCTTCACACCTGATGATGACTATGATCTTGAAAAAAGAAAACGTGATTCTGCCTTGTAAACCCCTTGGAGTTCTCTGAGGTCAACAAGCATGTGGTTCTGTGTAATCCTGTTTACTCAGATCTCCAAAAGACCTTGACAATATCCTTCAAGGAAGGATACTGAACAGCCATGGGAGAAGAGGGAAAATCCTGTCTTAAATGCATAGAATCATGTGATAATTTAGGTTTGAATGGACTTCTGGAGGTCGTATAGTCCAACTTCTTGCTCAAAGTAATACCAGCTTACGCCTTAGATAAGGTGGCTCAGGGTCATGAGCCGTCAAGCTCTGAATATACTGAAGGCTAGAAATCCCACAAGCTCTTTGGGTGTCTCAGTGTATTGTGAAGAAAGTCTTTCTTATTTCTAATCAGAATTTCCCTTGCAGCAACTCATGTCTGTCGCCTCTTCTCCTTTCATTGTGAACCTATGAGAAGAGTCTGCCCCTGCGTTCTCTACAATCTCAAGAAGCCAAACAGAGCAATTAGATTTCCCTTTAGCCTTCTCTTCAAGCTGAACAAACCCAGCTAGAAGTAAAACGCAACAGGAACTAGTAGTCAAAATTCTCACCAAAGGAAGAGGAGTTTGACAGAATTCTGTGCTGGGACCCACATCTTTAGCGTAGCCACGACTGAGCTGGAAAAGGGGATGAGCGATGAGAATTCGAAGTTTTCTAATGATATGGTTACTAACATAATAAGGACAAGGTTTGAGTGAACAACTGCTGAAAGATCTTATGAGGCTTGACGACAGAGCAATAAAACGTTTTGTGAAATACTGCGGTGAAAAACAATCTGAGCTTCATATATCAAATAGTGGCCTGTGACTTGACCATTACCAGTCAGAAGTGAGAGAGACCTTGGGGTTAAGATAGAGTTCCATCTCAGGGCTAAGCAGCAGTCAAAAAATAAATCAAATGCTAGGAACTATTAGGAAAGGAGTAAAGAACAAGACAGAAATCACAGTTACATCTCTGGATAAATGCATGTTTCTTATACTCTGAATACTATCTGCAGTTCTGGTCTCATTTAAGAAAAGATACGTAAGAGCTTAAAAGAGATTCAGAGAAGGACATATATGATGATCAAATAGTACACAACGGCTTCTGTACAATGAATGATTCAGTGGGCTGCGATTCTGAAAAAAACCTGTGATTTGTGGGGATGTGATAAAGATCTGCAAAATCATAAGTAGCACGACCAAAGTGGATAGAGATCAACTATTCACTATCCCTTCCAGGAACATCAAATCCCTTCCAGGCATCATCAAATAAAGCTTGTGATGGTGGTTCCTCACACATCAGGTACCAGAACTGTGGAAATCCTTGCAAAAGACACTGTGAATGGAAGAAATTTCTGTAAGTGCAGGGGGAGGAGTACTTGGAAGAATGATTCATGAAGAGTTGTTAAATAAACAAACTGTAAAAGACTCGGGAAATCCTCTAAGCTTAAAACACTAAGAAGCTGGAAGAGTATCAGGGGAAACACGCATATATACTTCATGGTTCTCATTTTTCTCTAAATGTCAACTCATGATCACTGTTAGAGGCAGAACATTGGCTAGAGGGGCCTTTGTTTTGAATCAGCATGGCAGTCCTTATGTTCTTACTGCTTGGCTTTTTTCTTTTTTTTTTTTTTTAAATAATCCTCCCCAAAATTAACTTCACATTTCAGGGGCTAGCAGTTGTCTAGCCTGTCTTGCTCCGTACCAATGTTAGCTGAGACGCGGCCTAGAGTCTACCCCATTTTATTGCTGTCAAAAATGAAGAAATACATACTTTATCACAACAAACCAACTTTTACTCCAATCACAGAGTAAAACAAAACAAAGTGATGCGTTTTCTAAGCACAGTCTGCTCCTGTACACTCTAACAACAAAGTGATGTTCAGTATCTCATTAAATGCAATGCTTAATATGTCTTCTGCGTTGACAGGACAGAAACAAAAGCTTTGCTGGATTTGAGATAGATGAGATTTCCTTATTTAAAAAGGCTCAAGCCAGTCCCGTAAAGGATGTTTGTTAAATTTTTTATAGTGACCTGACCCAAGCCAGATGCTCTGAAGAAAACCCCAGAGAAATCTACCAGCTGCTGCTGGTAGAAACTAACAAAATGGATGTTCAAATAGCTCCTTATACTTTGCAGTGGAAGAGGGTTAAAAGGCATATATGGATCTTTGCCCTTTGGCGGTACTGCAGCACGTAGGTAGGCTGATGAGACACTTCTGTTAGAGAAAAGCTTTGGTCAGTAAGGAGAGAGCAAATACAAATTTCAGTTCTTCGGGAAGGATTGTTGCCGGCCTTCTCACCTTGCGTTAAGGAATCTATATTTTTCCCACTTTGATTTAAAAACCCACATTGTTTTCAATCTAGTGGCTGTACCACAAAGGAAAAATCAAGAAACCAGAAGTCAAAGCTATTAGACTTCAAAATAAAATAACTTCTTTCTGAGGGCCAGAGATAGTTGTCAAAGCAAAAGTAAATCCATTTGTGCTGTGAGAGTTGACAGGATCAGCTGTCCTCGGAGAATTCTTCTAAGACTCAGAGGCATTGCAAACCAGAAAACTGTTGGTGATAATGGAGAGAGGCCCAAGGAAGTCATAGAGATTACACTAAAGCTGTCTCAGCGTTATTAACTACCCACCACCATAGCTTAATTTATGTAGCTGTTCTGAAGCAAACCTGTAGAAGAGATGCAATGTATGGGCGTGGCACATTTCTGTCGGGTCTGTGCGGGGGCTTTCGTAGCAGGGGCAGGGGCTACGCGGGCGGGTGGCCCCTGTCAGAAGCTGCTGGAAGCTCCCCCAGCTCCAAGGCGGCCCCGCCACGGGCTGAGGCTGCGCCATTTAGAGAAAATGGATGCGCCTCAGCGATAACGTATTTAAGGATGGGACAAAGGAGTGATCCTTGAGACCTGCAGCAGAGGGAGGAGGGGAGGTGAGAGAAACACCTGTGCAGATACCCGGAGTCAGTGAGGAGGGAGAAGGCAACCGGAGCAGAGGTTCCCCTGCAGCCTGCAGGGAGAGGGCAGGCTGTGCCCCTGCAGCCCACGAAGGACCATGGAGGAGCAGAGAGGGACCTGCAGCCCGTGGAGGACCCCATGCCAGGGGAAATGCCTGCTCCCGAAGCAGACGGTGACTCTGTGGGCAGCCTGTGCTGGGTCGGTGCGTTCCTGAGGGGCTGCACCGTGCGGGAAGGACTCATGTCGGAGGGGTTCGTGAAGGACTGTCTGCTGTGGGAGGGACCCTGCACTGGAGCAGGGGAAGCGTGTGAGGAGCCCTCCCCGCCTGAGGAGGAAGGAGCGGCAGAGACAACCTTTGGCGAACTGACTGCACCCGCATTGCCTGTCCCCCTGCACCACTGAGGGGGGAGGAGGGAGAGACATCGGGAGCGAGGGGACTCGAGCCCGGGGAGGAGGGAGGGGTGGGGGAAGGGTATTTGTGTTTTAAGATCTGGCTGTTTGCGTCTCCTTATCATACTCTGCTTTGACTGATAACTGATTGAATTGATTTTTTTTCCCCAAGTGGAGTCTGGTTTTGCCTGTGACCATAACTGGTGAGCGAACCCTCCCTGTCCCTGTCTCGACCCACCAGGTTTTGTTACATTTTTTTACATGATCTCTAGATTCATGATCTTTTACATCTTTTGCACGCATTCCAGTCCAGTGATTTTCTCTCTCCTCCACTGTGATTCTACCCAATCTCTAGATGAGTGTAAGTCTGTGAAACCAAAATAGCAACACTTCTGCATTTTGAACATTTTATAAGATAGTAGCTGTGTTTTGAAAACATGGAAGCTGCTTATTCAACTAACTTAAAATATCCAGACTGATTAAGTACCTCATCTTTGGTGCCTCCAATCTGTTTACTCACAATTTGAAAGACATCTATATTGAAGAACATCCAATGAACAGATTAATAGATATGTACTCAAACAAGCCACACTTACATCTTATTACTAATAGACATATTTGGAAGGAAGGAAATCTTTGCATTAGGTCATTCAGTTCACTGGTAATAGGGTCTGTGAATGCCATCTGACAGAATAAGACCTAAAAGAAAGCTCTGAGGCTTCTTAGCTGCTGGCTACAAGAGTAGCTTGTAGCCAAAGGTGTGCTGTCTTGATACCTTGTCTCGCATGAAACTTTCAGATACAGAAAGATTTCCTGGGAAACAAAATAATTCAAAGTGATCCTTTTAATATTTTGGGGCATAACATGAGGAGGAACTTCTTTACTGTGAGGGTGACAGAGCACTGGAACAGGCTGCCCAGAGAGGTTGTGGAGTCTCCTTCTCTGGAGATATTCAAAACCCGCCTGGATGCATTCCTGTGCAACCTGCTCTAGACTAACCTGCTTTTTCTCAGTATTCTCTTCTGCACTGTTCCCATCTTGGCAATTTCAGACTTCCAAACAGCAACCAAACTTTTAGAATGAAAATAGCTTTCTTGACTCCATTCTTCTTTACATCCTACAAGTGTGTAAATTTTATTCTTAATGCTATCATAAGGGAAGCGGCTACATAATTCTTTAGGTTCACATGAAAGAAAGGAACACAAAAGTCACGGGCAAATGAAACAACCTACAACAACTATACCTGTCCAGTTTCTCCACTGTTCTTAGAACATAGCCTCAGTATCCTAACATCGTGATGGCATTTAAGCGTACTTTGATTTTGAGAACTGAGTTCAGATTATGATTTTAAGTCCTTTGTAATACAATCTGATCTGTATTGGTGGAACTAAGATGAATCTAATAGGACCTCATGGAGATGTAATAATTTATCTGTATGGTCCACTTCAGAGGCTTTAGGTGTGCTGATTTACAACTGAAGTAGCTCCACAGAATTAAGTATCATTTAAGTATAATGCTACAAGAATTACTATTATAACAAATTGTTATTGTTATAACTGTTACCTACAAAAATAATGCACAAATAATTTCGTAAAAGTAAAGCAAGTAATTCTTTAAAAAACAAGTGGTAGAATAACGCTTCAGAGTAACACATAAGCAAAAACTAGATAGCTATGAATTTCACTCAAAACAAGGAAAGACTAGCATTCTGCTGAAATATTTATTTCTCATTATGATTACAAATGCAGCTTATGAGACCAGGAGCCTGTCTTGCTGCTGAAGGTTACTGCTGTGCTATAGCTCTATAAATGCAAGGGTCAGCAATTGCTAGGCCATTCAATCTCTCTCCTCCGTTTATACCCTTGAAAGGGAAAAAGAAAAAAAGGTAGAAAGAGATTCTGTTTCTATTCTTGTTAAAGTTAACACAACAGGAACCTACAGGCTGTAGGTGTTGCTAGGAAAGTACGGCACAAGCTGGTCTGCCTCTTTTACTGTACTAGCTCTCTGCCTTCTACCAGCTGAGAATGCCATGGAAACAGAGGTTGGGAAGCAAAAGCTGGTCGGGTTGGGGACCAGGGATTTAATTTTTTTAGTACCTGTATCAAAGGAGACTTTATTTGGAATGGCAGTGTGAAACATCCTGCCCCATTTCTAGTGATCTCTACAGCAGTGACGGCATTCCCACTGGATGAAGACAAAACAGTGTGACAAGGTGAATGCAAGAGCTGTTTGACTTGGTATGTCCTAAGCAGTACTTTAAAAACTTCAAGTAATTAGGAAGGTGAGGCATACAAATGCAATGGTGTCTTTAAATGTAAGCAAATAAACTCCGTTTACCTTTCTCAAAAGTGGTAGTGGAAAGTCACTCAAAAGCGACCCAGTGGAAGTTAATGAATAGTGTGAATTAGCAAGAGTGAACACAATGCAAAAAGATTAAAAAAATCTGGTTTTCATAGTGTTAGTTATGTGTTAATGATTGATTTTTCTAATATGGTAGCAAATATCTTGCAAAATAGCATTTGTCTTTCTAGTTGTCATGCTGTTATCACTTCTTGTCTATGCCAATAAAAGCCTGATCTTAACTATTGCATAGAGGAACTTATGACAGCAGTATCTCAGTCCAGTTCAAAGGCCTGTCGTCTGTAGGTTTGTAGCTCACTGGAGTTGCCAACATTCAAGCATTTCTCCTTATTGGGTACTACCAATATGCACAGTTTTAACCTTCAACAAATCTTGTTTTAGTTTGCAGGAAAGAATAATCAAACTAAATGAAAATGCCTTTGAAATTGCTGGCCTGAGGCCCAAAGAGCTTAGTCAGTGATTTCAATGGAATTAACCTCCCATCGTCCTATGAATTCAGATCTTCAAACATATACACAGTTGCTGCAGAATTGCTACAGCTCAGCTGACCTCCGCTAACCCGTTAAGTGTCAGGAACTGCACATGTGAGCTTGCACACGTATGTCAAACAGTTCTGTAACTTGCTAGCAAGGAGTCCTCCAAACATGAACCAGTTCCTACTAATATCTTATTTGGAAGCAAAGCAAAACAACACAAACCAAACCAAACCAGGAAGACCTAACAACGTGAGAGAAATTAATATTAAACCCCTGCATTACAACAAACTGCTGTCAGGGGAGATTGTGTGCCTGATTTTGTACCAATTTAAACTTGCACAGATTGGCAAGGTTTTGTTGTGCCTGACATTGTCTTGAGCTAGCAAAACAGCTGTCATTCATGCTTCAATATGAAATGAAAGTGTAAAGATAGCCATTATTACTGAAATTGTTCAGTAGTATTTATACATAAACATGCCGTTAGTGACCAAGCAGAATACATTTAATTACAAGTGTTGGACAAAATATAATTATCCAAAACTACTTAACTGGTCTTGTTTTTTAAGGTTTTATCCATTTCCAACCAATGAATAGTTTGTATTAAGCATCCGTCAGGCTGCTGATTCCACCAGGTAATCCTTGGAGTTGCTTGCAGAGATCCAAGAACGGAGATCTGAGAGGTGTGAGCAGTCCCGTTTATATCGTAAGAATTATTTTAGATGATCAACAGTGCTAATCCAACTAGCTACCTAAATAGAGGCACCTAGTGCCATTTGCAAACCCTGTAGGTGCTGCAGATACTTGCACTGCCTTGGAAGACATGGCTAAAGTGCTTATAGACATATGCAGAGTGACATGTTAGGTTCAAGGTCAATCCAGAAAGTCCAGTCAGCAAGTCAGGATCATCAAGGAACAGAGCTGGACACAGACCTACCTACAGTGTAGCTCAGGCAATGATTAGGGCTTGGGCCTGAGCTTTAATGGAGCTAGTGGGCCAGAGGTGGAGAATGTGTAGGTGAAGGTCTCAAATGTTCTCAGTACAATCGAAGCTAATTGGTGCATTCAGAGCATACACACTATGCACTGTATTTTCTCATCCTAATGTCTATCAAGAGGAATCTTAAGCACTGCTATTGTTATTTTTCTTGAAGTAACACGGTTTTTCATAAAATGTATGGATTATTTTGTTTTTACAATGTTTCAAGTTTATGTTTTTGTAATTATTTGCAATTTTAGTTAATGCGATCCTATAGTTATAACATCCTTATTACAGTATAAGTAGCAGCAAAGCAAATCTTTTGACAAGGTCCCCTCCCAGACCAAAAGCACATGCATTTCCTGAAAGGTAGTGTGTGTTGGGAGAAACAACAGAGGAAACATATGAATGCTGGTGGCTCCTGAAAGAGATCTTACCTCATGACAAAATTGCCTGACCTTAGTGTTGGACAATTCTATGACAGTGCCTGCACATTGCAATGAAGTTTTTAGAAAAGCAAGAGATGTAGGTTATCTTGCATGTGATTGTAACTGGTGCTGGATTTGAATAAGCGCGTTTGAGTAACTGAACACCAGCAGCTGTTGGGAATTAGAAAAAAGAAAAGCTAATCTGATAGGTCCTGTTAGAGAGTGAGAGTCGGGGACAACGTAGCATTTTGTGTCTTCGTGTGACACCTTTTCATGCAGACTGCTCTTCTTTCGGTCTTCTGATGTGCCAGCTGAAAGGGGTGAGGTTGTGACCTCTTCATTTTACTAGCAGAGCTGATTGACAGTAAAGGGTACACCAACACCTACAAAGACCCACCCTATACTGTCCTCTGACATTCAGAGCCTTTTGTTAGATTTTCAAATCTTTTATATGACTTCCCACTTGTCCTTAGAGCTTAGTCTGTAAAGCGCTTTTGTGTATGGAATATTTTATTTTTTAAAGCAGAAGTTGGATGAAGAGTGCAGATATGATGGCACAATCACATTAATGGCACAAACACATTAATGTGTTTACTTTGAAAATTGCACTCAGTCCAGGAAATCTCATTGATTTCTATATTTGGCTGTAGATCCAAATATGTAACTGAACTATGGCTTCCAGTAGAATTTTGCCTACTTCTGACAGCTAAAGTTCAAACCTGCCTGGAAAGTTCCTAAAAATAGAAATTTACAGGGAGGTAATGAAAATTACTAGGGGGGCAAATGCATCTTTGTAAGTGAAAATAACTCAAATTGCTCGCAGTGAAGACAACTGTAAAGCAAGTACTGGGTTAAGAAGTACTAGTTTTAGCCTTTAAGGACTTCCTCACCTAAATTATCAAAAGCGACTGTTGAGGTAGGTAGGTGTTTCACTGTAAAGTATTCAAACCGAGATGCCTCAAACCGGTTTCTATTTCACAGTGATTGAAAACTTGCTAGTTGGAAATCAGATTCCATAAGTTATTTTGAGTTAAGTAGACAAACCAAATGACTTCCTGAAATTTCAGGCCAAGTTTTAAATGTGTAGTGCATCACAAGCAATGAAGTTCATTATTGTAAAGGATTATTTAGATATCTGATGGAACTTGAAGCCTTATGAATATGAATTTTTAAGTATAAGATACCAAATTAGTTCTGGTCAGGAAAATATTCCTTACCATATTATCACACCCTCATGGGTATTGCAGATAAGTTCTATGCCTTTCTGTGAAGTTTATGAAACAAAATATCAGAGCCTCCACATTATTTGCTTTATTTGATTTGATTTTTGTTCCAGTAAAGTATAATGGTTGTCCTAATGAGTTTCAGATAATCAAATGAATACCAAGATAATAATCCACTTTGAAAGTTTTGTTTTATTTAGGTAAACCATTCCTCCTCATATTTTCTCCTGACAGCTAAAAGGCATTCTTTTAGCCTACTAAGAATGAAATTAAATATAGATGAAATAATAAGATGCTGATATTGATGAAGAAGAGCTAGGTAATTTTAGAGTTTAGTCTTTGGTTATAGTATTACCAGAAACCAAATCATTCTTTGGTATAGCAGCACATATGGCACATAATATCACCCACTGTTCTGAGGCGCCCTATTAGACAACCATATGTGCTGACAAAACTCTCTGGTTGTTCAGGGGCTTATTCAAGACTGACTGGCTGCTTTTTCTCAAAATATCCTTGATTTACTGTTTTACATCTAAATTAGAACTTTTAAACTGTAAATATTCGTGCTCAGTTTTAAAGCGCTACAGCATATATAATTTTGGCCTGAAATACCAAGCTTCTTTTCTACAAGACAAAACCAAGCAACTCCTTGACACTCAGGAGCTATGAAGAAAGGTTTATATTCTGATATTGCAGTCTAAGCATTATTATCTTCCTTGCCTGAAAGTTTTTCCCACTTTACTCCCTACCAGTACACACCTCTAGATGTGACTTTCTTCATGGTTGTAGCAGTCCAGTCCTCATTTGACCTCTTATCTTTTAGTATCCGGTTTACATACACACTCTATGAGTTCTCTGTGGTTTGAAGAGTGGAAACATCCCATAGGAAATGTTTGTAAATAGCAGCAGTTATCGGACAACAAATAATGAATCTTTTGTGAGTCAGCTTTGGCTGCTCTGAATAATACATTGTAGAAGATAGCTCATCACAATAAAAGGATATTGTAGCACATTTGCTTAAAGGAAAAGTTAAAGCATGGGAATATATACTGAAAATAAAAGTAGAAGAGTATCTTACAATGGCAATTGAGAGTGACAGCAGTGCAGAATAAAATCACAGAACATTTGCAATGTAATCTTTGATATACTGTCTTTAATAGGAATTAAAAGCCAGGAACATACAAATTTCAGATAGCACAAAAGTAGGGCATTTTACTTCTTTGACATAAGAATTCCTTTGCTAAAGGAATTGAGATGATTTAATGCAGACTTTAGTAAAAAGTAGGACTTAGCACCTCATGACATTCCATTAAACAATTAGGACCACACAATACCTGTGAAGTGCATAATAAGTGGACTCAGAAATTATAGTCTGCAACATTGTCTGTCAATATGAAATGATCCCTGGGTAATGTGTCTCTGATGGATTTCCTTATGACTAAATTTTACAGTATTCAATATTCTCCTCAGTGACCTAGAAGTAAATATGAAATCAGCATTAATAAAAGCTGCAGATGACATGAGGGCTGGCAGAGTGGTAACTAACAGTGAATATAGATAAGTCAGTGTGATTTGGGTCAGCTGGTAGACTTGTCTATTCAAACAAACTGTAATTTAATACAGCAGGACACAGCTATCCCTACAGAATACAGAATTAGGAACTGAAAAATAGTGACTTTAAAATAAATCGTGGAGTCACAGTGGACAAGAATCTGAGTTCTCGTTGTGACACAATGGCACAAAGAGGTAGCACAAACTGTGAATGTACAAACAGAAGTAGTGAATAGAAACAGGGTTTTTACTCTACATGTGGCATTGGTGCCAGCAGTGTGCCACCTCAGATGTAGTACATACATGTTAAAACCAGTGCTGAAAAATTAAAGGAAAGGGCAGGAAAGAACTGCAAATATATAATGAAAGACTTAAAGAGCTCAGTGTTTATTTTTAGCAAGGAGGACCTTAAGAAGTGACTTGGATATTTTGTTTTGCAGAAAGAAAATACCAAGTTCTCCTCCCTAATAGAGACAGCAATAATACTGGGGATGGGGAAAAAATATTTTTTTATTTAATTCAGGCCTATCTTCCTTTCAGAAGAAGTTTTAACAGCACAAATGTCTGAGATAAAGACAGGGGTAAGTGGGTGAAATGTGATGATTTATGAAATGCGGAGTGTCAGGCTGAGTAATTTAGCACCCTTTCTGATCCTAACCACCATGAATCTATGATACATAGATGAATTTGTCTTCTCCCAGCTCAATTGGTTGTTCCACAAATAGATTTAATTATGGTAAGTGTTAATCCCCTCTCCTTCCAAAAAACACTGGCACTTTCAAATGGAAAAATATTAGTTAATATAGAAGATCTGCAAATATTAAGTGTAAATGTTTGTATTTTCATCACCCTGAGCTGAGTGGGCAGATGCTGATATCCACGTGTAATGGCATTAATATGGACTATTGAGAATAAATAGCGGAGAAAATTGCATTTATCCATAGGTGATAATAGTAGGGTTCTTGCACCACTGTTCATCTAAACATACGGTTACATTTTCAAAGTTTTCCATAAAACGTTTGTTTCCTGGAGTACCGGTTAGTCCCATCCAAGCTGTTCGAGAGGAGGCGCGACCTGTGCCGAGAAGCTCGGCGCGGGGCCCGTTCAGCACCACGGCCAGCACCCGCCTTCTGCTCGGGTTCTCCGTGATGGATGACTAGCCCAGTCCATTTTGGGCTATTTATTCTATTCTACCCGCTATCCTATTCTACCAGCCTTACCCTCCTCAGAACACAAACCTTTGATTTGTAAGATGCGGTGGACTAGTTTGGTTATCTTCCATAAAGAACCCAGGACAATCATGGGCAAAGTCTGAGGCTTGGTTTTTGAAGTCACTAAACACGCACATCCGTGCAGCAGATGCAGTCGAACGGCAAACAACAAGGTGCGAGCGAAAACCTTGTTCTGCTGGTAAGCACCACGGACTTTGCATTGCAAAGTCTAATGTGTGGTGGGATGGCCCCGGCCAGCAGCCAAGCACCCATAGAACTGTTTGCTCACTCTTGCCTCCCTTCCCCTCCCGCTGTGGGAATGGTAAGAAAATGGGAAGAACAAGAACGAGAAAACTTGTAGATTAAAGCAAAGATGAGGAAATCATTCACCAGTTACTGCAGCTGGCAAAACAGACCCAACTTGGGGTATTTAATTTAAAACATTTAATTACCGATTTGGGTATGGAGAAACAAAGACGACAAACATTTCAACACTTAGGGAAGATACCTTTTCTCTCCCACTCCCGGATTCAGCTTCACTCCAGGTACCTCTCCTCCCTACTTCCAAATCTCCCCTTCCTATCACTGTGGGTTAGGCTCAGTCCTGTCAGCAAAGCAGGAGGCCATGCCTTGTCACCACCTGTCAGATGGTGCAGGAGGTTGGGGTCAGTGCATAGCTATTTCTTTGTGCTGCTTTGTTCCTTTTTTCCTCCACTACCCCTTCTTTCTTTCTGTTTCCTCTGCTCCGGTGTGTGCTCCTCCATGGGCCACAGTCCCTACAGGGGGGTACTTGCTACATTGAGCACTTATCCATGAGCTGCAGTCCCTTCATGGAAGTATCTTCTCCAAAGTGGGTCCTCTACAGGCTGCAGTCCTTTCTAGAAGTGTTTGCTTTGGCATGAGAATACCAACAGGCCACAGTCTCTTCAGGGAAGTATCTGCTCCATTGTGGGTCCTCCATAGACCACAGTTCCTTCAGGGGTGTAACCAGCTCTACCATGGAGTGCCTCCTAACGCTGTGGCCTTGTTGTTCCTTCTGTTGTTCACTTGTTCCATCACCTTTGGTGTTTTCTGCCTTTTCTTAAATGCGTCCTCACAGAGGCACCACACATTCCTCTGATTTGCTTACCTTTGGCATGCAGTGGACCCATTGCTGAGCTGATTTGAACTGGCTGTGTCTGGCACAGACCAGTCCCTGACCTCCTACACAGGCCACCCCTGCAGGCCCTCACTACCAAAACCTTACCATTTATACCCTGCACAGAATGACATATCTGAGCTAAAGGAACTAGCTTGGGAAGAGGTCAATATGTTGGGCAGGAGCTCAGTAATTTTTTTAGATGGCAGCAAATGCCCCCTAATGTCTAGAGAAAAGACTATTTGGCTCACTGTGTCTGAGACCAAAATAAATACATTATTTTCATCTGCTTTGGTTCCACAAGGTCTCATGGACTGATTCCAGATTTAAAGCACCCAAAGTTAAAGGAGAATGGGGCTAAATTTCATTTGTCGCCCTCTTTGATTGAATTGCCCCTGTTTTGTACATTGGATAATTACTTGCAGATGTGCAAAGAAAATGTAGAGTGCTACTCCATTAATTTTCAAGCATGCAAAAAACTGTAAAGACTCAAAGCATTTGGAAATTAAGTCTCTTTCACCACTGATAAGGTAGATCTCTTAAGCAGTATGGGTATTCTTGATAACAGATGTGAGTACTGCACGCAGCAGCAAATCTCTGTTAGATTGAGCTAAGTGTTGCAAGGGACATGCGGCACCACAAACTTTCAGATGTGCACCCAAGATCTGGAGGGAGTTTGATTTGTAGGTACTAGAGTGCATGGAAGAATGGCATGCCATCGTATCTTCACAGTTACTGCTTGTGCTAGCCAGGTTAAGCTAGCATTGGCACAGTTGCAAATGCCAGATCCATAATTCCACTTCATTTTTAGACTCTTTTCATGTATCAGAGACTGGCTTGGTGCAGCTCTGTTTACCATTTTGGATTCCTTTGACCTAATTTCCCTGGGATTGATACTGGTGCAGCTCCATTAATTTCAGAGGCATAAATCCAGACTTATACCAACATAAATGTCAGACCCATTTTTATAATGACATCCATATGTTCTTCATTATATGCATGGACAATAGACTACTAACAAGTCAATCAACTTCCTTCCAAACAAGCAGACTAATGAAAATAACTTACCAATATCCAGCTATTATTTTTTCACAGACAAAATGAAATCAAAGCAAGCAAACTGAAAAGCCTCAATGTTTCTTGTGTCTTTAACACAGGAAAAAGAAAAAAAAGGCAACTCTTTTCTATTATGGATCCAAAATTCTGCTTCTGGTGGATTTCGTTATTTTAACAGTGTTTTTTAGTCTGCACTGTCTGAGTTAAACAGCAATTAATTATAATTTTAATATTCATAAATAGAATTAAGAGACCAAACTAATATGCCATTACAACAGGAGAACACATCATTGTAGACTAGCTTTATTCTACAAAAAACATATTACGTGTTATATACGTGTTACACATAGATAGATATAGGTTCTATTGTAAGAATGAGATTGCATGGAATTTGGCCACTACACAGAACATGCAGGAATCAAATCACAGGGCATATCTTTGTGGGGCATTACCATCAGATTTCCATCACTGCTGCCATTTACAGATAGTTTTAAACATCTTTATCTCTGGGTGAGTCTGTTGAGCTCAAACAAGGAGAACTAAATCTTGATAGGACCAAATGCTTTTATATAACAGCAATTTGTGTCATTTTTCCATTCAGAGTACAAGGAATAAGCACGTAACAAGTCATCTGTGCCTAGACACTCATCTGTCAGACATTCCTCCAAAGTATTCTATAGAGTGTAATTGTTTTTTCTTATTTTCATAGTAGCAATTTGTTTTAGTGCAAAGATTGTTGGGGAGTGGACAGAACATTGAGTACCTCCATTAACACAAGTAGTTCTAAAGCTCTGCAGCAGGTTTACAAAAATATGCAGGGTTCAGTGTTTCTCAGTGTTCCCTCTAAGAGACAAGATATGAATAGGCTGTGAGGAAGCAAACTTAGCCCAGGTTCTTGAAATGTTTAAGTATAAAAATACACTGGTAGCATCTCTGAAAATGATGAAGTTACATTTCTAGTCTCCTCTCATCCCTCAGCTCCACTTTCATTCTTCTTTCTCACTTTCCAAAAAAAAGATTATTTTTAAATGGACCTAGCAAAGTTTTGATTTTCCTGTCATGACTTTAATGAGTAAATGCTTAAATTGTCAATAATTAAAGATAGAGACATAGCAGAGAAAATTTGATGATTGGCATAGCTCTTGTGGAAACATACCTCTATGCAAGAGTCAAACAGTTTCATTTAAAGGGAGTTCATTGTTTCTTAAGAAAGTGAAGGCTTTGTCAAAACAACATTATAAATAAGAAATCAACACTTTCATTATTTTGGTAACTTATTTTACTGTAATCCTAGTTGATGACTAGACTTCCTAGCTAAGATGTTCAAATTTCCACTGTTTCAGTAATATAGGCAGTTAAGCAGACATTACCTTCTCTTTCACTCAAAGTGCCTATTTGAGTGCCTCTTCACACAAAGTGCCTACATTTTTAATGAGACTGTGCTTAAATTAGGTACCTAATAAAGAAAGTAAGCGGATTCTATTAAAAAAATATTTCCTTACTTTTTGTTGTTTTGACACTTGTCAGCCTTTGGATTTACTCAATTTCAGTCAATAAGCTGAATCTTGTGATAGCCAAGCCTGCGTTCTTATACTGGTGGGGCTTTTTGGATATCATAGGTCTTCAAATAGCATAGTCCTAAGAAATTGTCTGCACTTCCTCCTCTAGCAAGAGGTTCATCTTTTAGCATGGAAGTCTTCATTTTTTTCTTTCCTGCCACTTTGCTGATACGCAGAAATACAAGGCCTCTGTTTTCAATCTGGGCGTTACATGGTTGTCCTTACGGTGTTTCACACCACCTCCTGTTGTCTTTGAGTAGAATTGACATGAAGTAGCTTCAACTACAGCATCAAACTGAAGAGACACAACGATAACAAAAAGTGAGAAACTGGCGGCTAGAATCCAATAAAATAAAACTTTGCGGTTCTTGACTTGTCCAGTGTAAATAGGCTCATTAGAGCCTCAATAGATTTTTTTTGTGTGTGTGTCTGAATCTTAATCTACATCTAAAATTAAGGTAGCACATTTACACCTACTCTGTTTCTCACCTACGCTATTTCTCTTAAAATTGAAAGAAATAGGAACAGCAGGCAGGAAGAGAGTGAAGAGTTTTCTGAAAAGAGCACTTGTCCTTAACAAACCCTTGTCAGGTCCGCAGGTATCTCGGTGCATGCACAATGGAAAGTGCTGTGGGTAGTAACATAGACAAAATGTGTGCATGGAGATTATTATTTTCAGTTGTTATTTTCACTCACCTGAACAGGGTGGACTTGAGTTGATGAAAAAAAACAAAGTAAAATTACAAATTTCAGAATGTTCAAAAATTTCTGACATAATGTCTAGCATTTTAGAAAATTTTGAAGTCCAGAACTTGAAAAATAGATTCCTCTGACATTTGTCTATAAATTAGCGTAAGAAAGTTAAGTTTTATAAAAAAGCAAGCATTACTCAAAACTGCAAACACTATCACTAACCATGTTCTCCCAGCTGTCCCATTTACACAGTATGCATAGAGGTTCGATCTAAAATCAGATACCCTGAGCACTCTCCTGTTGACTCAGTTTTGTCTCAGTTTCCATTGAAATGTTAGTGATTGTTAGAATGTATAATTTGGTGCAGGATTCTCTGTACTGAAACATAAAGTGTGTGTTCTTGGTGCTCTCTTATCTTTCCCATTAGTTATTCCTCTTTATTCCATGCTGCCTTGTTGTGCAGTTTTTAAGGTTTTTTTTTTTTCTAGTGGTTTGTTTCAACTTTTCTATTATTTGTCTTGTTTCACTGCTCCCATCCTTCTCCATTGTGTCCTTTCTCAAAATATTCTGGGTTTCTCTATCATCTCACTCAAACTGCTTTGGCCTGTTACTTATATATTTACTTGTTTACTCGTAGGATATTTTGTGTTGGGAGAGGAAGAGAAATTCCTTCTCTTCACTCTCCTTGGAGCTAGCAGGAAGGGGATGCTCTTCTCCGTTGTTGCTCTGGAAGAAGCAGAGCTCTGACAGAAAAAGGACAATGGAAAGAAATTTCTGATGCTGATTTCCACCAAAATAGGAAAGGTCTCTTCTTCCCTAGAACCAGGTCTTTTACTTGGTCATCATCTAATTTTAGCTGTTAGCTGATTTTGACCTTTCCATAATAATAATCATCCCTTAGATGTCATAAAGGAAAAGTTTAGTCAAAATTTCTAAGTTGGGCATTTAATACTGTATGCTTAAATCTGTATTTCTTTGCCTAATTTCCAGCTGAACAGGATACTGCATGACTCCTATGGATTCCTGTCAGCTCTGGAGTAAGTAAGGTGGAAAAAGAATCAAAGAAGAACATAGCATGAGTTACAGTGCTACACATCCTCTTTTCCTGTTAGATTGTCTACAGCGAAATTCAGTAATAGCTAGGCGGTCTATGACCCTTGACAAATCATCTCATTGTTTTCTTAGGCTTTCCTATCTCCTTTTCTGAAACTCTGCCAGTAACATCTTGGAGGCAGCTACTGCATTTCAATATTTTTGTGCCAGACCTAGCAACTTGGAAGGTTCATTTTTCCTTGATTTTTAGTTTGTCAAAAATGTTTTTATCTGAAAAGAGTTCTGCCAACATCTATTAAAGTTTTAATAACTCTTATAAGTATGACTTCTATATAACGCAGCCTATTATTAAAGTTTGATATTTGTTTCACTGCTTTGTATTATTTGTCTATCTACAAAACTTTGAAGGTACAGGAGGACTATAATTATTCTGCTACCCTTAGCGGAATGACTTGCTATTTTCTAGTTGTTTCTTGGGTTTTATCAATAATAAGAGGAAAAAGACACCTGAAAAATTTAGGCTTGGCCCTGTGCTTTGCACTGCTGGAGTGTGTGTGAGGGGGTGGAGCGTATACTTTATATCTTTAAAGAATGTATCAGTAGGCAAATTTCATCCACATATTTGGGTACTCTGGAAACTGCTAACAGGTCTAGTTTCTGTTAATCTCTATTTGTCCAAACACAGACTGAAATACTCCAGTACTCAGGATATCACTTACTGTAGCTTTATAATTACTGTAACATTTATAATAAAAATGAATCAGATCCACCCAAAAATCACCACATTAATCTAAAAATGGCCAGTGCTGGGATTTATGTCCTTAAACCCCACATAAATAATTTTCCTCTGCCTTCATTTTGCTGCTGAAGCACTTAGAGAAGCCCTTTGTTTTGCGCTTTACATTCATTCACTGCTGGTCTCAGCTCCAGGCGAGCTTTCTCAGCTCCATCTCTGTATGCTTGGGCACCATCTCTGTGTTCCTCCTGTGAAGCCCACTCCTCCTACCTTGTTTCATGTACTTCTTTTTGGTGTTTGAGCTCACTTCTGCCACACTTGCTCA
This sequence comes from Steatornis caripensis, assembly GCA_013398225.1. NCBI lineage: Eukaryota > Metazoa > Chordata > Aves > Caprimulgiformes > Steatornithidae > Steatornis > Steatornis caripensis. Next base: position 52,703 of record VZSC01007549.1, read on the forward strand.
CCTTCCTGCACATCAGAATGGACTAATTTTATTCTCTGAGGAAGTTCAACCAGCTGTCCTGCTCCTTGGTGTCCTCCATGGCAGCTTCCCTTTGGATCCTGCCAAGAAGATCCCAGAATAAGCCAAAATCTGTTCTCCAGAAGTACAGAGTTATGATTCTACTATTTGTCTTCCTCACTTCTCTCAGGATTTTAAACTCTACAATCTCATGGTTACTGTAACTGAGATGGCTCTCAACCTGTAACAGTCTACTTATTACAATAGTCTTCCACTTCGTGGGATATTTTAGGTTTCAGGTTCCTTCAATCCCTCCAGTCCCTCAGTCTTGTAGGGATTGTATCCATCCACCTCATTGAGTGATACTTCATTTTCTCCCAGTTTAATAAAGACATTGAACAACGTTAGGCAAAGAGCAGATCTCTGCAGGACCTGCTGCAAACACCCCAATAGATGATTTGCAATTTACATATGCAATTACATTTTGCAAGCTATTACTTGCCTAGTCTTTAATTTGCTTGAAGTAGGCTGTATTGATTCTGTATATTCTTAATTTTTATCAGAATGTCACGAATCTAAATATATTACACCACCTACTGCTATTAACTATGCTTTTAATCCAACTATAAACAATATCACATTTGTTTGATAAGACACAGTCAACAAAGCCATGTTGATTGCCATTAATTAAACACCTTCATTCAATTCCTTGCTGATTGCATTCTGTATCAACCTTTTTGTGATTCTGCCTAAAAGTAATGTACAGCTGATGGGTCTATTGTTTCAAAGTGATGGCACTTGGAGGGAAAAAACATGGAAAGGAGAGAAGGAAAAATTGTAGCAAACAAGTATTTCACATTTGAATGTCTGTTTTCCCGCGCCCTTGGGCACCGGCCATGTTGAAAGGAGGTCCAGCATAAATGTTTAGGACAAAACCTGTCCCAGACAGGAAGCCTCAGCAGACAGAGAATGCAAACAGTATTTTCAATATTATTTGACTGCAAAAAAAAAAACCTTTGATTTTTCAAAGTTAGAGGATTTTTTTGACAAAATGCATCCCCCAAACTAGAAGAACAGAAACAGCAAGAGTGGTGTTCTGTCCCCTGCTGCTCGATGGGGTTATCATGGAGAGACAACTCTGTGAGCAGAGCTGGCTGCTTCAGAAAGCACTCTGTTCTGCTAAGGCTGAATGAGAGAAAACTCAACTTAAACACAGAGGACAGAAGCTAGCAATTGCTTCAAATATAGGTCAAGTAGCCTTATTGCTTATTCAACAGGTTTTGTGTTTCTAAGTGTAGGTTATTCAGCTATGTAATTGTTTAAATCAGGAAATGAGGCCCAGCTGACACTTGTTTGATTTAAGATGTTCCTCACCACACCTCTCTGTCTACCATCTTTGCAATTTAGATTGAGCTAGAGAATACTGTATACAAACACAGCTACTGCAGTCTGGCTTACTCACACAGTGCCACACCAACTTTTTTACATTAATAGCATACTGAATGCAATACTTCTCTGGATAAGGTTGCCTCTTTGTTCGGTAGCAAATTGAGCCTGAGACAGATTCTTGAAAGCTGCCAGGTATTTAACGTCGATTTTCATTAACAAGGAGCAAACCTTGAATAATCTCTACTAACTAGCTATATAAATGGGCAAAAAGTCTATTTTTTAAAGGTATCTTAACATTCAAATCTTCAAAAAGTACTTGGCTGGGACTTTGTGGAAACTGTATTTCAAAGTCAGGGTGGACTAGGATTTTAAGACACTTTTCTTTATTATTATTATTTCCAGGTAAGCTTCATTGCTGATTACAGATATCCTTAGAGTAATTCTTATCATCCTTAAAATTTATCAGGAGAATTTCATAAGGCCCTTTCCGAGGGCCAAAAGTCCCTCACAAAAGTTACGGCATGTTAACTGGGGCTGCACAGTTGTGTGGCTACATTTCCTCATGTGCTGTGGCCATGCACATAAAACACGGGCTGGGACTAATACTGTTGCATGTACTACATACCAATTACTGACGTTAGATCCCCTAGAACTCATTTCCTCATTCTTCTCTTTCCTTAGTTAATCAGTGTCCATCAATATCGCAAGCACGTCTATCGTATTACTGGAGGAATCCTGATAGAAGATACATGAGGATATGGAACTGTTCTCTCAGGAGCCAGTATGCCAGTCAAGAATATCTCCATTTGGTGGGTTTCTGTGTTATTGTACCCTCTAAAGTTACGAATGGTTTTCCACAGACTTCAAAAAGAACAGGATCTGGATAGTAATGCGTACTACATGATGCCCACTGTCCAAAAGAATCACAAATATTCATACTGCTAGTCCTACTTCTGGCAGATATCTTGTCTGGTTAGTTAGTGAAGAAAATGGCATGCAAAGAACTGTTTTGCTTGTCAAAATGGTGGTGGTGTTTTTTTCTCTTTTCATCAGTAGCCACTGTCTTTTGCCTTTGGTGGCCTTCATAGGCAAGTCCTGCAGGCCACATATCCAAGATTCAAGACTTCCTTTGCCCAGCAGTCCTGCTATCAAAATCTCCTCTCTCCTTGCAAACAGCCTTCCTTCTCCCCCTGTTAAAAATCCACACTTTTGCTCTGTCTCTTGTCTCTTCTGCTGGGAAAAAAAAAAAAAAAATCCATCTGAGATGAATGCCAAAATACAAGAGGCAAGAATGCCTGTAGAAACAAGTTACGCAGGCATTCTGCTGTAGACCAGAAAACCTTTCTTGACCTGTAGAGAAAGGGGACAAGACTTCATCCTGTATTATTAGCTTAACTGACTTTAAAACAATGCTTCACTCCACTGTTATCTCATGATGTGAAAATAACATGGGTGGTTTTGTCTGTCCGTGTCTGAGAAAAACTCAAAAAGAAAATAAGTCGTTTATTAGGCTCTCAGTGGTAGTTATTTTCAGATCATCTTGATTTTTTTTTACAGACTGAAGTCACCCTTGATAACTTGGCAATCACAATTTCCAATTCTAAATTCTTGGGACATTACAAGAAAGTTCGTGCGTAAATACCTTTAGCAAAGCTAAACTTTCCAGATTGCTGTCCATGTAAAGCATAGCAACTCTGCATGGGTATGTATTTTAATTGTCTTATTTGTTTCTTTAGTGGCAATAACATTGCTAGTTCTTTTCTCTCTTGCTCTCTACTCCATTGCTTCAAGCAGGTTGAAAAATAATCTAACTAAAAGGAATTCTAAACCACTCAGTTAACATGCTTTCCAATTTCTGGTGCTTGGAACAGTGCCATTTGAAAATAATGGCCACAGAATTAGACGGCATACTGTGCCTTGATGCTTTTTTTTTTCTTGCTGGCTTATATATAATAGATACTTATTTCCTCCCTACTGACGAAGAGGGAGCTCAGGGTGATTAGCTCAGCAGTAAATGCCTGTATTGTAGACATCTAAAGTTAGATGAGATGAGACCCATCTTTCTTCACAGTGGAATGCTTCAACTCTGCTAGCTGAAAGCTCTTACCCTTGCTGGGACTCCTTCAGCAGATCCGAATAAGAGTGACTGTCCTTTGGAGACCTAATGTCTTGACAGCTATATGCTCAGTGAATGTCTGCAGCAAAGCAGCAACCTCTTTTAAAACTGAGAGTTTACCTATTACTCAACACGGACTTAGTGTTTGGAAACATTGACTTTGATTTTTTTCCTTGTTTGTTTAAGAGCATCCCTTTTCATACTGGCCAAGATAACAAATTGCATGGATGTCTGGATAAGTCTCTCTAGTGCTGTCCAACAGGTCATGGATTGGATTGTTCTCCCCAGAGGAGAACAAGGTTCTTGTAAAAACACCTTACTATCCGTGGTTTTGTTCATGTTGCAGTCACATAGCTGACATGGGTACTGCTTTCTCACACTTTGAATCTGTTAAAGGAGAGGGCCTGGTTTGATAGATCACATACCATACCAGAAAAACAGGAACTAAAACTGAAAAGAACTTCCTGTGAAACAAATCCAACTGCAACTGCTTCAAGCAATCATATAACACAATCTCTTTCATAATTCCACCATGCACTAAGCTATTGCCCTTTTACTTTGTTACTGTTAGAAGATTGTTCCAGAATCTGAATGTTTTGAGTACTAAAACCCTCTGAATTTCAAGCCTAGAATTAATTCATGCCAAATTCTCTTAATCTATGCTGTACTGCTGCCCCTTGGTTTAAAAAGCTCTCCTCCTACATTGATCTTTATATTTATAGGCAGTGATCGTATCTCCTTCTAGCTCTTCATTTAATGTACGGAGAGTCAATCTCCCATAGGCTCTCCATCCTCCTAATTCTCCTGTTAACCATTTCAAAAATGCCTTCCAGTTTGAGATCATGTTTTCTGAACATGGATGAACAGGACTGCTTAAAGTATACTGCATGAAAACTCACAAAACTATTCTAAACTTGCATTAATATTGGCAGATCAGAGAAAGCAAGATTGCTGGAGATTTTTCCGGAGATGTAAGATAAAAGGATATATTCTTTCTATCTAGGATACATATGATAGCCACACCTGCTGTCAAAACTAAATGGGAGTGGTATAGACAACGTCCAGTATGCATTAGCCTGATCAGAAGTTAGAAATGTATCCAATTGCACATACTTTGTATCCCAAGTGATTGCTGCTGGTGCCCTCCTCAGGGGTTTTTGATATTGCACTGTGTGTACTAAATGCAAATAATAAAGGATAATAACGGCAAGTGAATAAAACTTAATTTCTTGTGTATGGAACAGAGATTTGATTAAGCACCAGAAAAGAGCTCCCCGTTACAGAAAGTCCAGTGCTGAGATGGTCAAACACTTGAACATTTTTGACAGGAGGAAATGCTGAGTCTGAAGCAAGCCAACTCCATGACCACGACATGCATCAGAAGACTAAAAATCAGCAGTTATGAGTAGGATGTGGCACAAAAAGGAAATTAACTTTCTTTTACTTTACTGAAATGCTTTGAACTGAAATCCGTGGCATCATATCTGCCTGTTCATAGATACTGATGATATTTTTGCCACACACTGCAAAGACTGCTAGAAAGGATGGCTGTAAGGGTCTTCACGGTACAGGACCTATCTGTACAAATCAGCGTATTTGTAGAAGGAGATCTGTGGTGTTCAGTGTTCAGAAGGTGTGGGAAAGGATAGTGGGACATCTAGAAGAAATATTTTCTTCTCTGTCAATCATTTGAAAAGGTAAGGGTCCAGTTGTTGGTCTCCACTTATCATCACAGTAGCTCTAGTTACGTGCTGCTGATTCATGATACACCAGTTATATCACGGCTGACATTTCTACTTGAACCACATCCAATCCATTTTATGCTTGTTCCATCGTTTCCAGTACATGTCTCTGTAAGAAGCTAGCCTTTTGAGACGGAGTAGGCAGCAATACAAAAATCAATGCATAAATATTACAGAAATACCTAAGTATATGCACCTCATCTATGCCATGCAAAATGCATTTAAATTAATTTTTCAAAAAGGCAAGGATTAATTAGATAAGCGGAAATAAATATTGTGCCCCAAATGACAAAATTTAGCCTATTTTATAGTCTTCAGATTAAAATTGGTGATGGCCTTACATTTTAAAAAGCTACAATATAAATATTCCCCTCTCAGCTTTGAAGATATTTGATTCAACTGTAAAAAATACAAAGATAAAATCACCTTTCTGGGTCAGAACAGTGGCTTAACAAGTCACTAGTGACAGGCAAAGCTTCAGAGGCTGATGAAAAAGTTCTTAGGATTGCCAAATAGGGAAAAATACATGCTTCCCTTGGAATTTGTTCTATACAGTAGTCAAATGGTTTTCTCATTGGAATGTGAAGATTTCTAGACTTTATATTCTACTTATTTCTGTTCAGTTATAAAGAATTTTTCAATTTTGGTGAGATCTTGAAGGCATTGTTTTGAAGCAGTAACTTCTGTAGGCTAATTATGTTATTTGTGAAAATGCGTTAATGGGTTCCCCCTCTCGTCATCCCTAATGAGTATCAACTTTTAGCAAGTTGTAAGTTCACAGACTTTGGTAAAATATTTTGCTGAAGCAATAAGAACATTTTATTGACAGAATAAGGAAAGAATGAAAAGTATGGAATGAGGAAAAAAAACCCAAAACTAAAAAGAAAAAAATAAATTGTCTTAAAACAATTTGTAGAGAAATAATCATTTTGTTAGCTCTGGTCTTCGTGTGAACAAACCATGATATTTACATGAAAAGTTGATATTAGGTTATAGGAAAAGCAAATATTTTTCAAAATTATTACTGAAGAAATCAGATAGAGATGAAGTAACATTACATGTAAAAAAAAAAAAAAGCTTAAAGATACACCCTGTATTATGGAAGAAACTTGTTACCTGATCAAGAACAGGCTAATCAGAGAATGGTAATACAGGGAGTGAAGACAAGTATCAAAAGACTGTTTTAAGAAACAGCTCCTATTATGTTTATGTAACTCAGACAAGAAGAGAGAAGAATCTTCAGTGCAGATGGACTTAAGGCAATGAAGCACTGAAGAAGTTGAAATGGAAGAAAATTATTCTGACAGAAGAAGTATATAGTATTGAGATTTTTAAAAAGATGGATTAGGTGAAATACTATAGGAAAAAATGAATGAAGAGAACATTCTTACACTGAAGATGCTGAGAATTAGGTAAAAGAGAAAGAAAAGATGAAATAGTTGTTATTACTGAAGTTTAAGACGGTAGAACTTCTTGGAAATAAATGTCTTGAATAAGTCTTCTTAGGACTGAGGAGAAAAAAAGCAGACTTACAGGCAAATGAAATGTTACTGCTTCAGCCACATCTCTGAAGCAAAAAGATTCACAGCTTTCATAAAAATCACGCATATTGTCATGGAAACAAAACTGGAAGTGTTGCTTTGGTGAAGGGTATTTTGGGCCTAACAAAAGCAAAGATGCACTTTGGCTTGTTTCAGTTATGCTTAAAAGGGGAGGTCTGTTGTCAAGTTATCTTTGGATAACTTTGTTATAAGGACTGTTTTACCTAGTGCTTTTAACTTCTCATTACATATAGAAGTAAGAAAGGATAAATATTAATATACTTGATGTAAACAGATATGACTTCATTTTCATGATTTCCGTATCATTTTCCTGTTGGATGTATTCAAGTAAGTTTACTTACTGGATTATTAGATTTATTTTACCATCTTACAAGGAAAGAAGAGCTTAGATGTTCTTGGACTGTTGTTCAAAACTGACTATGCTGTCTTTCGGATAAAGCACATAGAAATGGGAAATGCAGCTTTGGTTTCTCCATGGCACTGTCCAATTCACTGATGGAAAATATTAGAGGTGGCATCTGAAGTTTCAGGCCATTCTGAAATGTCAATTGATTAATGCATTGCTTGAAATTCAAACGGTGCTGCATAATAACAGTGTTACATAAAAAAGAGTTTGTCTTTTTTTTTGTCTAAACCAGACTCTCCTTAAAAAGCAAGAAAAAGAGGAAGAGGAAAGAAAAAAAAAAAGGTAAAATAAGCTGGAAGTGGTGGCGAAAACTCTTGTATGCTGTAGATGCTTAGGATTTATCCAGACTGGAGTAAGGTGTGCTAAAAACTGTGTCCTCTTTCTGAAACGATGAGTAATGAGATACTTTCAAAACAGAACAACAATAACTGACATTCAAAGCATGGAAATGGCCAAACATTTAAAACCTGCTGTCCAAACCGCTTACAAAGTTGGCTTTTCAATGAATACCCTTCAGAAACCAACCTTATCTCGTTAAAAAATCAAACATATCTACAGCCATTCATTTCATCTTTGATGGACTGTTCAATATCTCTTCCAAGACAAGAAAAGAACTTTAAATGAAGACAGTAAGAACCTGGTTCAAAACAAAAGGTGGGGGTTTTTTTGGTGAAAGATGGCCCCAGGTGGGGAATGCTTTACGAAAGGAATCTGAATGTTTCCATTAATTCAAAGGGCCGCTATATAAAGTAATTGAAGATAAACCCTCCAAAGTTTACAAAAAGCAGAAGCTATATGGAGCATAGGAAGTCCCCAAGATGAAGATGGTTAGAGGCTGTAGAGTATCAGGTATAAGTACTTGCCCTGTTCTTACGTTTTTCCCTGCTTATGGCCATTGCTGGATACATGACATGTATCCAGGATAAGCCTTGGTCAGCCATACTACGCCTGGTTTTATGTGCTTTTAGTCTAAGCATTTCCTCCTCAGTTGAGAAACTTGCTTCTCATTGCCATGCTACCATATATTCTCATCATTTTAACCTTCTGTCACAGATCTTGAAAAACGTAATCAAGTTTGTACAGTTCTTTCTGATACCATTTTTGTTCTCACTCCATAAGATTACCTTCTTGTCCCACCTGGTTTTCAACGTCAGCTATTCAGCATTTTTGGTGTTGATTCAGTAGTTTCCATTTATTTGAGTTCCTTGCTCATTAACACTGCTGTTTCTAACACAGTTGTGCCACAGAGGTTTCCGCTATGTTGCCTCCTCTTTGTTTTGCATTGCAGTTGCCAAAATATGAACCCATTCCCTAACATTTTCAAAATAAATACAAAGGTCTTTATCATCTTCACCGTACAATCTTCATCTGCTGGAAGTCATGTCTCTGTGGAATCTCAGTGGTACTTGGTGTGACTGATTCACACCGAGCATCGAGAGCGTGGCAGTGTGCCTGAAGCTCTGTCCCCTTCTGGAAGCCAAAGGGGTATGGTTAAGGCCAGGACCTAGCTTTTACCTACCGGCATACCACTTTTCCTCTCATATGCACTCACATATGCATTAGCACTCAGTGCTCATCTAACCTCTTCATTTACACTTTCCAGGCATCTCTGATGTTATGTCAGTGAAAAGCGGTTTTGAATATCAAAGGGTGATGAGAGCTTGTCCTACCCCAGGCTTGTGAGGGCTCTTCTTTTTCCATTTTGGGTGAAAATAACCAGTCTGTATACTTGTTCTGAAAGAGCAGACCAGCCCCTGCTTGTACAAGCAGCCTACACATATTGATGGTGAGCAGTGATGAGCAATGTTTTAGCTTCTCGGAGGACACTGAAAAAAAGACGACATGTTGGGGAGCAGCGAGGGACTGGCTGCTCCCTCAGGGAAGGAGCTGAGGGAGGGTAACCCCAGCACGGGCTGTGCCCTCGCCTGCAGGGTGCCATCCTGCAGGGGCTGAGCATGTCGGATAGAGCCAGGGCTGGCACCAGGGTCCATCGGCAGCCCCAGGCATGGCAAGCAATGCACCTGGTCCAGGGTCCACGCAGGGGATCCAGTCAGGAGCTAAAGTAGACAGGGCCAGAGACAGGACTGGAGACACACAGCCCCATAGTGCAGCTGGGGCAGGGGCTGGCAGGCCCGAGGTGGGTTGAAATGGGAGTGCTGGGCCCCAAGCGAGGGTGGGGGAGGCTCCAGGGGAGGCTGGGCTGGGGCGTTCAGGCCTGAGAGTGCACTCAGGGCCCTGCCAGTTCAGATCAAGAAAGGCATTGAGTTAACCTCATATCCACCAAGTATCGCAGTACTATACACAGGGAATGGAGATGCCATAGGGGAAGAATAATACGGTACTATGCTAGGAACTATAAGCCAAAATATTTTTTATTTAATTAGTACGTTCCTGTTAACTCAATTTGGTTTTATCCTGGCAAAAAGTTAATAGAGCATACAAGCAGACAACATTTTCTCCTCTTCTGGTTGTTCTAGATGTGTAGCAGTCAGATTCTTCCTAACTAGAGTATCATGTATATATTTCAGCTTTCATTACTTCCTCAAACAGTTAGCTAATTAGTCTGTAGAAAACATCTGGCACTGAATTAAAACCAAGTGGCTGATAAAAAAATCAGTATAATAAAAATGGAAAAATAAATATAAAATATTCTGTAGGCAGTGGTTTAGTTTATCAAATCCTGAGACTGCACTGAAGATTTGTGATAGGTCAATTGTAAGCACTGGCATCTAAACTAGTCACCCTAGATCTTCCTTTTTAATCTGGCAAGACAAATAAATGCTTCTTATGTGCGTTCATCCTAAAGCATGTATCTAAAATGTGGCCTAACAATATTTACTTCTCTCCATTGACTGTAAAGTGTGCTTGCTGCTCTCCAGTGAAAATGCTGCGTAGTAGACAGTTCACCATTAGGTGAGGTGTGGATCCCACATTTTACATCTGAAAAAAGTCTAAGATATCGTTCCGATTTTCCTAAAAAATTTTCTTCGCTCTTCCTGGTGTGTAAATCATTCTATCAGCAAGATATTTAATGAAGTGTGTTCAGTTCTGTCTGGCTCCATTTAACATCTGTCCCTCAGCATCGCTAGAACATGCCTTGGAGAAGGAAGCAAGTTAGCTAGAAGTCATTTGTCAACTTTGACGTCTTCCTTCCAGACACCCAGTTCTGTGAAACTTTCCCTTACTCAGTTAGACTGTCACAGCTCGTTATTGTCATACTGTAGCTCAATGTATTAGCTTCACAGTCTCAGATAGATAGCTTCATATCCATCATTCATTTATAATACAAAATTCATACCCCTGGCTAATTTTGGGGGTTGAGACCAATACAAATTCTCTGTCTCATGATTCTGTTTAGTTTCTTTATTCGCACTTAGTCACATGAAAGCAGGGACTATATGATACTTCAGTCTATTGGTCATGTCCTTCAAGAAAATTGTGACAACGAATTAGCACAAAGTAAGCTTATATGCCTAATTATTTTACTTTTAGTAGAAGCTTGCCTTTATAAGACATATCAAAACTATGCCACAGTTAACCCTTTCTTAAGTGAGAGCTGCCTAAGGAAAGTTAACACAACTTTGGTAATTGAAAGCAGAATGTTTTTACAAAGAGGGTCTTGAGATTAAGACAAGTTAATTTCACACAGATCTGTCCACTCATACATAACTTCCACAGCTAGCTGAAAAAATTCTATTGTCACGTTTTTCTATAAAAATGCCATTCCACAGAAATCAAAACTTTCCATGGGAATGGGACAATTTTGGTGAGCTCTCATGAGTTAAAACCAATCCAAGTTGAAGCACCTCAGTCGGGTCAAAATATTCCAGTTTGACCTCATCACGTTTCAGTTTTTCTTCTTAAAACCTCTTTTCACCTCCAAATGTAATTTTTTTCCATTATGAACTATAAAACATAGAATAAGAAGAAAAAGTCAGAAAAAAATTACTGAACGAGTGAATTTTTAAATATATAATTTTCTAGAAATACTGAAAGATTTTCTCTTCACTCTAGTATTGAAGAAAACATATTTTTTAAAAGCCATTTCCCACAGAATATGAATACTCTTTCCTGTATAACTCTAATCATTTTTGCGGCATATATTTCAGAAAGCAATCCTTCTCCACTTAACATCTCTTCTAAGACAGACAGATGAATCATGCCCTGGAGGTGCCTGTTTCTTTCAGCTGGCTATAAAGGGAATCTAGGTTGATGAGTCTAGACATAGACAACCAACTTTCAGATATTTACCCTTAGGCAAGATGACTCCTTTCTACTGAAAAGATAAAAATACTATACAATTACTTTTCTGTAAGCATGGTTTTTCAATCATCACATTTATCAGCAGTTTGCATTCTAATTATAAGCCTTAAAAGAGGTTAGCCAGGGAGGTGGTGGAATCCCCGCCATCCCAGTGCAAGACCACATTAAGCACATACATACCTCTCAGCAATGGGCTGTGCCAGCGAGGTCCCCTTTTTTCAATTCTTTGGCTCAAATTATAGTCTGGGGTAGCTGTGTAGGGCTCGTACAGAAATACAATGCTTCTCTCCCCACAGCCACAGGAGAGCAGTGCCCTCCTCCTTGGTAAGCACGTCAGCAAGTTACAGGAACACGTACATGGGCATAAGGAGACGACCAGGATCCTTCCCAGCCAATCCAGACCTTCATGAGCAGCCAGGAACAGTTGTTTTCCTCGCTTGCCTTTACACACAAGGTGACAGCAGTAGATGCTGGGCTGGATGGGCTCACTCAGCTGTACCGAGCCTTTTTGCTGGTTACCATGCACCATGATAGCCTGCGTACAGTTAGTCTTGCCTCTAAATGGAAAAACGGACTGCATGATCTCTGGAGGTCCCTCCTGCCCCTCACATTTCCAGGTCATAGATTTAGCTCCAACGTTTGAAGCAATCTGCTTCCACTGATGACAGCTGGAATTTCACACTGCAGGAAACCCAGACCTCTGTCACCTCGCACCACGAAGGGTGTTGTGAAGCCAAACATAATACACAGTGTGAGATGAACAACTAACGGTCACTTGAGATAAGCAAGAGAGATATTTAGACAAACAGTGCCAAAGACTAAAACTGAGGGTTTATTCTCTCTTCTGCCACTGAGTCACTTTGTATATGCTGTCAAGTAATTTAATATGTGTTTTCTTAAAAGTTTATGGCCGTCCCACAGCACCTTTGTATAATTTCAAATTTAGCAGAATCTGAATTTGTAAGAAAGCTTAGGAAATACAGACAAGTTGAACTCTGTCCTGCCTCCTCTCCCCTTGGTGACAGTAGCCTTGGAAGGGCTGGGAAAAGTCCCAGTGTCCTGCTCTCAACGGGAGTAACTGTAGAGCACGACGAGAGCAGCATGGATGAGCTGTGGGTCCTAGAGGAGGCATCAGGGGATGCTCAGCACAGGATGAACAGGAGCCCCTCTCTCAGTCCTTGCCATGTGATCAAAGCAAAAAGAGCTGTGCTAGTGCCTTGAGACATACTACATCAGAGCGCTTCCATGGAGAGGGGTGGGCATAGCCACCTTACAGGTCTTTTTGTTGTAAAGCTTGTCAGTACTGAAGTTGGAGATTAATACAATTTGTGTAGAGACTAACGGAAAAATGAAAAAAAAATTGCTACATTGCACATTTGCATCAGAATAAAGGGGTAGGAAGAGGGGTGAGGTAGCTGTAAACTTTAGCAGGTGGGGTGTACTTTTTTGGGCTAGGGCAAATCTGAGCACAGAGAAAACATAAGCAGCTTCTCTTTCAGTACAGTTTTCAAGACAGAAAGAAGTTGCGTGTTTACTGGGTCACTGTTCAAATAAGGTAGAATTAAGGTTATTTGAGAACTTAAAATAACTGTTCATTTCATGGATTTCTAGCAGCCTAATATTTGTTGACTTTCCCATTCTGAAAGGGCACAAGATATGCCTGGGATGCATTTACTGCCTTAGCAGAGTTTTTCAGCAGTGAATTACTTTCTTTCTTGAAAACAATGCATTTACATTTGGTTTTGTACATGCAAGTGGATTTTTAAACAGTTGCAGGTATCAGTTAACATGCGGCTATAGCGATGCAATTCAGATGTGCAAAACCAGACAATGTTTTTCCTTGGCACTTAGTGGAGGGGGAAACACCACTGTCAATACTGCGCAGAGAAGGAAATGCATGGTCACAAGGGTCCCCCCAAGGCCAGTGAATGGCTCTAGGGATCCCACATCATTCTTCTCTCCATTAGCTGCAGGGGTGCTAGAAATGCCCAGTTCCCATCCCTAAACTTTTGCTTTGTTACAGCACAACAGAGATTATGGTTGTGTCTGAAATACTGTATTTAAAAAGAGAAAAGAAACTTGGCTCTATAACTCAAGATGTCAATGACCTTTCATGACATGACAGTTACAGTAATAGTAAGCATTTAAAAGCAAATTGATGTCTCCCTCTGTCATTATCTCCTTCCCCATTTCCAGTGTACAAGTTACTCCCGCCATCCTGGCCATCCAGATCCTGTTCCTTTTTTTCATCCCATTACAGCAAAAGTATTTAAGAAGCAAAAAACATCCATGGACTCTGACAGCTGTAAGGAAAGCTTGCTCTTCCTTCCTCCAAAGGCTACCTCTGGAGAACCCCAGGTCACAAATTCCCCAAAGCATATCTCTGGACTTCCATCGCTACAATGCACTCAAAATTGAGCGGATGTGCAGATTTTAGAGCACTTAAACCAGCTATCCTTTGCATGTGAAAAGGTTCTCTGGGTCATTCCTCCAAACGATGTCAAATTAGTGTACGTACTCCTGGAGCAGAAACAAACTGAAAACAACAACTCTGGCCATGTCCCCCAGGGTGGGTGGAGGAGGTCACAGATAGCCCCTTGCCATGAGCTTCTGTGGGAGAAATGCTTAGAGCTGACTAAGAGATATCCCTCATTCACACACAGGGGAAGAAAATGGAAACCTGGGAAAGACCCCATACCTACTGTCCCCTATCCATCTTCCCGCTCTATCCTTTCGTTCCTCTCTGACCTGAACTTCATAATACTCTCCTTTCCCAGGGTGATGTCTTTTCCTTCCTACTCTTGCCTCACCCTTCACTTCACTCCTGTAACCCTTATCTTTCCTTTGTAGAACATGGAGATTGCCATGTGAGTGGCTTTATATATTGGATTCTGTTAAATTTATCTGAGAGATCTTCACGGGCTTCTACAAGTTGTTGCTTGGGATCGAAGTCTGTTAGACGTTTTAATCTTAAAACCCTCTTTTCCATCCTGAGAAGATGTGCTTAGACATCTGTTTTTGTTGCTTAGTAGTGTTTTCATCTCAGAGGAAAATTAACAGCAGGTTAAAGCTTATCGGGATTCTATGGTGCATCTATTCAATTTACGATGTGCACATTTTTTCTCTAAACTTCATTTATGTATAATACCTATGAAAAATTAATTTGCCATGTATGTGCCTCTGAAATACTTGCTTCTTTGAAAAAAAATTATAAAGTTAACACTGTCTCTATACCAAATTATATTCTGTTAGAATGCTAAAATAACTAGATTTCTTCATTACATATGATGCAAACAGCTGAGATTTATTATGGGAATACTTTATCACACCTTCAACTATGTTAATTAAATCTAGAGTTAAATGAAAACATTCCTACTTATTTGATTCATTTTACATTTTTGCTTTTCCTAAATTGTCTCCAAAAAGACCAAGCCTTTCTGGAACTCACCCTTGCTTTAAATTGCAAAACTAGTTTGAAACCTTAGCATTCTGAATTCACAGGTGAGGAAATGTAACCCAACGGGGTTTAGATACAGCTTCTCATAGGTACCAGGAGGCTTGTCCAACACAGGATTTGCCAAACACAAGCCATCCTTTCTCCTCTGACCCTCCCGGACTGAAGGGTGAAGAGGGGCAGGATGCTGCCTCTGAGGCTTTTGCTTCTTGTTTTCCCAGGTGATCGCTCACCCTTGGAGATACCACCTCACATGCAAGATTGAAAGGTATAAGAGTAATCCACTAATATTTCTATACTTTGTTATTTTTAATTATAATTTATAACAGAAAGAAAATTGAGAGAAGGAAGATTGGGGAAAAAGGGAAATCCATTTTGACATCAATCCTTCTGAAGAGAAGTTATTGCAATTCCTTACCAATGTTTAATAAAATATTAGGGAATCTTTAGGGAAGTCCAAGCCCTTTTGTACTATCAATCAACAAGGTTAAAAAAACTCAAATCAACATTTTACCAAGAAAAAAAACCTCCCCAGCTTTGGTTAACATAGCCTACAAGTTGTAAATTCTTTCCATAAGGTTGAAAAGAGTTTTAGAAGGCATTCCTTTTCCTTGCTTCTTGCATCATGATAACTCCATTGAGAATGGGAGTGCACCAAGCTTCAGTCCATGCTCAGAAAATCACCATCACTGAATGTTTCTAAAGATAAGGTGGAACAAACTTCTGTCAGGAATGGCTTTGGTGTAGCTGACGCTGCCTCGTGCGCTGAGGGGTGGCTAGGTCGGTATTATTCAACACATGCTCTGTAAACATTAGCTGCTCATATGAGAGCACACCACTTTCTGTGAAATTACTTTCTTGCGGTGCACAAACGTATTTCAAAGCAAGTAAGGAAACAAAATTAGGTAAATAGCTTTTTTCCAATTTAAACTTCATTTTTATTTGGTTTTAAATTAAAACTTGGGCACACTTACAGAAGCTTGCATGTGGTTATTTTCCCAACAATCAGTAATTCCTGCACTGAAAACAGTAGAGAAGCACTGGACCAGACGTTCTCCATACGGCTGTCCCAGCTCCCTTCTCTATGATTCGAGGTTACGAAAACAGTGAGGCCCACACATCACTTTATTTACTCCTCCCCTTGTGATTTTTAAGGCATAAATTGTCTGCCCAGCGCTTTACTTTGGTGACATCCTTTAGTATAGTGCCGTCGGCCAGAGATCAGCACCTGAACACGTACAGCTCTACCCAGGAGCCAGTGCTGTTTGCTTCAATTATCTCCGCTGAGGGCCCAGTGCCAGCCGATTTATCAACCATCAGCAACCTTTGGAAGTTCTAGCACTGCTGTTAGATGATGCTGTATTAGTGAAATCTCATCACGGTGAGAGCACTTTATTTTATTAAAAGTGCAATTAAAACAAAATCAAATACTTTCATTAACTGCAACAACTAGAAATTATACTCCCAGTTGCTTTCTTCTCATTAAGAAAATTTGCATTTGAATAACTTTTCAACTGTGTGTATTTGTAATTAATGCAATTACAAGCCAGAGATCTGTTCCCAAAAGTAAAGGAAACTTCTTTATCAGTGTTACTATTTTAATTGAAATAAGACTTTGTATAGTGAATTATTTAATGTCTGTTATCTGAAAAGTACATATAGAGATAACAAGTCAGCTTCAGTATTTGGGACTGTGCCCATTTATTTTAGAGCTGGTGCAAGTTGCAGGAGGCACAGAAGATGAATTGTTGCGTTCAACCCTGGAATACGGAGTATCATAGCTTTGTTGGTTTAAAACTGGGGCCTATTGTTTATTTAACTCTTTAAAATTACCTTTTTATTTTCCAGATTAATATATGATAGGAAGATAAATATTCATAAAAGGGGGAAAAAACTTCAGCTAGGTTGAGGGAAGATAAAAGCGTTCATGGCAAGAAAGGGAAAAATTATATAGTTTATAAATAAAATAATACATCCTGGGGTTGTTAAGTACCGCAACAGGACCTGAGCTCTGGGCATAATCAAGGCGATACCATGCTGGATGCTACACAAACACATGGCACTTGGAGCCTTTGCTTCAAATAATTCATTATCTGTTTCCAACCCTGAAATTCTCTTTTGCAAATTTCTCCTGGGAATTCAGAGAGCCTCTCAGTCAGGCCTTTGCTTTCACACAGTCTACATGTAAGCATTACTGCAGGGCTCTGCATCTTCATGTGTGTAAAATTCAATGATGGAGCCTAGTTTGAAACAGGAGCCACAGGTCTGTGTGATCAGTAAATGGACATGGGACACAAACAGCTAAAAAGATACATGTACATAAAGCGGACAGCTCGTCAACAGCTTGAAAGGTTTTAAAAAGATGCATCTATTATTATTACACAACGTAGCTATTATTGCTTGGGTAATTCTTCGTAAGTACTACAGCGATGTTCTTCTTCAGAGGCCTCTTTAAAGGAAGGAAAGATGCAGGCAGGGTTGAAGAATATGTATGTGTCACGAATATAGTGGAATCAGCACCAAGGTCTAGGCAAATGCAGCTCCACATCAGGTCTACTGAGGCACGAAAGTGAATTACAGTTAGGATGGAGAGAACATATTTGGGGAAAAAACATTAACCTGTTCATGAGTTCACACTTTACCAAAAATTCACATCATAGAAGAAATTTGAGTTCCACATCATAGAGGGTCTGCTCTGCGTTTGTTTCTTATTCAGCTGCTGCCATGGCCAGCTCTGTGGGACAGGGCCATCAGAGAGGTCAGGGGGAATGTTCTTGACTATGAACGCATCTCTTCTCCATACCAATCGATGGTCTAATGATCTTACAACAGGGACAGTTCTGCGCCTCATATTTGCCAGACTGTGAGATTTGTGTATTCTTTAAATGTGTACCAGGAACAGACTGACCACAAGGCAGCAGTGTTCCATCCTCATCACTCACAAGAATTAGCTGGGTGTCCCAGGACCACAAGGCCAGAAAGCTCATTGCACTTTCCAGGTAATTCCAGGGAATATACCCAGTTGACTTATTGTCCTAAACATTTATCAAGAGGGAATGCCCATTAAATTCCTTATTTTCTTTGACTACATGGAAATTGGAAATCTTTCCTTCATTGTTCATTCTGAAAATGTATAGATCAAGATGTACGGCATTCCTTTAAACTCCTTCTCTCCAGTACTGAGAGAATACCCATCTTCCACCAGTCCTAAGACACAAATACATCTAGATTTTTCTTATATGATGTGTTCAGCAAAAAACAAACCATACAGAGAGAGCAAACAAGCAGAAACAAAAGATACGCTGAACACATCGTTTTCCAAATTCTCCTCCCCTTCCTCCCTCACAAGTACAGGGCTCACATCCACTCTCCCAAACTGTCTATCTTCTAGCTTTGGTTCACTGCTTGAAGAATATTTCAGGTGAAGAACAGGAAAAAAAGAAATTGCATAACGACCTGGACACCAAGGGTGCAACCACATACAGTGGAGAAGGAGGAAATCTAATCCAATCAGGAACTGCTTCAAGAGTGTCCCATCCACTACACGGTACGTCAAACAATATGGTCACGTTAGTTCCTTCAGCGTTGTATGTTGTTAAACTAGGAATTTGTTAAGAGCTACACCTTACATCTGTATAGGATTGCTCATTAATGACCATTTGCTGATATTATTTCATAAAAGGAGGCTTCCTCATCTTCCCTTGAGGGGGAGTATTGCAGGAAAAAAATCTCACATCACAGGAACCGAGTCCTAGAACTGATCAATTTAATTTTTCTTCATTTCTTTCTCAATTCTATATGCTGTTCATTGAACCATGTAATTCTCTTATTTTTCCGTACACCATTAAAGTATTTATAAATTGTTGTCATGCTTTTCTAGAGTTTTGGCTGTCATGTAGCCAAGCTGTACAAGTTCAGTCTTCTGCTTTCTCTCTTCCACGTCCAAGCCATTTTTATCGCACTTGTTGTGTACTCTCCAACTTGTCAAGTTGTATCACCAACCCTATGGAACCCTTCCGCTGCTCTGTGATGTTTCCTCATATATATACGGTTGTTTCCAGGTCCCTGCAACAACTTCCACTGAATTTGGCTGTATGTCACAAGGATTTCTATCTTGGTTCAATGCTCACATTCTCATAAATCAAGAGCAAAAATACTTACATTAAATTTTGTGGGTCCAGGCCATGGGTAGGGACCTCCTAAAATCTGGCATTTAAAAGTGCTCTTCATGTGAACACATTTTAGAATAACTGACATTTTTTCTTGTCCATTAAATGAATTAATGACTATATTGTAGTATCTCTTTCAAAACTCACCAGATCCACTTACAATTTGACAGAATGGTAGCATCCCATATTCCATCACTGCATATTTTAACTATGGCTCAGCACTTCACATTTCCATTGAATTTCCACCTCTGTAAGCCATCGATGGCATTATCCTTATTATTTCTACTGTTATTTTAATATTTGTACATTAGTTCAATACAATACATAAATGATAGAGGACTTACAAGTCACATCACAATGTTTGTTAGAGACTTTTCCATAGTTTCATAGTATTTTACACTGTGCTCACTCGTATATTATTTAGAGTCTTTACTTTCAAACATTCGGATAATTCCACTGAAATAAATAACTATAGTGTGAAATTTACTGAAATTCACAAAGCCCAGTATCCTACAGAGAGTCTCTCCAATTTGACCTCCAATATACCTTCTCTGATGGCTTTTCAATAAAGAATGCTCTTAATACATAGCCTTTCCTTCAAAGTTGCTCACCTCCTCTCCTTGAGTACCTTCATTCATGAAATTTGTAGAAAACTACCTCAAAGTTTTCTCCTTTCTCAAATTTGGTTGAAATGGGGCACTAGACTCAAAAGTTCTGAAGGAGTAGGCATGAAGCAGAGAACAGAAAAAGAAAGTTGAGAGAAGGACATAGAGAAAACATAAATCTCATTTTCTTTTGTAAAGCGTCTTAAATAAAGGTTTATAAAGTTATATGCAATCATAGGGTAATTTCTTCACAGTTTACAAATCACAGATTATAACTAGATCCTTTCCGGTTTCCTTTACTTGGTCTCTCAAGTATTAACCAGCATTCTGTAGAAAACAAGTTGTTTTAAACCAGGTCCTAGTGAGACTCCGTGATATCTTTTCACCAATGTTAATCATACTAAACTTTCCAGTTAATTTTAAAATTTGAACTAAAGTAAGGGACTGTAATAGATATTTGACACATTTATGTAGAGGTTCTTTTAAACATAGCCATAGATGGACCATAAAATAAAAACGAATAAAAACCAGAAACCAGACCTACAAATTTATCTGCAGATGTTTTATTGTATCTTCAGATATCAGACAATAGCTACTTAAAGTTAAGAAGAGTGATTTTTTTTTTTTTAAATTCTGAAATTAAAACCCAAGCGAAATTGAGAGTGAGAAGAACAGAAAGATGCTTCTTGATAGATTAGGTAAGAAAGATGCAAATATGTTCTAGTAGAATGTAATTATTTCAAGGAATCTACTGTCCAATAGAAAATAAATGATATTTTAGAAGAATTCTATAAAAGTCCAGGTAAGAACTTCCAATGAGAAAATTGATGATTATTTTAAAAGATGAGTCTGCTGTCCGTTACACATAATGGGGAAAATCTCTTTCATTTTTCTTTTTATCTCACAGGAAATTGAGAAAAGCAATTAAATACCTCAAATTTGAAAACTTTTTACTAATGACAGGTTTCCAATACCGTTTCACAGACATTACTGACTGCACATACTTCAGCCTTTAATTCAAATATTTATTTCTTGTATAAAAGAGTTACTTTAGATACTGCTGTGCAAACAGAAACAATCCCCACACTGCTTAAAACAGACAAGAGTCACTTAAAATTTAACAGTTTGTAATCCAAAGTCCTTCCTTAATAAAGGCTGCAAATTCATTGCCAACTCTTGTAATATCCAATGTAACACATATGCTGGCAAAATGAACTCAGTAAAAGAACTAGCAGGTGTTAGAAAATATAGCTTCTTCCCCCGCCCAAAAGCAACCCTCAAAACCTGCTCCACAAGCTATACAATGCTAATTACCTAAAACTTCCTTTCTGCAGTGGTTTTCAATGCTCTCAAAAGTCCTTTGATTGCACTGAATAGCTGTGCAAAATCCTGAGTCATTTCAGTATGGAAAGATCTTTACCCAGTGGATTAAGACAGTGTTAGTGGTGTGAGGTATCTGAGAACCACATTAGATCTGAGAGCCATCACATAAGATCAGTACTACTCCTTTTTGTTTGGAGACACCTTCTACACTGCGACTCCTCTGTATTTATGTACATGTATACCACAAAATAGGTATTTCTCAGCGTCTTTCCTTTTAGCAAATGGCATTATCATAAGATATGTAAAGGCTGGAGTCAGACAAAACTCAAGCACTTTGAGGTAGAAATTAAGACTTAAGTGCTTGTATGACATCCAGCAAAATGCACCCTATCCTGATCGAAGATTCAGCAATATAAAATAAAACGTATTTGAATTCCCTTAAACAATCCCTCTTTAAATTGTCACTCGGGTTCTTCATCTAGAGCGTGGATTGGTGAAAGTATTTTGGATGGGTGAGCTAGTGTAAAAGTACATATTTTATGCATACTCTCATTTTGCAGTCTCATCACAGGCACATTGGGGCCGTAAATGAAAGGATGCAAAGTACAAACTGCCTTACGAAAGCTCCTGGTTTGTGCGTAGTGGAGGCAACCACCCTTCACCAAGTCTCATATAAAGAAAACACTGCATGTGTCCAACCAGATCTGATCATACAAGCCTGTGGTGTTCTGTCAGGAAAATTCTTCCACAAAACTCATCTGTGTGGTACTCTGATATGTTTTCTAGCAATACGTTGATAGAGATCAAGTACAAGAACACTACATGGAAGTGTCAGCACTGACCTTCTGGAGGCTTCTCTTCCACTGCCTTAGATATTCTGGACACAGTGACAGAATGAAAACAGGGGAAAAACAGTTGATTACAAATACCAAGAGCAAACCCTATTAAATAATAGAAATTCCAGAAATTAAGGTTTGGAAATGTCCCAGAATATGGAAGGACGTGTTGAGAACAAAATTCAGGAGATCAAGACCAGCCCTGAAAGATATTTGTGTAACATATTTCTAAAATTTTCCCACAGAAACATTAAAGAAGCAGCAACATAAAACAGAGCTTGTCTCGCTTCAGACAGAAGCCCTTCCTGAATATAGGTTTTCACAAATAATGAAATTGTCATCTTCTTGCTCAAGTGACAGCTCCTGCCTTGCCTTTGTAACAGCCTGTTACAGACTGGAAGAGTTAATGTGCTTCCCTTAAGAGCTTTCTTTATATACACAGACATATACACCTCATTAAATACTAAATACCCTTCACTAAACACATATAGCTAAAGAGTGAGTCAGACACCTAAGTGAGAGGGAGAGTTCCCCACTCCTCATTTCCACACTGCATTCTGCTGTCTCTTACAGGTCGTATTTTCTAAAATGTTTGTATTTGCTGTTGTCCTATGCATTCTCTCTAATGGTGTGTTGCCCAGCTGATGCCAAGTAGGGTAGCACTTCCAGTGCTTTTCATATGATGTTTAATACACCACAGAACAAGCTTTCCCTTTTCAACAGCACCATCATATTGTCAACTCGAACTGAGTTTGCTGTCCATGGCGGTTTCCATTTCCTTTTCCATGTCGTCCCAGCCTACTAAGGAGGAGGAAGGTGGCAAAGGTATTATTCTGATACAGGGATCTGTGGGTTGGATGAGATATTGTGAAGAAGGAGTGACACTCAGATGACAATATGAAATCAAAGCTAAATTACAAGCTTGACTATTTACTTCACTGAAAACAGAAGTAGATTTTATATTGGAGAAAAACTGAGTACCTCATGCAGTGCTTAGTGTCAAAGGCTTTATACTCCCTTTGAATTCTATCTTTACACATATTTGCATGAAAATACTTGGGAAGTTTTATTACTATATTGAATAATAGAGTTCAGAGCTGGTAGGAACTGAAAGACATATCTAGTCCCAAGGCAGTATCTATGATATCTGACAGATATTTATGTCTGCCCAGCTCATAAACAAGCAAGAACAGAAGCCTCCACAGTCCCAGTGCTTTCAATATGCCTAGCAAAATAATTTAACTATAATACTTAGTCTGAAATTTTCCTGTGATTTAAGCCCATTTTATATTTCCCTACTCCCATTAGCCCACAGAACAGGTTATCCTGCTTCTACTTTTAAGTCTTTTAAATGTTTGTCGTGTCTCCCCAATATGTTTACTCTTTTATAGCAACAGAACACTGCTGACTCATGCTTAACCTAAGCATGACTATCCATTCCTCATACTACACTTTAGGTAAGAAATACCATCTCAATACAGCAGTACTTTGAATTTGTCCCTGAACTGCATCCTGATTTTATCAGACTATTTCTCCACATCAGTATCAAACCTCTCCTGGGTGTATTTCAGTCCTCCCAGCTTTGAACTGTATGTAAACCTAAAATACCTGCAATCAATACTGAGAAACATAGCTTATGGATATTATATATTTGCAAGCCATTGCATACAGGATATTTTCTGCTGTTTGAGATCGCTTTGAGACAAGAGTAGTCACACCAAGTACATTTATTCATAATTGAAAAACAGGGGAGAAGCAATTCATGTAAGCAACACGATCCCTAAGCAATTCTAATTTATGTATCTTGCATTTACAGAACATGGCAGAAATCCACACTTCCCCAGCTTTAAAGGTATGCACATCCATATGCAAGCCTAGCCTTAACTATGTTCTTAAATCTCTTTTGTACAGGTGTTTTAGGAATATTGCATATTTTGTACTTTACTGATGTTTAAATTTAATAATTGACTGGTGTTTTTCCAAATACAATCCAGCTAATTATAATTTCTTGTTGCTTTAATCAAATCGGTAGGTACATGTTTAAAAGATACACTAATAACTCACTCAGGCCTGTTCTGTACCTTCCCCAAACCAAGGTCCATCCCATGTTGCACACTTTAAGGCTCCTGCTCATCTCTCCAACTATACACACAGAGAAACTCAGCCATCTGAAAATGTACTGTTCAGTCCTCACACAGTGTTTTTTAGTTTGCACTTACCCTTTACAAGTTTTTATATAATCATCTCTGAACGCTTTTACTTTTCATTCTGTGAGATAACCATGGAGACCTGAAAGGGTTGACGTTTCTCAGCAAGGAGGAGTAAGGCACTGCTGCAGAGTCTTTGTAGAGAAAGTAATCCAAAACTAATCCTGTTTATTGCAGTAATAGTTGTTCTACAGCCTTTACCAGTCAACATTGTTTAGAATTTTTAGCAGATTTTTTTTTCTTAATCTGGAAGCAGTTCTAAGAAAAAACAAAACAAAACAGAAAAAGAGCATTTAATTGTTGTGAACAGCAAGAAACATGATCAGCTATGTCAGAAAAACTGCAACAGCAGCTTCATGTGTTGTTCTCAGGCATGTTAAAGCAAGCTAATTTTAGCAATCCTTATGTATTCTCAGAACATGGGTTCATTCTTTATGAAATTGCAGCATGTCTTAGTAGAGGGATTTCATGTAAATTATTTATGATTAATCCTGTGGCTTGGTTTGGCTTATGTCCACTGTCAGTGAAAGAACTTTAAACTTCTTAAGTGGAAGCACGATGTGAAATATTAAAGAGAAATATTTATATATACATACTCTTTCTATCTATGGATTTCAGACATGAGATAAAAGGTTTCTATTGCTGATTATTTCAGCTCTCTTGGTACCACTGCAGAGCACTCGCTGCCGAGCTCAAAGCTACAGCTTGGGGATTTCAAACTGACAGAGAAAAGCTCCAAACCAGCCGCCTCCTTTTGATTTGCCAAAAAGTCTTCCGAGCCAGCAACAGCAGTATTCTTCCAGTATGAAAAAGATCAAATATACTGAATCACATTCATCACCCTCTGGAGAAACAATTGCATTTCTCTATTAAATAATAGCAGTTTGTATGAGGTAATGATTTCAGGAGTCCACAACGGAGTCCTAACTGTAATATACATCACTTAACAGTTTTGCCATAGGTAAGGGAGATGTTAGCTGACGGCACGGTCAGGTTTATATTCAAATCCAGCAAACTTCTCACAGTCCTTTTTTAACAGATGCACTCAGATACAAAACTTGTCATGCCGTCCAGCCAGTTGTTATCTTTAAAGAAGAGTATGTTTAAAATGAAAATTAATTCGGTAGCTGCTCAAGTAATTTCCATTATCCTGTTTAATGCCCCCCCCATTATAGACAAATCTTCTTTATGGAACCATACAGTGACAGATTGGTCTTCCTTGTTATCAGGTATCTAGCAAGTGAGCCTCATAAAACAACTCTGGTGACTATAAATTATGTTCTTGTTCCCTGGATACACCCTTGTGTCCTTTGCAATTTTATCTTTCTTTGTCTTTAAAACAAGAATTTGAACTTATCCAACATATTCAAGGTTGTTTACTGTCCCCGGTGAATGCACTCACTATTTCTTATGGTTACCATACTAAAGTGTCGTCTAGGCTCCTTCACTGTAAGGCAATGCCCAGTGTACAGCACTTACAGTTGTCATTTGTCTTTTGTAACATGCCTCCTTTTCTTCCTGAAAGTCTGGAAATTCCTCCTCCCCCAGGCGATAACATGATATCCTATATCATGCTATTTTCTCTCTGTGTGCAATGAAGATTGATCAAGGTTGGTCTCTGCCCTGTGCCTTCTCTTCACCCTTTCTTGATTTTGTGCTTTACCTATACACTTGGACCTTCATATTAAAAGAAAGGAAAATCCACGGATCTCAACTTAACGTATGAATACGCTCCTAAACTCTGTGGATCATTTTTCAAACTGTAGCAAATCGGTTCAACTCCCTGAATTTCTAAGCTCTGTACAATCTGCATAAAGCAATATATAACCAGCTATTCTACTTTCAAAGCTATAGTAGGGTGTAGTGCTTTAGGTAAAGCAGCTGTTGACCAACAGAATATAAAAATTCATCGGGCTGTTTGATCCAAAATATTGCATTCTAACACTCTGAATGCAATGGTAAATGAAGAGGGCCTTACGATGTCTGTGCTATCAACAGCCCAGTACTCAAAGCCTTGCAGACATGGGGGAGATTAGAATTGTTTATCATTTAACCAGAGAGCACATAAAATGAAGGTGAATTTTCTGAGAAAATCAGATGGCTTTTGCTGACTATCCTGGGTACATGGGGAGGTGCTCAGCCAATTAAGTTACAAGAGAAAAAAGTTTAAAACTAAGCATACTATAAACATCAACCATGCAGCAGCCGCCTTTGATGCAAGCTAAGCCTAACACTCAGAAATATATTCTAATCATATTCAGAAAAATATTCCTCTCTGATTTAACAATTTAACTGACCTAAATATTACGATAGGAAACAATAAGGGAAGTTCATGTTGCCCACTTTAACAGCCTACAAAACCAAGCTCAGCTTCCTTCACAGTAAATACAGAGGGATAAGTATCTCGGAGGTTACTTCAGAGGATTCGAGCTAGGCAGCAGCGTCAGTCCTCTGGATGGCAACCACAGCACGAATTTCCCATCTACCTTAGTTGCTCTGAATCATTCCCTGAAGGTGCCAACTCTTCTCCATCGATTACAGAAGGTGCCTAGACTCCTTGTTTAGAAACCTGGTTCAATAGCTAAAATCAGATGTTGTGAATACTTACTGAACATTCACCGATACCTTGTAACTTTCAAATCGGTCAAGTGACGGGTTTTAATTAAGTATTCATGAATTTGAAGCTTAATTTTTGTAAGTTCTGCTAAAAAGTGCACTACAACATTTTGAGCATCTAAAGCAGTAACCAGTGGGTGGTGAAGTTAAGTGTCCTGTACATTCCCCCGCAGACCTTCTAAGTCCATGCTGTACTTAAGCAGACACATGCTAAAAACCTTTTGGTATATAAACACCGAGCATAATGCATTTTACATCCAGTTCCACTGGTATAAAGCAATTTCACCACAAAGCAATTTCAATAATGGAAAATGATACAGAACTAATATCGTGCCCAACGCTTCATACCTCTGTGTAACGTAAATAACATCCCTTTCCAGTGGGATTTTTGAACAAAAGAAACATCTTCTTTTCCTCACCTTGATCTACATTAATTTATATTTTTTTATAAAAATAAAATCAACATATTTATGAAAGATATGGCAGGACAGCAATGCAGGTCCACCTCTTTTTCAGCATATACTGCATGACCAATGGTCTTACAGACTTTTTCATAACGACTGCATACTTGAGCCTCTTTTCATTATAAGACATCAGTGCTGAGCTCTCTCTCGTATTATTTACCAGTCCAGAATTTAGCTATATAGGGTAAGTTAGTCATCTAGGTCTCCCTCCGTTGTCAGTAGAGTGGCAGGTACTTCCAGAGGATGAGTCATCTTGTCTATTTTAGACACATGTCTTAGAACAGTATGAATCACTCTGAAAATCCCTCTCCCCACGGCTTACAGAGGAAGCCTAGAACTAGCTTAGCCAGGACACTTAACCTGTGGCCAGCTAAGGCGGGCGCCTGCTACTTAGTGTTCCTGTAAAAAGAATGTCAGTTAGAAAAGAGCGTTTCCTCCAACGTAGACGTGTGCCAACTGATGGCAATACAGAGACACGCTCACGGCAAACTATCAGACCATAACAGCATTAAATCATTAGCAGCCTGCCTTGATTCTGACACCTTAAGGTGAAAAACTCCCTATTCCTCTGCCAACTTTTTGTGCTAATCAATTCACATTTGAATACGTTGATAAGGCAGGTGCAGCTGGGCAAATACCCTGGCAAGCACCAAGCCTACAAATTAGTGACTGGGGAGTAAATTTTTTCCAGCCAGTTCAGGTAGTCTTTAATCGTCATTGGTTAATACTGCTTATTGTTTTTATATCCTTCTGATTTAAATCCATACAAGAATGCTTTCATACAAATTGCATTCAAAATATGCAATTAAACTCAGAAAAGAATAAAGTGTTATCACAGTAGTCTGTCAACTCTTTTTTTGCCTTCAAAATGGGCTGGATAGGAAAAAGAAATCTGCTAATTAAATTACAAAATTTTGAGGAGGCCAAAATAATGTAGCACACACCAAGCTCTAATTCAAAGAACACACGAAGCAGTGCAATTCGGATTTGTCATCCTTTGACACAGATTGTAACAATATAGTCAGGAGTTTTAGAGAAACACACATCCTTTTCATTCTTTCTTTCCCTCTGGGGTCACTGCACTGTGATCTATTTTTACACACACAAAAAAAGAGTTTTCATTGTTAAAACAAGTTGGCTGCTCCCATATCTCACATTCAATCAGAAAGCATTTCAGAAAGCCTTGCATCCTCCTTTCAACATGCTTTGAAGCATTTCTACTGGTTATAGACATCGTTCATCCACAATATTATAATCCTAAAAACTTTTATTTTTTTAAAAGTAGGGGGGGAAATGGAACTTTCAATGATTTATGAATAAATGGTATTGAAGTATTTTCTTTAAAAACGCAAAAGCTAGAGAAGGAACAAAAGCAGCAGAAAGATAATAAAACTAACTACATGCCTCCCAAAATTTTAAGGGTACTGATGTCCAACTACTTTTCCTTCAAATTCTGCTTTAGTAGGGTTTGTTTAAGGAATTCCTTTGCAGAAACAGCTCTCCAAATATGATGAAACTCATACTATCTTATGTTCTTGAATTTTCCGTTAACTTGAAATACTAATTCTGCATTGCCAATTTCTTTACGAAGCCCACTGTACGAACAAGGCAATTTGGAGGGGCAGGGAAGACAGGTGAGAGAAAGTTGAAAAAAGTGGAAGAAAGAGAAGAAAGAGGGCAGGCACGGCAGTTGTCTTGGAATTGCCGATGTCCTACTGATTACAGCAGGAGACCACTTCACGTTATCAAACAAGAAGTTTAGCTACAAAAATATAGATCACATTCTACCCACGGCATCTTAAAGAATGAAGACAACCTCCATCACCATTACCGAGATGCCCACGCACTCTCAAGGCTCACCAGCGTGCTACCTTAGGTCCATGCCACAAATCTCATCCTTTTGACATACTGAGTTCAGCTCCCCTTTACGAAACATTCGGTAGTCGTAGAAGACCGCATTTCATAAGAGTCTCTTCTCCTTACCCGTAACACCAGAAACTATCTGATATTCAAAATCAGAGCTGTTTTGTTTGGCCTTGCCTCGGCACATTGATCACAAAGCCTATTCTAGTTCTCTGGACAAATGCAACACTCAGAACTATGTTTTTAGTTTCATGTTGAAATCTCGCCCCTGAAAAAAATAGCACCCCATAATCTCCAAATATCTGCTGTTTTCACGAACATACAGGCCAAGTAAGTTGTTTATTAGGTGTGCAAACACTTGGATGAAGAAGTAAATCTTTCTTTCCTGCATAGCCCAGCAAAACTTTCAATGTAACTTCAGCAGATGTTTCACACTGTGCTAAGTATAACCCAACTGAAGGTGGCTACTGAACATAAAGATATGCATAATTATTTATTATGAAGTTTCCTTAATAACATTTTAAATTGAAATTATATTATGAAATAATAATATTAAAATAGGGACTTACCAGATAATATCAGAGGCTGCTCACAAGTGTATGAAGAAAAAGGAGAATTTGTGGTTCATAAAATAATTGATTTGCAGTTTACAACTTCACCCAAATCCGGCAAAAAATCTTTAATACTTTAATGTTTGTGTTTGCCTCATTTCTTATTATATATTACAGTGCTGAAAATGATAGAATGGTACCAATGTTCTGATCCTTAGCAACGCTCTTTTCTGCACTCGATACTCGTATTAAAGCAGTCGTAATTACATTTGTTCATCTGTTTGTTCATGTATTGTTAGTACTGCAATAGCTTTAGCCTCTCCAGTAAAATACACGGTGGATCCACTCCCATTCATTTTTCTTTCTTTAAAGATCAGCCGACGAATTGCCTCCTTCGGTAACTTTAGAATAACACTTAATCCTGAGCTTTCTTTTCATATGAGCTTATTTAGAAATTTGCTAGCACCAGCAGTATGATCAAATCTTCAGGAAGGCATCTAGTTCCACCACCATCTAGCAGTCCAGCGTGCCTGTGTAAGCTGCATTTTTGATTATTATAAGGCAAATGAAGTCTGCTGCCTTCAGCAACTTTAGGAAGCTTGCCAGGCAATGGTACCAGAATAAACAATATTCTCCACCTACAATCATGACAAGTGACACCATGGAATTCTCTGCATCTCTGATATTGAATTCTTCTCCAAGCTCTCATGAAATGATCACTTTCAGTACTGCAGTTGGGAGCAAACATCACTGCTTTCATTCCTGAGATTGAGAAGATTAAGTCACCATACTGCTCCCACTTTGAACCAATTCCACTGGTTCCTCCTTCACATCACAATCAATTTAAAAGTGCTTTTCGTTTCCAGAATTCTTGCATGTCTTACCCCAAAATCTCCCACAAATCTTATCACCTGTTAACACCACATTTACAGCATCATCTTTGAGCAATCTGACATCAATTATCTCTGTAAACAATCTAATACCTATGAGGCAGACATCAATTAGCTATCTCATTCATCACTCTCATTTTAAAATACACATTTTCTCTTCTCCCCGCTTAATTTGTTTTCCCTGCCACCAGCCTTATGACTGACTTCTTTGATTTATACTGGAGAATTTTCTGTTAGCCTACTATTCATGGCCTCCTCTGTGTAGTATTCTTTCATTTTATAATTTGGTCAGTATCTTAAACAAAATCTTAAATCAGGCTTTTAAATTTATAGGCAAAACATGGTCTTTAGTTACTTCACTAGAATTGGGGTCCTGACTCAGGGATAGAAGAAAAATAAAAGGTCAAGTTTTCAAAACAAAACCCCTTAGGTTCTTGATGTTTCCCTTGTTATTTTCCACATTAAAAACTAGAACCACAGTGATGTCTTAACTCTAAGTTTTTCCAGGTTCATTTTTGCTCAATTATTACTACAGTATTACAGATACTGTATTAGTTTCTATTAGGTGGAAATGAAACGGGAGAAATGCAATTTCTTATTATTAAAAAAAAAAACCCTAACAGGTGTTTGCTCAAAACCAGCCTGGCAACAGAAAAGGCATATGGAAGAATGTGAAATTTTCTTAAGAAATGAATTGATGAAAAACTCTGGAGAATGACCTTTCTAAACACACCTTTTGAACCTTGGTTTATGTACATTTCATACATTTTTTCAAAGAATTTCTTGAAGTTAATTACTACACTAGGATATACTTTTATTGGCTATATAAATCATTTTCATCAAACTAACTTCATCACTTAAATTTTCATGGTTCTGCTACCGTTACATCTCAGCTTTGTACTTGATTACACACAAAAATAATTCTAACAAATACACCAAACATTTGAACTAAGCAAAATTATAATGCCTTTATTTCCCTTCCTAATGGCCAGACATGGTCATTACAATCCTCCTGGTAAAAGAGTAACTGCTATACATAAGCATACATGCAATGTAACAAACTCACACCCAGCAAACTTCTAAAGTTTAATTTTTCCCTGCCCACCTTTCTGCAAAATTAAACCACCTCCACAGCATCAATTACAGGTAACGATGATGACCCCCTGGAGCTGCATTTACTAAGTTCTTATGACTTGAACCCCATTTCAAATCATCAGAGGGAGCCTTCGATCTAATACAGGACCCCAGGATTCACTCCAATGCCTGGCAACTTGGCTAAGCCTTTAAGTTACTAAAAATTAATTATTTTAATTTCATGACTCTGCCCCAAATTAGTTTCATTTTATTCCTATTTCATCTCTCAAGTATGAAGAGTATCTCAAGTATCTTTCAAGTATCATACATACACTTGGTACGTATCTGCCATGTTCATGCCCTTTTATTTCCTGCATTCTGTGATACACTGCATTAAGGTCACGACACATCCATACATTTGAGTGGCAAGAAGTTGCAGAGAAAGAACTTTGACAGATTTTCATTTGCCATTTTATTAATTTTCATTCTCTCCAACTGGGAGATAGGAAAATCCTCTGTGAATTATTTTGAACTACTTTGTGCTAACTTTTCTCCCCAAGGAATTCTATACATAGACAAGGCTATCTACAATCTTTACCGTGGAAACTTGTCGCCCCCAGGAAGATTACACACATGACAATACTTAGAACTGAGCCTTAGTTACTGCTAAGGTATATTATAAATTTTCCTGGAAATTCCTGGACTGTCTGTAGGTTTGAGGCCTTATCTCAAGCAGTATTTAACAAATGTGTTCTACTGTATTTTAAAAAATAAAGACAGTTTTGCCTAAAACATGGGCTAAGCTAAAATCTTTGTTTTAATTGTAGCCTTTAGCACGTTAACTGTATATCATTAAGAACAGAGAACTGCATTTTTCCTAATGTAATCAAAATTTAAAGACAAAATAAATGCGAGAGGCACATAATAGAAATACTTCCTAAAGCTTAGGATTTAAAGTGCCTGCAATCCTTGTGATAGCTCTGGAGTTTGCAAGTGTTTTCGGCTAGGGGCGTGGGGTTGAACCAATGCAAGTACGACTCTTGCCAGCTCTGAGGGCGCCATCTTCTCCGAACAGATCAACCCAGAAGTCCCCTGCACTTGCTGGGAAGCTGTAAGCTTCTGTCAGACACACAGACAGGTTTTCCAACATGCTGCACATATGTACTATGCAGATTAGCCAAGACAAGAATGTCTGAAAGAGTTTTACAGAGGGAATGTAAAGCTTGGAATAAACAGAGAATTGAAAATAATCTCAAGAAATTGAACTTGATCTGCCTTTCTTGAAGTTAAAGTGATTAGAACGGAGCAGGCTGGGATTTATAAACTTCAGAAGCTGTGGGAGGGACTTCAAAAGCACAGAGGTGATAGATGAATACGTTTTTTCAGACATGCAGTGACAAAAATGCTACATGGTTTCAGGGTTCTCGTAACAACAGGAAGAAAAGCGAAGGAAAACAAAAAGTTCTAATTTTAGTGTCTGCCAGGCATCCATGTTGCAGTTTGAATGCATTGTGCTTAGAAAACTCACCTTGAATGCACCTTCAGCAAAGCACAAGGCTGATAAATACTGATAAATTCTCAGTACATACACATGACACAGAGACAGGAACCACCAGGCCCATTTTTAAACTTCAGCTTTGAAAACTGGTCAAACCCACTCTGTGCTCGATTCGAAACTAGGATCTGAACTGGGATTTCCCAAGACCAGCACTGCATCGTATGCTGCTCTACCTTCTCCCCTAGCACGCAGGTTTCTCAGAGCGCCGCACACACCTGTCTCTCTTGGTAGGACCATCCTACTGTGCATGAAATACTTAAATACTGGGGGCAATAAGATGCTTGTAACTTCTTGTTTGGGTCAATCTGCCGCGCGAAGGACATCTGAGTTCTAGGGTTAAAATATCCTCAAAGCAGGAAAATTGATTCACATCTCCTACTGAATCCCACTTCTGGGCAGAAAGGGAGAAAACTTCATTGCCATTGGTGATTCCAGCCCCTCCACCCAAGAAAATACTTCCAGCTACATTATTCAATGTACACGTCATTAATACATTTGAATCAGTCACATACGTATTTTAGTGAATACCACACTTACCATTTTCTTATTACTGCCCATTTCACTGCTGATCTTGCATGAAAACAAGTTTAAGAAATATTGCAATTTATGTTAAAAAAATGAAATTGATTCTCAGAGAAACTGGATTTTCCATCTTCTTTAAATCGTAGCATACTCTTTGCAATGAGAATATGGTAAGAAGAGTTTACAGACCAAGTTGAATTGTGCATGCTAATGAAGTTATTCAACATGCGTAAGTTTTTGCAGAGCATGACCTGAGCATCCTACTGCCACGGTGATCTCAATATGACCATTCTGCCCACATGTTAGATTCAAATTTGCAGACTTTTTAAATTAGTATTGTGTTTCCACATGCTTATGACACTTGTTCAAGCAGCCATAGCCTTGATCAACTCTGCATGCTCCTAAAATCCAAGTAAAAAAATACCGAACACTGCTTTCTATTCTACATCATGTTTTGAAGATTTTCAAATAGTTTACGGATAACAGACAAGTTGCTACATCAACATTTACCCCCTCAAAAAACAAGATTTATTATGCATATGTGTTAAAAGAGTTAATTTTACAATATATTTTACTTTTTTAGCTGGTTCCTAAAATTAAATTTGCAACATGATTCTCAGGGAATTCTTCCTCTAGAAGCAGGAGGGCATGCCCTTAATAATATGGGTTCTGCAGGAAAATAGAAGGCACAATTATAATTTTATTTTAGTCATCTGAGATGCAAGGTAGACCCTATGGTATCAGGCTCTTCTCAGACACCCACATTTCCGATCCACATGTGATGAGATCGCTTATATCCCTGCTCCAGCCCTCTAGCTCTTACTCACCTACGGTAATACACTGCCACCTCATTCAGTTTACAAGCAGGAAAGCTAATCTCTGTGAGGCCGCACATTCAAAAGAACTAATTTATTCTGTATATTTTTAAAGTTTCTTCTCTGGCAATTACAATATGCAAAGCTCTCTTAAGAAAATTAGCAAGAATTAAATCAATAGGTCTGTACAGTAATTATTTAAAACTTATCCTAATAGTTTACATAGCTTTAGGACAGATTCCTGATATGCAATTCAGATGTTGACTCTTAAAAACCACATAATAGTTAGAAAAATAAAAATAATACTTTCCAGCAAGTGAAGAGAGATTGTATAGCATTTCTAAAATAACATAAAATGATAGTACCACAATGGCAAAGGTGGTGGCCTAAGAGGGTTTAAGGTAGCAAACCGATGTGGAAACAGATTGTTCCAGTTCTATGAAGAGACATGCTTGTTTTGTTGAATCATAACAATGTTAGGCTAATATTAAAATTTCAGTTTAAGGTTACTACATACATTTAGTGTTCAGCTGTCCATGCAAACAATTTAAATAATTCTTCTAAACTATTTAATCTAACTAGTATCAGTTTCCTGTTTTGACACTACCTCTGAAAGCAAAATATTCTATGAAAACAAGCAGCGCTCTCAAATAATTCACATACGAAATTTACGTTCCTCTTTGTTAATCCTATCAATGACAATGAAAAACCATCCAGAGTAGTTCCTTTTAATTAAACTACGCTAATTAATTTGAAGCCAACCTTCAAGATCAAAACGGAGCTTAAATTGAGCGACTACACATTGCCACAGATCCTTGTCCTTTTGCAGCGTTGTGTCACCTCGACTCCTCGTGTGGCCGTGGCAGACCGCACGCACTTGGCTCCCTGCAGCCTGGCCTAGAGCAACAAAACGGGAGAAAAAACAAGCGAAGCAGTGGTGAGCTAAGAGGAATGGTCAAGGAAGGCAGATGGCTGCTTCCTGGGTAGAATTTGTATAAACTTTGATTTTTTTATTTTTTTACTACAAAGATAAGGAACTTTGGATTTTTTTAAATTAATTCTATTTTACAAGTCTTTTTCCATTTCAGGAAGAACTTTTTTTAGTAGTACTTTTTATAGCAACAGTTTGTTCCCCCAGGAACCTATTATTAAAAAAAAAAAATTAATAATAAATAACAACCTTATTTCTTGCCTTAGCCATCTATTTGGGATCAATGTGGCCTCACACAGCTCGTCCTCACCGGCTCTGTGCCAGCAGGACCGCCGACGGGGACCCCCGACGTCTCCCTCAGCCCCCGCTACCCCGGGCCTACAGCCCCTCTCCACGGGGAAAGGTGAAGGGAGGGAAGGGGAAGCGGGAAAAGGCGAGACGCGCCGTTGGGTTTCGACCCGGGGCCGAGGTGCCATTTTTCTCATTTCACTCGAAGGGAAATGAAGCGGCGGTGGGTGACGTCATATCACAGCTATCACCTTCCGCGCTCCCCGCCTGGCTGCGGCTCAGCGGGTAAACGAAGCGGAGAAGGGCGCGATGCGGCGGCACCGCCTGTCGGGCAGCCCCGCGCCGGGCCGCTCCCGGAGATGAATACCCGGGGGAAGAATGGCAGCAGCCGCCATCTTAACTGTGGGCATTCCCTCAGCACCGGGAGGGGGGTCACGTCCGCTGAGGGCGGCTGCTTGCGGCGGCGCCGCTACCGGGCAGCCCGCCCTGTGCCGCCACGCGCGCGGGAGCGGGTTGCTGTGGGGACCGGGCGCTGCAGGTGGGCTCCGAGTCCGCGCTCTCGCTCTCTGCGAGCGCGGGAGCGGGAGCGGGCGCGGGAGCGGGCGGGTGAGGGGGGCCAAGGCCAGGGCCCGCCCCGCGCTGAGGCGCCGCTGCGGTGCCTGAACGGCGGCTGAGGGGGGTGTGAGTCGTCCGTGCCCAGTTCCTCCTCGTCTGACCCTCGCGGAAGAGCGTAGCTGCCGGTTGAAATAAAAACTTGAGCGGCCTCGCTTACGGGGCCCTCGGTGATAATCGAGACGTTTGTGCCCCGCCTGGGGCTGTAGCGCCCACGCGGCACGGGATGGGTCTTCGCCCGGCGCGTTCCCGGTGCCGCCCTGGCAAGCGGGACCCTGGGAGCAGGCGCTGCTCCTGAGGCTGCGGGAGCTCGAGGGACCGCTGCTGCCCAACGGGTTTGTGCGTAGGGTGAGGGGAAGGCAGGCTGCT
Source organism: Steatornis caripensis (assembly GCA_013398225.1). NCBI lineage: Eukaryota > Metazoa > Chordata > Aves > Caprimulgiformes > Steatornithidae > Steatornis > Steatornis caripensis. Next base: position 89,325 of record VZSC01007549.1, read on the forward strand.
GGGCTCTGTGCTTCACAGCCTCCAAAAATAGCTGGCCCTGAGAAACTGTTCTCACGTGGAGAGTTTCCTCCGTGAGGTGCCCTAGATTCTGGTGGGAGATGAGGCTGCTTCTCCTTGGCCTTTTTTGGGAAGCAAAAACGTAATCATTGTCACCAAAGATGTGTAGCACGCTTTTTTTGCTTGCGGGAGGCCATGAGCAGTAAGAACGAACTGTTGACTGCCAGGTTTGAACGCCTTGTTTTCCTGCATGAAGTTTTGCAAGAGGTCAGAGGTTTGAAATCCAGGCAGTACAGCTGGTTAACCTGTTAACTCCGGTCAGGTCAGCCTCTTATCTTTATCTCTGGTAATATCACCGTGCTCGAACAACAGAGCTACCCATCTAACATGAAGAGCAGTTGGTAGGTTCAAGGGTTACTCATATGCTTGTTTCTGCATAACTTGTAATATCACCAGCCAGGGTTCATGCTAAATCATCAAATTGTAGAGTGACTTAGGCTGGAAGGGGCCTTCAGAGGCCCAGCCCCCTGCTCAAAGCAAGGCTGACGTCAAAGTTGCACCAAGTTGCCTGTGGCCTCCTCCAGTCCAGAATTGAATTAGGAGCTCTTTCTCGTGAGTACTCAGCTTCCTGAAAGGCAAAACTTGCAGTCACACTGACCCTGTCTGTTAACTAACCTGTGAGCCTCTCTCCATGTAGAAGGGAGCACCTGCTGAAGACTCTTTGTTTCCAAAATAGGCTCATTACCAGTAACGTGTGTGCACAGCTGAAAGCCTTCGGTGGATTTTAGCAGGATGAAGCCTGTCATTGTGGTGCACGGTGGAGCTGGTCGAATCTTTAAAGAACGAGAAGAGGGAAGTCGTGCTGGTGTTGTCAGAGCTGCGCTGCGAGGTTATGGTATCCTGAAACACGGAGGCAGTGCCTTAGATGCGGTTGAGGAGGCAGTACAATCAATGGAAAATGATCCTCATTTTAACGCAGGTGATTTTTCAAGAATTAAGTGGGTTTAGAATTGTGTGTGTCGAGGGTTTTGCCCTGATGCTTTTGAAAATGCTGCCTTGTGTTTTCTTTGAGTTATGCACATTGCAGTGGCGTAAGTATTCATGTCACTAAATACTTCTATTTCTCTGTGTAAGAAAAGAGCATGGTATGTACTGTAGTTTCTCGTGAGAATGCTTAGGTGGATGAGTTACTCCTTTCTAATTTTTCAGCGTTTTATACCTACCATGTCATTCTTGTGGTGCCGTATTACTTTTCTGTAAATCTTCTCCTGTTACTGTGCTCTATATTCAGTTTTAAGATATAGACTCGTTATTGGAGAACTTGTTTCGTTAGCGTTTATGTTTAAGGCACTTGAATGTAGCTTGCAGCAGTGTTTAAGCGTTAACGCTTGACCTTTCCTATTGCTGGAGGAATACTGTTCTTGGGGATTTTAGTTCTTTTAATTAATGCTTGCAATTAGTGCTTTTGTAAATAATAATACAGAAATAATGCAGTAATGGTATATGAGTCATGAATTTATACAGTAAGGGATCATAACTGCATTTCCTAATGATTAATGTTAATTAATGTTAATGTCAACAGTTGAATACTTTTCTCCTCTTCTTATGACCTTAGATTTATTATTTAGATTAATTTCAGTGAAACTATTTGCCCACCCCCACCAAGATATGTCAGGAATGAACATGGAAAGACAGACCTCTCAGTGTTTTAGATAACATTAGTTACGTGTACACTTAGTTTGCATAGATTCTCTTGTTCCTTCTTACCTTGTAATTGAGAGTGAGGGAGAGCTTTTACTTAATATGTAACTTTCAGTATTTTGTAACTGATGTGGGTTGAACATCTTGATTTTTAGAGGATTCAAGCTGAAATCATGAAGCGGACTTAGAGCTGTGGTGTGTACTATTATATAATTAACATCAGGGTGGCATCCTCTCATTTAACTTTTACTTTTTTTCACGTGTTCTCTAAATCAGTCACTAGCCTTTAGGACTCTGTTTTGCTCAGGTCAGTAAATCAGTATCTACTAGGCTTTTGGCTCTCTTTATGCTTCTTGGTTATGTCTTTAAATACTTCTCTGACAAGAGAATTCGTATTTGCTATTTTAAAAATGCCAGCTACTTGAGGGCAGGAAAAAATCCTAATTCTTCAGAAGCATCTCTTCAGCGGTGTTTTGCCAGACACTAGGTGTCCAATGTTAATGTGGAAGCAACTTCAATATAAATTTAGACTTAAAGATTGTTTACATCTCTTTCATTCCACATAAACTATTGCATACTTTTTTGGTTTCCTATACACTAGTTTTGATGATTCTGTAAATCACCGTTATTTAGATAAGAAATATATTTTAGCTCAGTGTGACTCAGTGATGGAAGCTTACTTTATAACGATCTGTTTAGGCTCATTTATTTAACTCGTACACAACTGTCTGAAGCATTTGGGCACTTATCCTGAGGAGGATCACGATGACTAGCAATATTCTGTGTTTTGCATACAAGTTCTTTTTTAGACCTCTGTGTGGGATCTTGTCACTAATACTGTTTTTTCTGAGCCATGCTCTCTCATAGTGTGATGTCATTGAACTGACACTGATGAGCAGTGTATATTCCTCTAAAAATTATCATATCACTTGACAATAGGACCTTAGACTCTACCATATCCAGTAACTGATAGAAGCTTCTAACTTAATATTTTGCTTAATTTACAAAGTGCAGTAGGTGTTTGTAACACTTCTTCATGGTCTGAGGTCACATTTATGCTTAATTAAACATATGTTTAATTATTTTTATTTGTCTAAAGGTGTTTACTTCAAATTGTTCTAGTAATATTTGTACCTTGTTTGTAGTACATTAAGTGAGCAGCTTTTAGCAAAATTTGCTTGAACTGGACTTGAGCCTTAAACCATTGTTCAAGTTTGACTGTGCTGATCTAAACGGCAGCTAGTCTGGTAATCACTTACAGGTACATCTAATTGTGTTAACACTCGTTAGATACGGCTGCTCTGAGTAGCTGGTGAAAATGAGCTGAAAGCTATACGAAGAGGGCTCTGATTGGAGTGGCTGTTTAAAACTCACTGTGTGGTATTTATCTTTGTAAAAGAAAAATCAGTTTTACTGTCATATTTTCTAGGAAAACACTTTGCTAGGAGATGACAATAAAGATTAGGAAGAATGGGCATAACGATCAAGTTGTGTCCTTTTTTGAATGATAGGGTTTAGCCATGCTGTGCGGATGCATTTTGATGTAGGCTTGGTAGAGGGGCTTAGAAGTTATACTGTTGTCTAAAACTATCATTTTGGTAACTTGTACAGGATAATGAAGTCATCAAGTTCTGCTTGTGATGAGGAAGTGGCCTTGGTTGTCATAGAATGGTTTGGGTTGGAAGGGACCTTGAAGATCATCTAGTTCCACGCCCCTGCCGTGGGCAGGGACACCTTCCACTAGACCATTACATTTTCTTCATGTGATCTCTTTCACTACAGTATTAAATATCTTGGTGTGAGTGCTCCAGAAGAACTGTCATTGTAGTGATCCTTGCACACTCTTTCTTCCTCATCCTTTGCAGGACAGGACAGATGTATCTATCTCTACGCAGAGGGAATTGGAGGACTCTCTCGGTACCCTTGCTGTGACTTGGCTAACATCAGACACGTTCATTATTTGTGTCCCCTTAGATTTTCTGCCCTCTGTTGTCTCTCTGTTTTTCCTCCTGCCCTTTGCTTCACAAGTGAGCCAGGCTTTTTTTTTTAGTGCTGCTGCGGATGGATACCATGGCCTCAGAGGCAGGTAGTTGCTACCCATGGTGCCGGAAGGCAGGTGAAAAGACAGCCTGTAATCATAGAAGGAACGATTCATCCTACCTCAGATAACCTGAAGTTTAGTATCTAGCCTTGCCATGGTGTACAGGCTTTCACGGTGGTCATGCAGCTCTCTAAGGCAAGTGGGATGAATTGCTCTTAGAGGGCACCTGTCTCTCCTCACTGTTTTAGCTCTGTAAAATGTTAAAGTCTTTCTACCTGAGCTGCGGTGTAAGTCTGTCATGTTTTGTTTTGGTTTTTTTACTTCTTAAGCTTAGTGTTCTCCATCCTTAATAGCAAGGCTTGTGCACTTGACTTACAACTGATTATTCCCCTGTGATAGTTATTGTCATTACTAAAAAAAAATACGTATTTGCATTGTCTCATTTTGTATCTCATTAATTTTCAATTACGTTAGTGATAGCACTGATAATTACAGAAGAAAACAACTACCGAACATTTTATTACTTGATTTTTTTTTTTCATTCCTTCATCTACTGTTTTTATTTGGTAATGAAGTTGTTATTTCAAGCTTTTGTTGCCGTAGTGAGTGGACACTTTTATTCTGCTCCATCAGTTTTGGCATTTCTTGGAATGCTGTGTGACATTAATCTGGTCATAGGATTGAACACTATACTATTTTGTTGGTTTATGTTGTATCCTCCTTTGGAAGAGAGGTAAAGGTAAAATAGTTTTATGTGCACTTGAAGTGATCTGGGGGATAGAGAATTCTGTTCATTATTGTTTTAACTTTCGTACCTAATATATAATTTTGGATGGAATTAGAAGCGTGTTTTTCATCTTATAAAAATAAAACTTAATTTTAAAGTAGACGCTGTACCCTGTGAGACTTCTGTTAATGGTTGGATTTGTGGTTATACTCAGCAGTGTTTCTGCTGTTTTGTTTGTATTGAGGTGATACTTTAAGTCAGACAACAAACTGGGAAAGAGAAAGTTTGCTTGATGACATCTAGTAATTGAATCACCTGGTAGTTAGCTACTAATGACTTTCTTTTCCCCTTCCTCCCTGATTTTTTTTTTTTTTTTGTCTTTAGGCTATGGATCTGTTCTAAATGAAAAAGGGGAAGTAGAAATGGATGCTATTATCATGGATGGAAAAAAATTAGACTCTGGAGCAGTATCTGCAGTTAAATGTATAGCGAACCCAATAAAACTTGCTCGACTTGTAATGGAAAAGGTATGCTGAGTATGTACTTGAATATGAAGCATTTTTTCCCCTTAGAACTTCATTGGTATATTGGTACACCTTGGTGATGTTTGTGTAGTGCTTTAAAGCAGGAAAGAAGGGAGGCATGGATGGTAGTATTTGGAAACTATGGTCATGACCATGAAGAACTTTTATTTTAAGGGTTTTTGAGATGTATTTATTAAAAAAGGATCGTAAGGAAATAAAAGTTCTGCCATCCAATTGGAAGCTCAAGGAGAAATTGACCTATGGATGTCACTGTTGTGTAGCTCTGCAGCTGGTGTTCAAGAATTTTTAGGGGGTTTTTTGTTCACTTGTTTTTTGAAGAGCTTTTGTGCTGTCACTGCTTGAGTGAGACTCATCTTCCTGATCTTGCACGTTTAAAGTTGGATAATGTCCTGTTGACTTTGCAATGATACGGAACTGAATTAAATGACCCAATAACGTTTGGCCGTGACCTAATCAGATGGTAGCCTTAGTGCAAAGTCATGGTATTCCAGCAGTAGAAGATAACATTAGCACTATGTGATGGTGACAGATTTTTCCAAGAGCATCAAACTTATCAGGGCAGCAAAATGATTAGTACTTGACCTTCTACATAAAATCAATCCCACTTTACTCCACTAAGAAGTCCCTCTAATATTTGCCCCAGCAGACTTCTCTCATTTTTCAGAAATAGTGCAACTGGTATGGTTCAGGATGAAGTAGGTCATTTGTGTGGTATGTGTATCTGTTTTACCATTACTAGACTGTGACAGTGATCAAAAAGTTTACATTTTTTGTCTGCTAGTGCAGCTGCCCCATTGTTGAAAAGAGTTCATATTTGCAAAAACACTTACTAACAAAGAGGATTTATGTTTCTTTAACCTTTTGAAGTTACTTTTGAGGGGAAAAAAAACCCCTCTTTTGGGCATCTATAAAGATGATTGAAATGTATTTTGTCCTTAGCGGCCTCCAAAGAAGATAGGAATTATTTTTGCCCTTAATTGGAGGATAGTTCTGCTTGTAAAATCAGAACTTTTCACTAAAATGTTTAATAAAAATGCTTATGTGTGTCCCCTAGAAAACAATGTTAAAACTTGTCATGAATACACTATTTGTTCCTTCACGTGGGATTGATTCTGTTATTTAGCTAGACAAATAAATAAGAATAGCTGGTAGACAGCTTCACAAAACCAAATTTTTCTAAATTTGAGAATGTAGGTGGAGGGCTGGGGGAGAGATGTCTTCTAGCATATTGAGGGGAATGTTGTATTTGTTTCTCTGTAGATAACTTCTTTTAATGCCCATTGTTCAGTTCATATTCCAGAATCACTGATTTTTTTTTTTATCTTCTCCATGACAAAATCCCATTTAATTCAACAAGAATAAAGTCAAAACAACACTGGTTTCGAGAACGTAATCCAAAGTAATTTAAAAAAAAAAACCAAAACCCTCCTCTGTCTTGTCTGTCATAAGCTTTTTCTTGTCATTTTGTGATGCTTCTGGTGTTCAGAAATTTTGAGGCTGAATTTGAAAGGAAATAATAGAATTCAACTGTACAGGTCCAAGTATAATGATACAGCCCTGAAGCCATGAAATTTTGTGGTAAAGTGTGTTTCTCTTTGCCCAGATGCAAAAAAAATTCTGTGTAGATGACAAAGTTCAAATGTAAATGTTGGCCTAAATTGCTTGATATATGTTGAGGTGATTTTCTGCTGCTTCGCTGTCAGGTTTTGTAAATGGGAATACCAACTGACATTACTCTTCTGTTCATCTTGAACAGGAATTTGGGGACACCAACCCAGGCTGTTTCACCGTACTTTTCAGAGTGTATTTTGTGTTGTTTTGGTGTGCATAGTTAAAAATACTTTGAACTGTGGCCCATGAATGATAAGACTGTAGTTTTCCTGGGGTCCTAAGCATGTTATGATGTTTATTTCCCAGTGGTTTTGCCTCCCAGTGGAGATGCTTCACCGCCTTAAGGAATTTTGAAACGTGCAGCTCCCAAAAACAACCAACCAACCAAAAAACCCCACCCTTCCCCACCTGCTTGTAATTTTCTGTGTTTTGATTCCTATTACGGAACAATATGGGCTCCATCTGGTGGCCAGAGTAACTTTTTTGGATTGTTGTTGCACACGTTTATCCTGTGCGCCATGGCATTCTTGCTGGGCTCCAAGTTGTACAAATTCGTGGGGTAGAAGAAAGGATGGCACCAGAACAATTTCCATTTGTGATTTACTCTGCTATTGAACACGACAGCCTCTAGAGATGGAAGGCTTTTAGTACATTAACTAATTAACTCAACAAATCTTTGAGAAAGCAGTTAAATTACTGTTGTATTATTCCTGTTTGTAGTGAACAAAAATAGAATGATGCATTGAAACCTCTTTTTTTTTAAAAAAAATGGTGCATGTAATCACTCTCAGCTCCAACACTTCATTAGATGGGCATCTTGTGAACATCAGTGCTGATTCATTGGTATACATGAACTGTGTATATGTTTTCCCCAACTATACCATCCAACTCTTTAAATTAGATAAAAGAGAATTTAGCTTAGAACATAGACTTCTCAGGGCACAGGTGCAAATTTTTGCTGTGCTCCGTGTGCTGCCAGGATTGTTAAATAAAGAACAGTGATGGTCTGAATTTCAGGCCAGCGGCAGAAATTTGGGGGATTTTCTGTTCCCCGTTTCCCATGAAATTAAATAAACTTGCCAACATTTCTTGTTTGTTAGTAAGATCTCTGGAACCCTTTATTTATTTTTATTGTCTGTTTGGATTACTTTGTATAAATGTGTCCCAGAAAAATTCGGCACTAAATAAAGTTAGCAAATGTAGTAATGCAACTGTAGAAGAAAGATGAGACAGAAAAATGCACTTTTGGGTTGTTTGGCAATGTTCTCCCAGGTCTTTTGATCGACAAGGTATATTGAAGAGAAAAACAAATCAAATTCTCCTTAAGAGACCTTCTTTTCAGTGACAACTGAAAAAAAAAAACCAAACCAAAATCCAGCCACCAAAACCTCTCATAGAAGCTTATTTGTCTATATACAAGTATTTCTGGTTTGCATAGCTCAGGAAGGTGGTAGGTATGTTACCGGAATCTGCATACGGGAGGGAACCCTTTGAAAAAGTTATAAAAAAGAGCTTCCATATTTTACAATAAAACTTTAATTTGTTTTCAACTTAATTAAGATGCTATAGAGTCTTAATTGCTGAAGAAAGCAAGTGATGGAGGACACAGCCTTCTGATACAGATAAAGTAAAAAGAAAAGTTCAATGTGTTTCCTAAATACAAAATCAGAAAGCCACACACAAAAAAAAAAATCCCAAACCGACTTGGATTATAGGGTCTTGTGCTTCTGGTGGTTTAGTGGCAGAGGGGGGCAGTGTTGCACAAAGAAATTATGTTTTAAGTCGGAAGAACAACAGTTTTGTTAGAAATCAGTAGGTGGTCTGTTGGCTGGTAACATCCCTCAGCAGTAAGCCCTTGTCCACGCTGTCATGTATATAGAGGACTTCTTCCTTGTAACCCTTACTCTTGTTCCCTAAAGCAATACTCGCGTGAATTGAGGACTTGGTTTGTCAACAAAACAACATCTAAATTCTCAAGAATGTTTGAGGTCAGGGCCACCACATGTGTGAATGACTGTTCAGGAACGTTTCTGAAGTGTAGTCACGTTTTCTGCTTGTGTAAGCAGCTGAAGGGGTTAGTGCAGAGGCTGTAAAAGGCTAAAGCAGAGCTCCATGTCTGTGGTTGGGGAAGAGCTTCAGCTCAAATCCTTAAAACAATACAGTGCTATGGGTTGGTCGTGGTAGTGATTGCTTGTCATTGCTTTGGAAATCAACAGAAGTTCATTTGCAACATCTTAAAGTCTGAAGCTTTGAGACTGTAAATGTCCTGTGAAATGCAGTATGACACAGAAATACCTGACTTCTGGCATCCTCGCTTCAGGCTGAGAGCAGAGTATGTGCCACTGCTGTCTCCTACTTGGCTCTGCAGATGTGCTGCCTCCAGCATGAAGTGGTTCTACCTTTTGGACCTTTTTCTTTTAGTACTTGCGTGCTGTGCTGCTACATGGACATTAAAGCCTGCTTGAAGTTAGCTACCGTGCTCTGAAATGACTCCATGCTGTGTAGTCAGACCACTGCTCCTCCAACACCTTCCTGGGCTCTGATAAGCAAGTAACAGCTGTGTAGTGGTCCAAGAAGGTGATGCTTATTTTTGGACACAGATTTAACAAAAAGAAAAATCATATTTTAGAGCTCCTACTAAAGTCGAAGGATTAAGGACACATTTATCTGTCAAGTTTCTCTAAAACAGGAATTAACCAAGCTGTACAGACTTTGAAGCACGGAATTAACTGAGGTTGTTGACTTAAATCTGGTCTAAGTGCTTTGCTAAGTGAAGGAATCAAAATAGAGGTGCTGCAGATGTTGCTAGAAGAGAGCAAACGTTTTTTGTCAAACCTGTGAGAACAATATTCTGTTCTTAAATTTTAAATTCCTGGTCTATAAGAGTAGCAGCTAGTTGAAGGGCATAGTTAAAATAAAATGGGTCCACTGATGTTAAGAAACACTTTAGTGTATGATATTTACATTTTTGGGTTATTTTACTCTTATGAGGTGTAATACTTTTCAATCTATTTACCGTTCTTTCCTTCCAAGTAGAATCTTTCTAGATCTCTTAGCTAAGTGGACAAAACAGTTAAGTAGTGATTCGGTGATTGACTGGGAACAGAACAAAGAAGTTGCATGCAAATAAGCAAAAGAGCAAATTTACCAATTTTTCTTTTCCTGTTATCAAACGTATTAAATAGATAAATGCAATTCTTTTCTACTAATGATGAAGGTGTGCATCTGTGTTTTGGAGAGCTGAATATTTTTTCAGCTAGTGGAAGAGGATATAGGCATAGGAGTCTAGAAAATTTAAAAATAAAACAAAATTTGGAATTTTCTTTGTGTGGATACTTCTAAAAATGAAGAATGATTATATAAAACTACTCAGTACAAAGCAAAACAAGAACTGTCATGAATTTCTTGTGTGTCTTCTGCAGACGAAGCACATGCTGCTGGCTGATCGTGGTGCACACCTGTTTGCTCAAGCCATGGGTATTCCTGAGATTCCAGAGGAGAAACTCATAACTGAGAGATCCCGAGAGAGATGGAAGAAGAACCTTGAACCAGATTCCAACCCTGAGGAGTTTCAGAAGTGAGGGTTTTGTAAAATATTTTTTCTTTTTAAATTCAAGTCATTTAGTTTGTGCTATCAGTTAAAGAAAAAACCAACAAAAAAACCTCACACAGCAAAAAAAACCCCAAAACCTGAAGGCCTGTGTTCAGATTTGAGAATACTTTAGTTCTGTTACAGGGTTTGATACAGTCTTCACAGTATGTCCTTGTCACGGTTTAAAGCTGGGCTGGCTATTAAACGGACCGCAAATGCTCTTTGTTAACCCCCTCCGTCCCCAAAGGAAGGGGGGGATGGGAAGAGAAAAGGGAAAGAGACTTATGGGTTGGAAAAGTTAAAACATCTTTACTCTAACTACAATAATAATGCATTATAATAATAGGAAGAATAATAATGAAAATATATACGAAATCGATATCGAGCTCCTCACAATGATGATCACATCACCGGGACGCTGCGGGGCATGCCCTGAGAAAGTCCTGGACCGCACTCAGCAGCAGACGGGAACTGGATTCAGGAATGCACGGATCGGGATCGAAGGCAGAAGAATCGGACAGAGTCCTCCTCGGACGCCGGCCATGGAAGAAGAGAGCAAGACCCTCGTGATCCCTCAGCTTTATACCAAGCATGACGCGTATGAGATGGAACACTCCCTTTGGTCAGTTCTGGGTCACCTGTCCGACCCGCTCCTCCCCACCGCAGGGTCGCAGGTGTGACCACTTTTCCACTCTTTCATTTCCGGCACGTAAGAAAGTTAGCAGAAGCAAGCATCGACCTTGGTCTCCATAGGGATAACTATAAGCAAGAGCCTTTCTGCATAAACACCGAGCCTTATCACTGCTAGAAGCAGCTACTGTGTGGAAAAACATGCAGTTAATTTCAGAGAGTGCAGCTTCTCAGAAGAGACTTAACTAAAAAGGAAGGTTACAAAAAGAAAATTGGTTCTGTCCTGGCCCAAACCAGGACAGTCAGTGAAAGTAATGAAAAATTAAGCTTTCAGTGAGTTTACTCAAGTGTGACTGCAACAAACTTGAACAAACTTGTTGATGCTTAAGAAGATTGGTCACTTTGACATAGCATAGGTTTTGTGCCATTAATGGAGGACAAAGTTAGAACTTGTTACTGCTTTTTAAATCACCAGTTACAGAAGTGCAGAGCAGCTTTAACAAACACCAGGCATCACTCTGTATAATTGTTTTCCACAGAGGCGCTGTAATTTTAAACAAATCTCCAGTCCACATTTTAAAACAAGTCAATGAAAAAAAAACGTAATAAAGCTGATCGTGGCTAAGTAGATGATCAGATTTGTCTTTAAACTGGATTAGGTTGTTCAACAACANGCAAATGCTCTTTGTTAACCCCCTCCGTCCCCAAAGGAAGGGGGGGATGGGAAGAGAAAAGGGAAAGAGACTTATGGGTTGGAAAAGTTAAAACATCTTTACTCTAACTACAATAATAATGCATTATAATAATAGGAAGAATAATAATGAAAATATATACGAAATCGATATCGAGCTCCTCACAATGATGATCACATCACCGGGACGCTGCGGGGCATGCCCTGAGAAAGTCCTGGACCGCACTCAGCAGCAGACGGGAACTGGATTCAGGAATGCACGGATCGGGATCGAAGGCAGAAGAATCGGACAGAGTCCTCCTCGGACGCCGGCCATGGAAGAAGAGAGCAAGACCCTCGTGATCCCTCAGCTTTATACCAAGCATGACGCGTATGAGATGGAACACTCCCTTTGGTCAGTTCTGGGTCACCTGTCCGACCCGCTCCTCCCCACCGCAGGGTCGCAGGTGTGACCACTTTTCCACTCTTTCATTTCCGGCACGTAAGAAAGTTAGCAGAAGCAAGCATCGACCTTGGTCTCCATAGGGATAACTATAAGCAAGAGCCTTTCTGCATAAACACCGAGCCTTATCACTGCTAGAAGCAGCTACTGTGTGGAAAAACATGCAGTTAATTTCAGAGAGTGCAGCTTCTCAGAAGAGACTTAACTAAAAAGGAAGGTTACAAAAAGAAAATTGGTTCTGTCCTGGCCCAAACCAGGACAGTCAGTGAAAGTAATGAAAAATTAAGCTTTCAGTGAGTTTACTCAAGTGTGACTGCAACAAACTTGAACAAACTTGTTGATGCTTAAGAAGATTGGTCACTTTGACATAGCATAGGTTTTGTGCCATTAATGGAGGACAAAGTTAGAACTTGTTACTGCTTTTTAAATCACCAGTTACAGAAGTGCAGAGCAGCTTTAACAAACACCAGGCATCACTCTGTATAATTGTTTTCCACAGAGGCGCTGTAATTTTAAACAAATCTCCAGTCCACATTTTAAAACAAGTCAATGAAAAAAAAACGTAATAAAGCTGATCGTGGCTAAGTAGATGATCAGATTTGTCTTTAAACTGGATTAGGTTGTTCAACAACATCAGATCTTGACCGGTAACTCCTGACTGCTGATTGTTGCTGTTGGTTATTCTAGATAGGAATGCAAAAGTTGACCAAGAAGTTCAGTGTAGTGATGGGTGCGAGAAGAGATGCTGCTGGATACTATTGCACAACAGCAAAACCAAAGTCGCTTGGAGAATAAGCAAGTAGAGAGGCAGGTGAGGTGGATGGGAAAGGAAGGAAAATCATCAGTTGTCAAAAATGTTTATGCCTGTGAGGTAGGCGTTAAGTACCAAATTCTTTTGAGCTTCCATTTGTACATCAGTGGTTGTGGCATAGGAAAACACTGTATTACATTACATAAACATGTATTACATGTTGTTCATCTGTTCTGTGAAATAGTAGTAAGAGAAGCAGAGCTGAAGAATTTGCAGACCAAAAAGAGGAAATTTGTTCTGTGGGCGTGTTTATTTAAAGTCCATGAAACAAGGCTATAAACTACAAGCTATATGTTACTTTCAGTAAATTGCTAGAAGGAAAAACAAATTCATGAGGCAAGCATAAATATGGTCTTGTAAACAAAGTGAAGTTGTTCCTTGACCATAAGGTCTCGGTCATAGTTCATCTCATATCTAGCTGACGTTTTCTTTTGATCTGCGCTCTATCCAAGGACTATGTGGTTTTATAATAAATTACGAAGCATTTTGAGGATGGTGTAGCCCCTACTGCTGTTTGGTCTCCTGAATGTTTAAGTTGGAATGGCATGGCATCTGAGTCTCCATTCATTCTTTATAACTGCTTAATTATTTTTTTTCTTATGACAGTGTTAGGCATCTTCAATTTCAGCAGTGTGGTGTTCTGGAATATCTGATAATAGAAGGCTTGTCTATTTCTGAAGGGCTCAAGACTTTTTCTTGTCTTAGCTACACTGTTCTTTTTCTGACAACCAGTGCCCAAAACATCAGCACAAATTCAGAAAGTTGAAAACAGGTCTTCTTTTGTGCAAGCCCGTTTGTTCCTGTATGGCACGTGGAATGTTCTTTTTCCCTCTTACGTCTACATGGATTATGCAGAAACTTGCATGAGGTGAACAGGCAGAAGTTGAAGTAGTATTAGTCAGAAGCAATACCAGATCATACTGGGAATTTGAAGGTTGGTGTGTACTTTACTTTCCGTCCTCTGGTCCTAACAGTGTTGGAAATCTTGGGGGTTTACAGCTTTCCAAGCAAAGTTTGGTATCTCCAGAAGAGAGACCTTTCTGTTCTGCTGGTTAGAAGCCTGTGTTCATTTATGTTAAAAGCCTGTGATTCCATTGCACGTACAACATGGCATCTTGTACACCTTTTGCTGAGAGTAAGGTGTGGTTTGTTTTATTTTCAGTCTCTCTCTCCAAAGATTCTGGCCATAACCATGTCAAGAATTGCTGGATATTGCCTGAGAACCCCACAGAAAGGGGGTTGAGTCTGGCCATAAAGTAGGAGTAACTCAAGGAGGTCTTAACTGAAAGGACCCTGACAGCAATTAACGGAAAACCCTGCATGTGATGCAGGGCTAAGAGGCAAAGTAGCAGATGTTTTAGTAGCTGTACGGGGACAGAAAAGTCCATGAACTTCATGGGTACTGGATAATTAAAGATTTAGACGAAAGGGAATGAACAAAGCCAAGTGATCCATTCTGTATCACGTTATATGCAGTACATAATAATTCTTGATTGAACAAAATCATTACTACTATTAGCATCCCCTGGTATACTACAGGTATTTGTTGAGATTATTACTACTAGCACTAACGATAGATGACTATAATATGATATCTCTACTTGGATAGTTTTGCCTGCCTAGGTAATGTTTCTGAGTCAACTAGCTATGCAACAGATCTTTTATATCTTCTTTGCCTTTGTTCTGAAGATGAACAAAGAAAACGTGACACTGAAGCAATAAAAAAGTTTAAAGCAAGAAGTGTAGTTGCCTATTTGCACTATCTCAGAAAAGGTATGTTGGACGTACTCACTTGTTATTTATTGCTGATTGAGCTCTTGTACCTAAATAGATAGCTGCTGCATATGTGATCTGTGTGCTTTCATTATTCCCACAGTTGCTTAAGGTAAATACAGACCTAGGAAAATGTACATCTGAATGCACCTTTCTTGATTTCTCTGGAGGATGTAACTTCAGTTGGTTGAAGGGTGCCACGTGAGTGTGCAAGGGAATACTGAATTTACTAATACTCTTTTCAGCAAAATTATTTGTAACAGATGGATCGGTGGGAAGCCCATCTGCACCATCATATCAGTTTGAGATGAGGTCCATCTCCACATAAATGTCAGAGCAGTTTGTAAGGCCTGTGATTCATCAGTCAACTTTGGATTGCTGTGAATGAAGTGTAGGGACTGACAGTGTGATGTTTTACATAAGCAGGAGGGAGCAGGAAGTTGGCTCTCTGAGAAATTGACTGTGAGTTTCATGGTACACAAAACTTTGACTTAATTAGCTAAGATTTTGGCGGCGGGGGGGGGAGGGTAGGAGGAGGGCGGGCGGGTTGTACAGAGACCCTCACCAGTGGCCGGGCAACTTCCAAAGGTATTCCTATTACAGCGGCCTGTTGGGCGGTTCCTTGAAGAATTGTTACAAATTCTTTTTCTGCGTGGAGGGATTTAGATGATTTTGGTATACCTCTCCTAGCCAGATACTGCTTTATGTTCCTACATGAATTGACCACATTGGAATATGTGGACACTCAAAGTGTTGCTTCTCAGTAATGTCTTGCTTCTCAGTGCAGTAACTATTACTGTAAGTTACAATAGCCTTTTTTCTCCGAGTGTGAACACACAGGTGTATTTTAAGCAGCCTATTATATGTGACTTTTTTGTGATGAAGAATTAAAGCAGTAGTTGAAACTACTGAGGAGAGTCTACTGACCGAGTGATTTAAACCTCAAGATCACTTAGCTACAGAGTACAGAGACGAAAATATGTATTAATGATGTGTTGTGAACAACACTAGTTGAAAGACACATAAACTGGTTTTGTGTGGCATTCAAACATTTAGGGGGGGAATAAGGAGGACGAAGGAGGAGGCACAGGAAGGAAATGATTCGGTGTATTCATAACATTACTGTCCTTTGTTGTATTCACTCATTTGAGTGCACTGTCATTAATAGTTCCGGTTAACCTCCTGGTGAGACAGTGGAGGCAATTCTTACGTCTTTGAGTTGCTGTTCAGGGGAAAGTTGTCCGTCAGGTGTGTCACAGCCAGAAAACTACTCTGGAACTATGATGGCTAGAAATATTTCTGCCCTGTATGCTTTTGTTTTGTGGATTTCCACCTGAACATGAGGAAGAACTTCTTTACTGTGAGGGTGACAGAGCACTGGCACAGGCTGCCCAGAGAGGTTGTGGAGTCTCCTTCTCTGGAGAGATTCAAAACCCGCCTGGATGCATTCCTGTGCAACCTGCTGTAGGCTAACCTGCTTTAGCAGGGGGGTTGGACTAGATGATCTCTAGAGGTCCCTTCCAACCCCTACCATTCTATGATTCTATGATATTTTTTTTTTCCCAAGTCAAAGTTTCCATGCTATGAAGGTAAACAAATTGGGGGGGGAGATAAAAAAAATTGAGTGTTTTCTGCTATATTCTATAAAATATAAAGCTATGAGAATTGTTGCTTGTTATTTTTGTAATGAGAAGCATGGTAAAAATAGCTTTATGATGAGCAGTAATTTTTTTTTAAGTGATCTTTTTTTAAAGCTACCTGGAAAATAAATGCAACATGCTTTGGCAGGTATGCCTTAATTCTACCTAATTTTGTGAATTGCTTTCTTTGGCAGAGACCTTGGAACAGTTGGTGCTGTTGCTATAGACAGTGAAGGAAATTTAGCTTGTGCAACATCCACTGGAGGACTCTCTAATAAACTGACTGGCCGTGTTGGTGACACAGCATGCATAGGTATGCGGTGTGGGGTCTTGCCTTTCATTTTATGTGGGTATCTCATTTAAAGAAAGGAAAAAAGAAAACAGAAAGGTATTACACTTTCACCTTAACACCTTATTAGTGAAAGGAAACATAAATACTGGTACATCTGAAATGGAGGTCTAACGTTCAAATGTATCAAAGCTCAAGCTCCTTAACGTGGAGATTGCAAGTCAGGATTGGGAGTAGAGGTGTACTGCTGTCATTATCACCATCATCCAACACTTTTCTGTCTGGAAAATGGGTATGGGAATTTCTTTTTTCTGTCCTTTCCTGAATGATAACTTTTTTTTTAATGTGTGTTTCCTTTCTGATAAAGCCTTTCTGATATTCATTCTGAAAAAGCTCTCATTTTGTACATCAGTGCTTGCAGCTAAGACAAAAAATGTAGCCTGTTCCATGTGAAGATGCTGTTTTCTTGACACTTAAGGAAGTAGGTGTAATTGTAATTGCTGTTCATTATATCAGTGAGTCAGAATTGTAAAATGACTGGCAATCTTGCCTAAATTCCTTTTCTTAGAGAGCCCTGATAAGACTGCCTCAGAGCCTAATAGATGCGGTGTGGAATAAAGGAAATATTTTAAGAGATCTCTTATCCAAGTATAAAGAGGCACTTGAAATCCTTTCCCCAGACATGTTCCTCTCATGGGACAGACTTACCATTTCATTGCTTCAGGGTTCTACCATACAGTTGGGATTTGGAAAATAATTATTTTTAGTAAAACATGTTCCAAACTCACGTAACACTGCTGTTGGCAGTACATGATTATTATAAAACTAATACTAACTTTTTGCCACACCCTAGGTTGCTAATATTTTGGTACCCTCTGCATTTTGACTATGATTTTCAGCTTTATTTCTGACTGCAGCCTTCTGACTGCAAATACACTTCTCTTATGTAGACCATGTTCAGGGCTCCTATAGTACGGGACACAGGTCTGTGAAGGAGTAGTGAAACTGAGCGCTGTTCAGTATATTGCTTGCAACTTTTGCTCTTACTAGACGTGTGCAGGACTGGATACAGAAACGCTAGCTGTCTTTTCAAATATTAGAGCCTTTTGAAAGGTAACTTTGACAGACTGATTGTGGCAGTGTTTTTCCACATGTAAACTGAGGTCCATTGAAAGGGTCTGATATGATCAAGAAAAGTACAGAAGGGGAGAAACTTTCATTGCTCTTCTAGGCCTCTTTCCTTTCTTCCAGTACCTTGTTTATAATGCTGTGCTATGCTCCTGGGAAGTATTTTTCTTAGGAGATGTGCTAGAAACACGGGTGTCAAGCAAGTGGAAGCTTGGTGGAGAACACAACGTGGAATGTGCCAACAAAACAAGGATGGGAGGGGAAAAAAAGAGGGTGGGAGGAGTGGGAGTTCAACAGAAGAAACACTCCACTTGTGGTGAGGACTGGCAAGATTGTTCAGGGGTGTTTTGTGATGCTTCGCTAGAGCCCAGGTTCTTCAGTTGTCTTACCTGCTTTTGCTCTTGCGGATGAGTCCCCCTCAAACTTTGGTCAATTCACCAATGTCCTCATGAGATTTTCCTTCATATCTTCTCAACTGGTAATGTTGTGTGACCTGGCATTCTGGATCCCATCACTGTCTTGCTGATCCTCAATATACCGCCCCTTTCAGTACTGGAAAATATTTTTGCCCATCCCTGTTGAAGTGTTGGCCTGCTTCTGCTTCATATACCACAAGCAGACCACTAGTCTTCTAGGGTATAACTGGGTAACTGACTTAATCCAGCTGTTGCTGATTTCTTTCATACATTTTACTTTTCAAACTGAGGCAGAAATGAGAAAGAAGTTAGTTACTGACACTTTGCTCCCAGAAGTGCCAGACCTTTATGAAGAAATGTTCAGTGCCTATTTTAAACAGTGCCGAGCTTGTAAATTTTATTACAGAGTTTTGCTGCCTTTTTTTTTTTTCCCCTCTGAAAAGGAAGTGGAGGTTATGCTGATAACCGTTCTGGTGCTGCTTCAACCACAGGACATGGGGAGAGCATTATGAAAGTGGTCTTAGCCCGGCTGATCCTCTATCACATGGAGCAAGGTATATTCCAAACTTCCTGTAAGCTGAAATAATGAGGATAGGAAATGTTGTGTAATGACAGGTTTCACTTTGTGTACTATCGTCCTAGAACAGTTGTCAGAAGTGTTGCTCCCAGGGATATGTGGATGGCTCACTTCTCTTTTAAAACAAAACAAAGTACTGAAGTATTAATAAAGCTAAGATAGCCTTAAGTGGACAGAAATACCTGTGCTGCTTGATGTTTAATTATGCTTTAGATCAATGCACGTTGAAAGACGTTATTGTCTGCTTTGTTTAACTGAAGTTCTATTTAATAATTTTTTCCCAATTTTAAACTAAAATTTTGTGAACAAAGAAATAGAAAACAAGTAAAAGCAAGATATTCTGAAGGAAGCAGTAGAGGAGGGCTAGAGGTAGATAATCAGAACTGAAATAAGAAAGCATAGAATATCACCTTTCTAATAAACTGTAACGGTTTTTATTTTCACACATGTTTATAGCAACAGAAATGTTTTTAAGACATTTTAACTTATGATTTAAATTTTCATTTTGTTTTGGAAAATGTACTAAACTGACTGGGTGGGTATGTGGTAAACAGCTGACACAGTATGTCTTATGTGACTGTAATATAATCTGACTGTGGGATGACCCTTTGGAGCTTCACCTTCGTGAGCTAGTCTGTCATCTAAACCCTTGATTAAGTTACAGCCTGTAAACATAACCAGACAACGTACTTGTATTGCATGCGGTTGAAGAACCATTAATACAGACATCACCATTATTTTTAGAAAGACATAGCTTTTGGGTGGTACAGTGTGACTTTCTTTGAGATCAACCAAACTGGAAATAGTTGGAAAACTTTCAGTTTACGTTTTTATTGGAGAAGCAGCAAGTAGAGGGACAAGTAGCAGCTGAGAATATATTTGTTATGCTTTATAGAGCTGTTTGCACGTAACAAGTGCATTTCTCTCTCTTGGCTAATGTGATAGTTTCAACATAAAATACAACCTACAGATTATTTCCCAAAGCTCTAATGTGTTATGATGTCCCCTTACCTCTTTTATTGTGTCCCTGGCCGTGCAGTCTGTAAATGGCCTTTTAAGCTCTATTTAGTCTAAATGGTGTAAACCAGTTTATTCTCTGGCTTGAAGTTAACTGCATTGCAAAACCTCTGCTTTGATAGCAGTTATCTGGCTTGTGATAAACCAGTATGAAAGGCAAATGAGGCTCAAATTAATTTATTTTAAGAGAAAAAAAAAAAAAAAAATGAACCCACATGTGTGCATGTTTAATTGGTTTGCACTTGTTCACCCTGCCTGTGCTTGCTCTCCCTTCATTCATCCTGCCCAGAGGTGTAACTCAGCTGCCAGGAAGATATGTCAGCAGTAGACTTCCCCTGCTGCACACCCCCACTGCCACCCTGTTTCCATGAAGGCACTGAAAACAAACCCTCAAGTTCTTAGAAGTTTTTGAGTCCTTAAATGGTCAACTAAAGTTGCATATTTAAGAACAACTATAGACCTCTTTCCTAATTCTGTTCAGCTATTCACTAATTCACATAGTAAATATCTTTTGGACCAATGCTGCAAAATTTACTTTCATATTTCAGGAGTGAATTGCTTTGCCAGTCGTAACAGTTGTTGGAATCTCTGTCTTGTGGTGGCAGCTGTTGTCTTGCTGAAAAATCAAACAGTGAAATACCCTTTGAAGTCAGTACCACTGACTTGAATAGTCACAGTGTCACCCGTAACGTCAGAGAAAGGAGCTTTATCCTGTCAGTCACCAGTGCTTTGAATAATTCTGACTCTGCTCGTTTTGTTTGGTTTTAACTCAAAATTTGCAAGGAAGGCATGAAGGTCAGTTTTTGTTCTGCAACTTAAGCTGCATAACATTACCGATTGTATATATCTTAGAACAATTAGGCTGAGCCAGCTGCATTCCTGAATATATATTCAAACTTGCAGTGAACAAATATTCTGCATCTATTACAAGCCTGTGTGTATGATGTACATATTATGTTTGATTTATTTAGAAAATATTTCTGTTAATATGAATTGGGTGTCATGAAAAGATAAAGTTGCTTTGCTGGTCTGCTCTCTCATGTCTAGTACATTGAGTCCTCATCTTGCCTGATAATTTCAGAAGTTTCAGAAAGAGTAACGCTGATGTCTGCTTTTGATAAATTATGTCAGTGTGAAGTACGTGCTTTGAGCTCTTGGAGCAACATGAAATTTTGGATTGTTTTTAATGTGATTTTTTCCAAATTGTAGATGTTTAGACCTAGCTTGTGACAAACATTTGATGGAAAGCTTGCAGATTGGCATTTTTGCTTCAAATGATGGCATAAGAAATAGTCTTGAGCAGAAGAGTTCATAAGTGAGTCTATATCAAATGCTGAAACTTAATTACAATCTGAAGCTGTTTAAATCCTGTCCTTGCAGCAGCGCCATACCATAGCAGCTATTAGCAACTGTCCAGAGCCTTCCTATAAACCGTTCCTTTGCCACCCTGGAAATTCCTTGCTGATTTAGTTGAAGGAGGAATTAGACTTGGCTGGCCCTGTGGGGAGGGGTGAAACTTGAAGGGAATTTTTAAAGCTTATTTCAAGACAGGTACCATGAAGTTACCTTGTTCTTTTCAGGAATGTCACCAGAGATGGCTTCTGACACTGCGTTAGACTACATGAAGACACGAGTTGGGGGCTTGGGAGGTGTGATTGTTGTTAACAATTCAGGAGAGTGGGCAGCGAGGTTCTCCACCAAGCAGATGTCCTGGGCTACTATAAAGGATGACCAGCTGCATTATGGGATTTATGCTGGGGAGAGGCATACAAAATCTGTTGATGAAGCACTTACATCTGAAAGTGAGGGATTCTGAGAACGAAGAAACATTGACTGAGGAAGAATGAAGATACCTGGGTTTTGCTGGAGGACAATTGATACTTGATTTCATCTTTCTGAAAGATCTGTGCTCTTTTGACTGGTTCACAGGCATTGCCACATTTACAGTCAACATGAAACCTGGACATAGTTCTTCAGCAGTTGTGGATATATGTATACTGTTTAATAATATCTTTTATTAAGTCAGGAGATCCTCCTTTTCTAGATGAGAAAGAGAACAGTGAGTAGGTTTCTTGATTAGCATGCCTTAATCCTACATTAAAGGGACCCCAAGTTCCAGTATTAGAGGAACTCCTTTCCGTGCCCGTTCGCAGAGACTCCTGCCAGGATGATTTGAGAGGAATGCTTATTAATTAAAAACTACATTTAGAAAATTGCATTGCTCTCCAGAATCTTATGAGCAACCATCACATGATAACAAAGTGCTTAACTGTCAGTGAAATACCACCAAATGGCAGTGAAGAGTTAAGACTACGTCATTGTCACAGGCTTGAGGTAACTGTCAGGGGAAATTATAATGAAGTAAAGAAAATAACTTTTCTCCAGAGTTGGGAAGTGTGGTGCTTTCTAAGGAGTCCTATTTTATTCCATTCATTAGCATCAGACCTACAATTAAAAACAATATTTTGTAGTATATGTGGATAGTTAACAGGAAGGATACTATTGACTTAATATCTGGCGTAGTAATAAAGAAGGTCACGATTTCAATAAATATAAATAAAACAGCAATCTTTACCACTCAGATACAAAGGTGATAGCACCTTTTAAGTCTAAACATGAGACAGAGAGGTGATGATTAACTGGAAAAATAATACTTTAAAATCAAGTGATAAAAGCAAGCTGTACTAAAACAAATAAAACTGCCTCTTAACAAGCTTCTTGTGTGAAGCCTGAAACGTGTTCTGGAGAGATTTTCTTTTTAAAAAAGAATTTGTTCTGCATTACCTTCTAATGTGGTTTCTTCATTAAGATTTTTTTTTTTAGTTTTAAAAGAACAAAATTTCTTTTTCCTATTTTCTGACTGAACTACATTATTTTTTGTCTTAAAACTGTAATAATTTTGTGGATTTCAGCTAGTGACTAGATTTCCTCTGTGAACAGATTTGTACATTATAATTGCATGCCATTGTACTGTGGAATGTTCCCTTTACAAGATAACCAAAATAAACATAGCAAAAACCTTCAATCATAGTTTGAAACTACTCGTACCTGTGCCCCAACTACAATAAGCGGTGTTATTGAGCTGGCTCATACAGAATGGTAAGGTTGCCGAGGTTCTCTAACCCGCTCTCTACTTTGATCCATTTTTATTTTATTAGATGTTGCAGATGCCTGGATGTGGACAGTGATGGTGCAGGAGTAGATGGCTCATGCAAAACGTAACCATGGAGTACTTGCGTACTTTGTTCCACAGGAGGTAACACAGAAGATGGCTACTATCTGATCATTAGCAGTTTATGAAACAGTATTTAAGATGTGCTCATCTGTAGAGAAGTAGTTGTCTTCTGAGTCAAGATCAATTAATTTCCCCTTGTGTGCCTGCGATACCAACCTTACAGGGCCAGACTGTTCTCTGGAAAAAAGCGTTATTATCTCAAGTTCATCGCCAGGATATCAAGGCCGTCGAGATTTTGGTGGTCGGGGTTCTGCTTTGTTCACCTCACTTGTCCCTAGTGCAAGATCAAATTCAGGACAGGCAGTAGAAAATACGATCTCCACAAGTTCTGCCAAATCTCACTTTGCAGCATTGTTTTGATGAAATTGCTCAATGATTATTTTTTTTAATGAAAAATAATCAAACTTGAAGGATGTTTTTCAATCTTAATGGTGATATGCAGGCATAGATGTAGTCTATACATGAGAGAAGAATACAGATATCTTGTCTTATACCTGCTTTCTCAGATTAAAGACTGTAGAGGGCATGGTCCTAGTAATGATTCCTTTGCTTGAGGTAGCTGGAGACAGGAGCGTTTAACCCAATATTACTGCAGCACCTGGTGTATCATCTTTGTCAAGCTCTGTTTTTGCGTTTTCTGAGTTGATGCAAGCCTGTTCTGGTCATGCTCCAAGTTGACCAAAACCCAAGTAATGGTTAGTATAGCAGTAAGCATAAGGTAACAGACCCACTGGGTGGCTTATCAGCTAGGGTTTGGCACCATGCTAACTTGGACAGCTGGCTTTTGGTTAGCTTTGAACAAGTTCACATCTGCCCAGAAGGTACCATCAACGATTGCAGCAGTACAGATACAATCTCGGGGCTGTCAGAAGGAATAGTAAATGGTTACTGTGGTTAATTCACCTCAGCTGTTCTCAGGAATATAATGTGATAAATTGCTGGCACTTAACAAAGAGCATTATCCTATGTACGTTCTTCTATTGCTCATCGCCAGACTAGCTGGGCACCTTCCAACGCTGCATTAAGCAGTGTGACTACCATCTGGTCTGGATGATTTGTTCTGTCTCACCCGCTCCTTGGTAGCATGCTCTATATTCCTGTCTTGTGAAAAAGTATCTGGTTTTCAAAAACATGCATGTGCTGTTACGCCTTTCCAGTTGAAGCAGGGCTGGGAATGAGGAACTGTGCTTTGTGTATGGATTGATGACACTTTTATTGATGACATCTGATAATCCTGAGGCTGCGTCAAGTTTGCTCCGCAGTTCAGATGATGGCAGCTCAGGCAAAGCACTGGTACCAGCGGTCAAGGCTGTGTGCTTTTTCTTCCAGCTAGCTGACCGAGTCATCGCTCCTCAGAAACAACGTGATTTCCACACGTAACCCGGACAGCGGGTAGACCTCTTCAAGGACAGTGTTCCAGTTTCTCATAAGAAGGTGGGATGACAGGTCAGGGATGGGGTAGACCTAACTTTCAAAGAAACTGAAGAGCTGGGGATGAAACAGTTGTTTTCCTTCTCTCTCTCTTCACCCTTTCAATCATTTTTACCTGGAGGAGGAAAAGACACTGTTGCTGCTGATGTAAGAAGTTGCTGGTGTCGCACAGGGCTGCCTAAGTTTTTGTATCCTTACGTGTCCCCTGACCTTGGTGAATATTGAGAAACTACCCTCTATAAGGGCTTTCACATTTAACAGCTTTTATAATTATAAACATAGTTGAAAGATGCTGAATTTCAGGGGCATGCTGACAGCAGGACAGGAAGTTGTATGCCACTGCCCTGCACTGCTGCTGGAAAAGAGGCTCTCATCCAAATGGCTGTGACCTGGATATCAGGGAAGGAAAATTAGAAGTCTGTTGCCAAGAAACCGAGTGTCCTTGGCATGTAGCGAAGCAGCAACAGAGTTTTAATTATCTAATTGAAGTGTGGCATCCGTTATTTTATATCATTTAGAAAGCCAGTTGTGGATGTTGTTGTCCTGCTGCTTTCTTACTACTTTATAGAAAGGGTCCCTGACCTGAGCAGGTAGCTGTGGTGGGCAGATGTATCAAAGCCGAGATGCACCAGAACAGCGATCATTGACTTTGCTTGTGTATTGCTAGTTCTGTGTAGGTTTTCCTTCTTAATCTTTTTCAGCTATAAGTAATTAAAAATTGTTCTGTAGGACATCAGCGTTTGGAAATTTGGNCAGATGTATCAAAGCCCAGATGCACCAGAACAGCGATCATTGACTTTGCTTGTGTATTGCTAGTTCTGTGTAGGTTTTCCTTCTTAATCTTTTTCAGCTATAAGTAATTAAAAATTGTTCTGTAGGACATCAGCGTTTGGAAATTTGGGGTGGGGGGGGGTTCAGTGTTCTGCTTTGTCCTGCGTTTTAGCTCTGCATCTCTGAGGTGGTTTTCGTTGGCTTTGAAATCTATCTTGGCAAAGTTTAATGGCTCTCGCTGTTTTGCTTCTCTCTCTTCTGGTCTGCTATTCCTTTGATAGGCTCTGATAAATATTTGCTGTGGGACAGATTTCAGTCTTGGTTATGTGAGTATAAATGGAAAGTACAATCACTGAGGTCCATGATTATGCTAGAGGAAGTGAAATCAGACATGGGCTCGCCTGTCCTAAGCCGGTACCTCTCTAAGTATTGAAACAGCCTTTGCTAACGAGGGAGAAAAAAGAGAGAGGACAGAGAGCCTGCTGCTGGGAGCCAGTGCATGAGGCAGGGCTCTGGTCTCTGGCAGCGTCAGGGTGAAGATGATGCCCACGGAAATAGTTAAATATGCACACTGGGAAATAATTGTCAAATGATTCACATAAAAGAATATCTTAAGATCACACAGATAAGGTGAGCAAATAGTCATTTTCTTTCAGACATGTAAACCATGAAGGAGGGAAATCCCATTTTCCTTTGCACTGCGCTCCTTAAGCTTGGTTTAATGGGGATATGTAGATACCCCTCAGCCTTTGTGTAAATGAGCTTTGCCAGACCCAGCCACATGTGCTTTCACTTCTGTTACTTTTGACATTCTTGCCTGTTGGCCTTTAAAATTCTCCTTGGTTGTGGTGAGACTCGTTTTCTTGTGGTTCCTCCCCAAGTCTTTTTCCTCTGAGGGCGGGATGGGTTACAATGCGGTCTGCGTGGACTTCAGCCCTCCAGCCCTGCACTTTTGACCCTTTACTGCTAGGGCTTAACTACAACTTAAGCTATGGAAATGAATGGTAGCATGCAGCTTATTAAATACTCAGCTGCTTCCAGACTTAATGGCTCTGCCTGGTCCTGCCTGCTTAGCGGCATAGCAGGCTGCGTGCTTAGCAACCCAGGCTGCCGTGAATGCATCCCTGCCATGCACCACTTTACCTACTGCCTCCCCACTGAATATAGCAAATATTTCAAGCTTTTTCTGGTGGTGCGCAAAACCTTGTCAAGGTTCAGGTGTAGCTGCCACCTGCCAGCCACAGCCTGTGCTAACGACTGTATTACGACAGTACCACGAGGGCTGACAAATAGGGGAGGTGAAACTCAGGGCATTTGAGGTGCTGGATGCATTTCTGCAAGTACTAATGACAGTAAAATATACATACCAGTAAACGTAGACCCTATTGTTTTAGCACGTGCTTTTTCTTGGCAATTTCCAAATGTTCACTCATAAGCAGTTTCTAGAATAATTCACAAAGTGCTGCTCTTCCGGGCTGGAAAAGTGCACAGTTTGCTGGGACGTGAGAACTCCTGTCGTCTGTACTTGGAACTCATTTGCTGCATGGAAGAGGGATGCAGCCAGTATTTCTCTCCTTTCCTATATTACAGAAGATAATTTGTGGCAGTGTTGGTTAATTTTTGTTGTTGTTGTTGTTTCGGTGGTTTTGTTTTTTAAAAGCCAGAAATGGTTACTCTTGACTTCATTCTGGTGTTTTTACCTGCCTTTTGTCTCACCTCAGGTAACCCTTCTGAGATCCTGGGGAATGACTGCAGCTCAGCTAAGCCTGTAGTAAGATAATAACTCAGAAATGATGATATTAGGGAAAATCAGTGGAACATGAAACCCAGCATGTTTTCAAGTATTTTAAGCCAGAAGGAATCACAATTATTATCTAGTCTTACTTCCTAAATAAACAGGCCATAGGCCCTTCTCTCTGTTATTTCTACCTTAAGCAACTAACTTCTGTTAAAGTATGGTCTATTCCTACCATGGACAGAATGAAAATGAGGATGCTCTCTGTAACACCTCAAACATTTTTCTAAATAATTCTGTTCTAACACATTTAAGAAAAAAAGAGACAAAAAAAAAGGCATTATCATGGCAAATACCCAGGTGGCTTCGGTGCTGCCACCAGACTGTGCTTGATGTCTCCATGAGGTGAGGGTGTCTGCTAGAAAATAGACCTGAAATTTCAGATGCAAAGATACATGGTATGAATTTTCCTGGAGACTAGCCTCCAGAAGTCCTGCATGTAATGGTAATACTTATATAACAATTCAGGTCTTCAGACAAGCACACAGAAGCTGTGAACTGACCTGTGCAGCTCTTCAGTGGAGTTTATTATATTTGAACTGTTTTATCTCTGGCAAGCACGCAGGGAGATTAAACAACTACTCTGGGGCCACCAAATGCATCCAATGCAGGGCCAAGATTAGAATATTGATTTCTGGCCTCCACAGTCCCAGGCTCAGTTCACTACATTACGTTGTTTTTACAGATAATGTTTAGACAAATAGATCTTGACATATCAAAAGCTCAGTAGCTTCTCAGTAAATTGAGCAGGGCTTTAGCTGTTCAATTCCTGTGATTTGTGCGTGCCTCACGCTTGGTCCCAGTAATCTCAGTAGCTGCTGTATATTTACAGTGAAAACCACTTCTAGCCCGAAGCATACTAGACCCTTCTTTTTCTCTTAAAGTAGAAATAAGCCTAATTACGATACATTTTCTTCTTGTCAGATTGAGAACTGCAAATACATTACCTCAAAGAAATCTGCTTCGATCCTCTCTAAAAAAAAAAAAAAAAAAA